>OY720442.1:87089658-87424952 GCA_963082915.1 Dolichopus griseipennis
GCAATAGAAAAATTAAAAAACTGTAAAGCTCCAGGAGAGGATAAACTAACAGCTGAACTGTACAAAAACGGAGGTACTTGTCTATATAATAAAATACATAGTCTGATATGTAGAATATGGACAAATAACTGCATGCCAAAAAAATGGAGCATAGGGTTGATATGTCCGATTCATAAAAAGGGAGACAAGCTGCAATGCAGTAATTATAGGGGCATAACCCTACTAAACTGTGCATATAAGATTTTATCAAATATCATCTGTGATAGAATAAAGCCTTATTACGAAGAAAATGTAGGAGAATACCAGGGTGGCTTCCGGAGGGAACGATCTACCATAGACCAAATTTTTGTACTTAAACAGATAATGGAAAAGTGTTATGAGTACAACGTCGACCTGCATATTTTATTCATAGATTTTAAACAAGCATTTGACAGTATAAATAGAAAAAATATTCCCAAAGCACTAGCAGAAATAGGTGTACCTAAGAAATTAATAGATGTAATAAATATGACCATGAATAACTCCATAGGCAAAGTGTTAATACAAGAAAATGCATCGAAAGAATTTAAAATTACGAGTGGGGTTAGACAAGGTGATGCGTTATCCGCTATTATATTCAATATGATACTTCAACAAGCGATTGGCAAACTAGACAGAGGAGGACATATATTTTCAAAAGCATATCAAATAATTGCATACGCGGATGATATTGCAATTGTTTCGAAAAGAGCTAAAGATATGATAGATGCCTTCTCTATGGTCGAAAAAGAGTCTAGCAAAGTAGGTCTTCAAATAAACGAAACAAAAACGAAGTACATGAAGATGTCAAGAGATGAAAGAAGAAGGCAACCGCAAGATATAACGATTGATAGATTTACTTTTCAGGGAGTAATAAGCTTTGAATACCTTGGAGTAATGGTAAAAAATGACAATAGTATAAAATATTGTATTCAAGAACGTATTAAAGCAGGAAATAAATGCCTATTTGCATACAAAAAATTAATGCAATCACGTCTCTTGACAAGGGAAACGAAATTATTAATTTATAAAACAATAATACGCCCTGTGGTAACATACGGTTGTGAGGTATGGACACTGAATATGGCTGACGAAAACGATCTCCGAATTTTTGAACGGAAAATACTAAGGAAAATTTATGGCCCTATAAGGGTAGAAAATGGAGATTACAGGAGAAGGAATAATGCTGAACTAAATGAATTTATAAAAAATGAAGACATTATTCGTTTCAGTAAATCACAACGCCTAAGGTGGGCAGGGCACACAGTGAGAATGCAGGAAAATCGAATGCCATATAAGATATTACATCTAAGACCCATATTAAGTCGAGCTAGAGGAAGACCAAGAACAAGATGGGAAGACAACATTGAAAACGATGCTTCAAAATTACAAGTGAGAAATTGGAAAACAACGGCGAAAGACCGGGAGATATGGAGGCAAATAGTTATGAAGGCCAAAGCTCACACCGAGCTGTAGAGTCATAGAAGAAGAAGAAGAATAATCTATTTCTAATAGTACTAAAATCTAAAACTTTTCCGTTAATAAAATCAATAGGTTTTGTTGCAGTTGCTGAATGAATTGTATTATTGTAAGCTTGAACAGCTTTAAATATCTTACTTTCGGTGTCTGAATTAGGTTCAGTAAGATTTAAAATTCTAATATGTTCTAATATAGTTCCATGAACTCTCTCTATATCTGAGTTCCCCGTATGGCTTCTGGGCGATGTAAAGTGAACTTCAATATTCTCTATCCTGCAAAAATCTTTAAGGTTTAGACTATCGAATTCGTTATCGAATATAAATTTCTTTGGCTTGCCGAAAAGAGAATTTCTAAGTTTTAAAGCTTGGACTATAGTTATACTGTTTCTATCACTTAATTTTGATATTGCTAAATGCTTGCTAAATTTATCGATAGTTGTTAAAAATATTTCTTTTTTCAAATAAAAGACATCAGCGTGAACGATTTCATTTAACTCAGAAGGAGTTTCTGATAGTTGATACTTGTATTTATTTGGATGTCTATCATATTTAGCTAAATTGCATATATCGCAATTATTAACGAATTTGTAGATAAAATCTTTTATTTTAGGGAAATAATATAAATCTTAAATTCGAAAGAAGTTCCTTTTCAATTGTACTGTATTTAATTTCGTGCTCATTAAGAGTACGACTAGTAAAAGAAATGGGGTGACCGTTCTGTGATAGAACTGCCCCAATGGCATATTGGCTTGCATCAGTTGTCAGAGTAAATTTCTGTTTAAAATCAGGATATTTAAGAATAGGATCCTCAGTAATAAGTTGTTTTAATTTTTCAAAAGCCTCTATATATTTGCTGTTATTTATATCAATATTACTATCCTTTTTCAAACAATAAGTCAATGGTTGGGCAATTTTCGCATAATCGCGTATAAACTTACGATAATAGCCCGTTATTCCTAAAGAGCTCTTTAATAATTTTTTCGTTTTTGGTAAATTTAATTTTTTGATCACTTCGACTTTGGCCGGATTAGGTTTAATACCTTTGTTGGTTAAAAGATGGACTAAATATTCAGATTCTTTAGCTAAAAATACACATTTATCAATTTGAATTTTAAGATTGAATTCTTTTAATTTTTTGAAAATGTTTGAAATAACCTCTAGATGTTCTTGGAGGGATGTACTAAAAATAAGTATATCATCCAGATATACTACACAAGAAATATTAATGAAATCACGTAAAACGTAGTTGATCATACGTTGGAACGTGGCAGGAGCATTCTTTAATCCGAATGGCATCCTGACATATTCATAGTGACCTTGTGGTGTCGAAAAAGCTGTTTTAGCTTGATCTTTTTCATCTACCAGAATCTGGTGGAAGCCCTTGGCAAGGTCCAAGGTCGTAAAATATTGGGATCGACCTAACTTGTCGAACAATGAATCTATATTAGGAATGGGGAATTTGTCGTCTACAGTAATCTCATTAAGTTTCCTGTAGTCGACAACAATTCTCCATTTTTGTTTCTCCGATTGATCCATTTTCTTTGGAACAATCCAAATTGGTGAATTATAGGGAGAATTGCTATGTTTAATAATTCCCTGGGATAACATTTCGGATGTTTGTTTTTCCACTTCTTGTTCGTGGATTTTTGGAAATTTATAGATTTTTGAGTATATTGGTTGGCTATGTTTTGTGATTATTTGATGTTTAATCACATTGATATTTGTTAATTTACTGCCCTCTTGATAAAATAAATCTTGATTTTTCGAGACAATTTCATTAATTTTTTTTCTCTCTTCTTCATTGAGATGGTCAGTTTTTATATAATTAATTATTTTATTCGTATTTAAGTCTATAGAATGTAACTCATGAATCTCGTCATATGGACATGAGTCTTTAAATTTTGTAACTTTATTCATAATTTCGATAGTATCATTACCAAAATCGATTTTCGCTCCTATTGCTTTTAAAATATTTTGTCCTAAAATAGCATTAAATTTTTTGTTTTTCAATTTCAAAATTTTCCACACCATATCGGCATAATGATTAAATTCAATTGGAACGTCTGTGACTATTTCGTATAAAATTTTGTTATTGCCGAATAAAGTGCTAATTATTATTGGGTCTTTTAGTTTTTTTTTTTTATATTGGGAAATACTGATTCGTCTATTATAGAAACAGTAGATCCTGAATCTATTAAACAATTGATTTTGGTTTTACCGATAGTAAATTCTACTATTGGTAATGAATTTTCCGAGGCACTAAATGAAAATTTTCCTCGACTTTAGGAGGATCCACTTCCATTTCCTCGACATTTCGGTTGTTCCGATAGTATTGAGAGTAATTTCCACTAGGGTTACGATAGTTATTACTATATTGTGGTTGTCTATTATTATTATTATTATAATTATTAGACCGATTGTTATAATTATTATTTGAGAATTTTTTATTAGGACTAAAGTAATTATTTGAATTATTATAGTTATTATTATTTTTATTTTGAACCGAACCGTTATTAAGATTATTATTATAATTATTTTTATGACTATTACAACGATTATTATTTTGATTATTAAATTTGTTATTAAACTTGTTATTACTTTTAAAGTTAGCACGATATAAATTATTTGAGTTATAACTGTTACTAGAAATTCCAGTTTGTAACAGTTCATTATATGCTTCCTCTAAAGAGGTAACATTTTTTGTTCTAAGATACATAGAATCTTGTCTATTAATTTTATTCAAAAATTTATCGAGAATACTTTTCTCGTTATTCTCGGGCTTAAAATCTATAGGTTTACTTATGTCTAAATTATATTTAATATTTAGTTTATCTAGTATTTCATTTAATTCAGAATAGTATTGACTTACCGTGGTTAATTTTATTGCATCTGCTTGTTCCTTTAGTGTTAAATAGTTCTCCTTAATTCCAAATGATTTAATTAATTGGTCCTTTATATGTTGCCACGTTGTAGTTGTTGCTAATAATTTCCTAATAGATGTTCCCGCTTGGCCCACAATTTTGGTGGTCAAAATTCTACTTATATAACTTCTTTCATCCATGTTGTCTATTTGACTTAATAGCGAGTCAGCCTCTTGTAAGAAGTAGCTCAAGTCGTTCGGGTTTGCTCCAGTGAATGGTTCAACGGATCTGGCTTCCGTTATGATATCTCGGAATGTAACAACCATTTTTTATATGTAAAAAATTTTTTTTAATAAAGATGTTCAGATGACAGTTTATTATTATAATTTTTTGATATTTTGTTGGTATAGTTGTTGATATTTTTGTTGATAATTTTGTTAATATTTTAATTTATTTAGGTAAGTAACGATGTTGATCACTATTTTAATTTTAATTTTAATTTCAATTGCCGATTTTATTCTTTTTAACAAAAGAACGGTAAGTTTATTTGTAAATCACAATAAAATAAATTTTTTGTTTATTACATCACAATATAAAGTTTTTTTATTTTTTATTTATTTATAATTCACTTTGTAAATCAAAAGTGTTTTATTTTTGTAATATAAAAAGTTTATTTTAAAAAAATATATTTTGTAAATCAAAAATAATATTTTTATATATATTGTTTTTTTGTAATAATTGTATTTATATTTTTTATTCAGTTTTTACCGTTGGCAATCCTACCGACTGCGCCAAAATTAGGTTCGAGTCACTTCCTTTTTTAAATAAAAAAAACAAAAATTGATTTAACAACAAAAACTTAAATTTTATTTATATTTTACTTAAATTTTATTTATATAATAATTAATAATTTTTTTAGAAGCTAGAACTTATTACTTCAAAGACTAAAATGTAACTGTACTTTTATTTTATAATAATTAGTACAGTTGGAAATAATTAGTTGCAATTATTCGCGATGTCATCAGTTTTGATCGCGTTAGTAAAAATTATGTGAAGAAAAAATATAAATGTAGAAATTGCAATTTGACACTTTTGTTTACTTGAAAGATTGAAAGAACGTTTTAAGTAATATAGGAAATTTATAATTTAAGAATTTAAGTTTATAGGATAGATAACTTGCACTGCGGTTATATTCTAAGTATTTCGCTATTATTCATATAATTAATAATATCATTTATTTTTATATAAATTTTTATAAAAATAAATGATAAAATAATCAGTAAGAAACCGTATATAATGTTGAACCCTTGGTTTTTTCCTCACTTGTTTATATATGTCATTTAAATTTCAGTCCTGCTCAATAAACGAGCAAAATTTAAATTTCAGTCATGCTGAGCAAAAATTAACAATTTTGTGAATTTAAAATTAATAATTTTGTTTTTTAATTTAAAATTCAATTTAATAATTTAAAAAATTAGGTCATAAACATTTCCCCTCTAAACCATAAAGTTTTTGCTCAACATATTGCCTTACGTATTTTTGGCACATTTTCCAAAAAATTTTGAAAAATTGTGCTTTTTAGTTTCACTCTGTCAATCCGTCCGTATTTTTACAAAAACTTTTACACCGTTTGGAATAAAGAGAAAAAATTTTAACTATGGATAGGTTATGCAAAAAAAAAAATTTCATAAGAACTAATATGTTACGTGTTACGAAGCTACAGCCTTCCAAAGTTCTATTAGGTATATTTCTAATCTAACCAGAGTTCTGTTAGGTACGGTACTAAAATTTACTATTATGTAAAACTCAATTTTTGACCCCACATGTCTTGTAAACGGCTCAAGCTAGAGTCTTGTAATTTTGGGAGAAGTTAGGTCCTCAGAAATTAGTAGGAGTCTTTTAACAAAAATTGTTTGGTACATCCTCTGTGTAGGTGCTGTAAGAGGTCAAAAATTCAAACTGTGCTATTTTAAAGCACCTGTAACTTAAATACACGCCTAAATTTTTTTTTAGTAATATAAAAAATTTAAAGCTGCAACATTATACTTCAGCTTATTAAAATTAAAAAAGTGTCTGTTAATTTTAACAAGTTTTGCTTAAATAATAAAATTCTAAGAAATATTCCAAATTTTGGTAGAATTCATAATTCAATTTAACATTCTAGAACATTAAAAAAAATTTAGGAGAGAGAAGGCAGGGAAGTGAAGACAGAACCTTGAGAATCATCATAAATTCACTTAGTAAACATTTTGGGAACCTTCCCTTCACCTAGCGCTGGATCTATGGGTGGAGCGAGGGTGCGACCGCACCAGGCGCCAGAATCACACTGCAAAAAAGGCGCCTTTTCTATTAAATTGAATAATTATTCTCAACAAAACTACCATACTGACTATGTTATTATAACACGAATTTCTACATAATAATCTATATTTTGATAAATTGGCATTTCTGAGCGCTTTTCCTATACATACATATATATTACAATATGTTAAATTTTTATTGAACAAAATTAAAATTTTTCACATTGCTTTGAAATGTAATCATTTCTTTGAAATGTTTTACTGTCTTTTTATTGGCGAAAAATAAAAACAGAAATTTCGAATTTATTCATAGTAAGCGTTGCTTTACAAAAATATTGGAAAAACCAAATAATATTTTCAATTTTTTGTTACTCTGATTTTGGTTTTTGTTTATTATAATTATTTACAATATTTATAATAAACAAAACTAAATTAACAGAAGTAGTATTTAGAGTTCTCAAATAGTTTTTGTATTTTTAAAGTTTATATTTGGTATTAATTAGTATTTTAGTTAAATATTGTGCTAATTTGTATTAAAGATATCAGTTAATTGTGTTAATTTGCAATTTGAATTAAAATTCAGATAAATAATTTATTTTCATCATTGATATAAAGAAGTAAGTTTTTAATTTTATTTTGGACTTGTTTATTAGTTTGTTATTTTTATAAAAAAAATTATAGCCTTATCATAATTTTAAAAAATGGTTGGAAGTAATAAGAAAAAATCTGGTTGGGAATTTAAAAAACAAAGAGAAGCTAGAGAAAATGAACGTACTAAGCAGATGAATACGATGAAATCTTTTTTTACAAAATCACCATTAAAAATTATCTTAGATCATCAATGGGACCAGAAAGGTTAGTAGGTTTGTCTTTGATGTCTATTGAAAGCACCATCGCAGAGTCTTTGGATTATGATGTCTTAATAAAAGATTTTGCAGAAATTAAAGTCCGCAGAGTACCATTAATTAATTAAATGATTTATTTTTTGTACATAACAATAATCTAAATATATATAAATAGTCTATTAGAAGGTGTATGTTTTTAAATCTGCCTGCAGCTGTTTCATAAAATTTGACTTTAACAATATAGGCGCCTTTTCAAGAAGTTTGCTCCAGGCGGCAAAATACTACCATCCGGCTCTGCCTTCACCTTCCTTGAAGGGATATTATGACTTAATTATTAAAACTTTTTTTTTTTATAAGACTATAACTTATTCACCAGCGCATATTTTTTCAAAGTTAAACGTTAACATTGAAGCTCCAACATTATATTTCGCACTTGTTAACAGGTTTTTTTGAGCATATTGGGATTATAATGTGTTGATTTCACTATTATTCATAATTAATAATGAATTGATTAAATAACGTAATTAGAACATTATCATAAAATACTTATTTATTACTAATTTTAATTATAATATTATCATAAAATACTTATTTTTTTATAATATTTATTATAATATTATTATAAAATACTCAGTACATAATTTTGAAAATGTGCTTTTTTAAAAAACCTTGGAAATATTATTCTTGACAGAATTGATCAAAATTAGTTTTTAATCTACACAATTATTAGCCAACATTAGCTTTTGTCCTAATACTCAACTAAGATCGGTGAACCTCGTTAATTTGAAGTTTCACAGTATAAATTACTGTACAAAATTGTAATTTATAATTCCATTTATGAATTCTTAAATTATAAAATTCTCTTGTTAATTTTTTGAGTAATTTTGTTTTTCGTAATATTATATTTAATTTTTTTTTATTATCAATGGATTTTTAAATTAAAATAATTTTAAACAATTTAATTTCTTTAATTACTTGTTAATTTTATTTTAATATAATTGTTATTTATATGTAAAGCAGATTTATCCGGCGTTGTCCAGGAGTGTGCAAATTGTAAAAAAGCAAGTCTCGGTCAATTTTTCGAAGTACTGATAAAAAGAAAGTCTCAAAAAAATATTTATTGAATTCCGTTAAACCATTGCGGCCCAAAAGCTTTTTATACGTTTTTTCGTTACTTTGCTATAAATTAGAAATGGTTTAACCGATTGACTTCAAATTCTCTTCTCTTTGAAAACGGAGTTCACTCTATTAATAGACTTAGAATTTGTTAACCCATACCGACCCGAGGTTTTTTGAATTCCGCTAACCCATTGCGGCACAGCTTTTGACCAATTGACTTTAAATTTTGTATGCGTACATGTATATACTGGTCATTCCTACGATTGGTGAAGATAAAAAATTTTATAAATAAATTACATCCAATTTTTAAGTAGGTGAGACTTCTTTGAATCGGGGGAAGGTTTAAAAACATGTTTTGTCTGGTTGTTTTAACCGATTGCGAAACAAAAATTTTAAGAAACAGTTTGCAAAACAGTTTGAACCATTATCTCTAATTTTTCTATACGTGGTGCTTCTTGACAATTTGGCGCTCCTTGACGATTAACATTATTTCCGACGAATAATGTTAATTCAATTTTTATTTTCATTAATATTTAATAACTAGCTGTTGGCCCGTCACAGAATGGCGGAAGGACTTATCATGATTTTCTCTCACACGTTGAAGATAGTTAATTCTATTAGATGAGATATGTGAAGCAAAAGATTGCAAGTCAGTTAGAGCATTTTCAGCTGAATATCGTGAAGATATGCAAGGTAAAGTCTAACATTATCATAAATTTTACTGTCCCTTAATCTAGCTAAAACGTACCTACTGTTATTATTACTTTCATCAAGAGCTTTTTGAGTAAGTTTCACAACAGGCGATAATAAAGGATCTAAAATTGGTGGAGTTGTATTTGAGTTAGATAATAAAATATCCTCTGAATTAGCTAAGAAAGGATTAGTTTGTGATTCAGGATGTAAAGATAAAGAAGTTGATCTATTAATTTTACTAGAAGAAGATTTTGTTACAGTTAAGCTAGAAGGTTTACTTTGGGGCATAATAGTTTCACCTTGAACAAAATTTTGGTATTTATTAAATATATTTGATACAGACTTTTTGAATTTTGAAAATTTATTTTTTAGATAAGAATCGCTAATTTGTTTATTATTACCTGATTTGGAAAGATCATTTGAATTACTAGAAATGACCTTTGTAGAATTATTTTTTATATTAATATTCGAAATAGGAATAGTATTAGTATCAGTTTGTGCAATAATATTAGATTTGTTAGGATTAATTAGTATTTTAGTATTTGAAATATCAGTTGATTTAGAAAAATTAGTAGGAGGTATAGAAAAAGATAAATCAAGTAAATTTGTTAAATTAGAGTTAGTGTTTACAGAGGATTTGTAATTTAATTTAGAATTTCTTATTGTATAACCTGTATTCGGGTGTTGTAAAACTTTTTTCATATTTTTGTTTAGGTTACCTTTGACCTGAGGCTTACTTAATTCAATAACTGCACCAATTTTATTCCAGATATTGACGTTGCTAGGATGTTGTAAAATTCTCATAGAATAAACAGAACCAGAGATAAGAAAACATAAATATTTCATTTTGTTCTTCTTTATACGGTTAGGTGTTGAATTCTGCTTTTATAAATTGAGTTAATTTATTTTCATCAAACAAGCAAGGAACGCCCTTGACAAAAGTAGACGAATAATTACTATCTTTGACGATTGATGATTTATTACAATCTATTAGCTTGGTGATTCTTCCACTCCATTAACCTTAGTCCATTGGGTCCCAAATTTATGTAAAGTTGTAAAATCTGTTTGCACGGTTTTAACGCAATTTTTGGGAGAATCAAGTAGTGTATCAACTTGAATTGCCTTATCAAAAGTTTGTATTTTTCTACTATATTCGGAATTTTGAACTTGTGGTCTCGAATTATGCAGTTCGGTACAAAAATTATGTAACATTTCAACATTAGTGCTGGCATAGTCCTAGTGAACCGTATTAATATGCTTAATAACAGCTGCTTCCATACGTTCCAAATTTTTAGGAACTGCAAAAATTGATGAAGCACTGCTGGAACCAGCTTCTAACTACTTGGACACATTCTCAAAATTTTTAGTAAATTGAGTAGAAATTTCAGTTAATAGCTCAGTTTTTAAGTCGTTAAACTCATTATTTAATGTGTGATTAGAATCGGTGGATTTCTCTGCCGTTCTGTTGCATAATAAATCAAATGATTTAGCCATATCATTGAATGAATTTGAATCGATTACTAAAATAGCTTTATTTAATAAGCCGGTATTCCTATCGTTCATATCAGCTATAGACTTACTAAGACTTGGAAACACTTATCAGCTATGGACTTACTACGACTTGGAAACATTCTCAAAATTTTTAGTAATTGGGCAGATATTTGAGTTAATAGCTCAGTTTTTAAGTCGTTAAACTCATTATTTAATGTGTGATTAGAATCGGTAGATTTCTCCGCTTGTGTTGCATAATAAATCAAATGATTTAGCCATATTATTGAATGAATTTGAATCGATTACTGAAATAGTTTTATTTAATAAGCCGGTATTCCTATCGTTCATACCAGCTATGGACTTACTAAGGTTGTCGAACATATGTCTTAAAACCGATTCATGATTCTGACAGTCATCACATATAAACCAATTTTGTAGAGAAGGGTGGTACAAATCCGTACTGGCTCCAATACAAACACCATGTAACTTACGTTTGCAGAACGCTTTACAAACCCCAAAATTAGATTTGTTATCAGAAATTTTACAATTAGCAAGATTACATTTAAATTCCATATTAAAATTTATTTTTAAATTTAACTTAACAAAAAACCAAAAAGTTGTGAATTCAGCAAAAATAAACGAAAAAATGTTCTAAAAAGTTTTTAAAATGTTTAAAAAATTAAATTAAATGCCTTTAAAATTAAGTATACTTAATACAATATAAAAAATAGCTTCAATAATGTAATATGATACAGTTGGCAAAAAAAAGTTTGAAAATATTATCAATATAAAAAAAAAAAAAACAACTACAAGGCAAGCTAAATTAAATGCTTTTAAAATTTAAGTATCACTTTTAATAAAAAAAATTCAGTAATGTAAGTTTAAAAGAAAGAATTTGTTAACTTAATTTTTATTTTTTTTTATTTATTATATTAACAAAAAATATAATTGCACTCCGGAAATTAATAATTAATAAGTAATAAATTATTAAATTAAAATAAATAAAGTGCGTGCAGTGTATAGGTCAACAAATAAGTTAAGACTTTTCTAATAGGTACACAAACTAACAATTTAAAATAATTGCAATTTTGAAAAATTTGAATTATTAAAATTATAATTACAATTTTGTCACTTTTGTAATTGAATTGGAATGAATGTATTTTCAATTATTTCCGGTTTTTTTTGTTTTTTAATATTTTTAAAAAGATAAATTAGTAAGATTTTGTAATACTTGCAGAACGCTTTACAAACCACAAAATTAGATTTGTTATCAGAAATTTTACAATTAGCAAGATTACATTTAAATTCCATATTAGAATAGATAAACTTATATTAATTAGAAAATGTTTTTAGTATTATAAAGTTAATTTGGTTAGCTATACCACGATTATAACTATGTTACGATCAAATTACTAAAAGCTTTTATGGTTTTAAAACCAAAGTGACTTATGAACTTCTCAATAAATTTGAACCAAATATGTATAGGGTTTTTCTAAGTCGGTTCACCGACTGACTGTTTCTTTAGTTGTTTTTAATTTCGATTAATATTTTTTTTAAATTTAAGTGCGTACTTGCTTAAATTAAATAAATTAATAAAAGATTTTAAATTTTTTTATAAGTTTATTTTGTTTCAATAATGATCTATTTCTCCATCTATTAATGTTTTGTATACATATATATTTTTAAAATATTTTGCTATACATTCTATATTGTTTCCTTTCTTTAGATTCAAATCGAAATACTTGTTTGTTGCTAACATTCTATAATGTACCTACTCAACATGCAATACAATAAATAGCATATAAATAAATACAATACTGTATCTATTTATATGTACGTAAATTGTATTAAATAAATGTTGATTTTTGAATTGAGTTGTACATTATCAAATACAAATTATAAATTTTATTTGAAATTTTTTAATATACCTAACTAAGTTTCAAAAAAATTATTTTGTTTGGCTTCTAGGGTGCATTGAACTCAGGTATTGTACACCTGAACCAGTTTCGCAACCTTTACACCATTTTTTTTCCATTTTTAACTTTTAAATAGAAAAATAATTAAAAAATTATGAGGGATGAGGGATAGATGAGGAGATGAGGGATTGCTAAGGAGATGAGGGAGAGTTGAGAACGAGATGAGGGAAACTTTGAAATTACTTTGATTACATTGTTTGGTTTATTTGCTTAAGCAAACCAAGCAATGCATCAAAGCGTACATACTGCCTTCGCCCTTATTTCAGATTTTCACTGAAAATAATTAAGACTTACTACATAAATGTTCTTGTGAGGAATAGTCTCCTTAATTTTTATTTACAAAATGTTTTACTATTTATTTAAAATTTCCATAAAATCTTCTGTGATTTTTAAAACTGAAATGAACTAATTCATAAACTAATAAATGAATTTAATATCATAAAAAATTTTTTTGTTGTTTTTTTTTTTATTAAAAATAAATAAAATATTTTTTAGCCTGCTTATGATAATTTTGGATATTTTATTTTCTAAAATAAAACATATTCAAAAAAACATTAATATATTATTTTTTTTTTATAATTTAACACATCCAACAAAACACTTTTAATTGTATGCGTTGTTATTATTATATTAATAATAATTAGGAAAATTTTCAAGTGAAATTTGATAAATTTGTTAAAAAATTGCTAGAATAATTCTAAAAAAATCGTTTTAAAAAAATTAGTACATTACATTTTAAAATTAACATGTACACCATGGGTTATTTTTTTTGTGTTAACTTTTTATAACAATAACATCAACTTAAATTAAAATTCCATTGAGAGGTCGAAAGGGTATAGTAAATTTGCCATTATAAAATATAGTCTTATAATATGAAAATATACAAAACTATATAAATACGTTTGAATAAACTATATTCGATGGTTTGGAAAAGATTTAAAAATCTGCTTTTCAACTTATATTTTGTTTTGTACTTACCTGAAAGTTCTACTACGCTCTTCCTCGTTTTTTTTATGATTTTATAAGAGAAATGTAGGCTTCTTTTTCAATGTTTTAAATTTTAAAATACTATGTATTTAAGCATAATATATACGAAATTGTATTTTTTGATTTTTAGATTTTATTAGAAAAAAAAACTGCAATTTTGCACTGAAAGATTTTTAAAGAACAACAACACCAAAGTAGATAAAAAACAAAAACTTACGAAAATATGTAGAGAAGGTAAATTTTATGTTATTTGAATAGGATATTATTATAAGAATATTATTATTCGTATTCTTTATTAGCTTTATTTTTATTATACCCTACGCCAATAGAATAGGTAAAGGGGTATATTAACTTTGGTATGGTGTTTGTAACCACCTAAACGAAGCGAGCTAGATATGGAAAAGTATATATATTTGTGATCAGCGTGACCGCCTTAGTCGATATAGCCATGTCCGTCCGTCCGTCCGTCCGTAGGCACGATAACTCAAAAAATAATGGAGCTATCTTGATGAAATTTTAACTGTAGGTTACTAGGACTGAAAGTACGGCGGGGATTGCATATGGGCGAAATCGGCCCATTGGTTTGGATTCTGGACCTTTTAATCGATCGAAGGGCTAACGAACATATATAAAAAATCACGATAACTCAACAACTAATGACTATATCTTCATCAAATTTGTGCTGTAGGTTACTAGTAATAAAACTACTTCGGGGATTGCGTAAGGTCGGGATTGGACCAAGGGATCGGAACCTAGAACTTTTTGATCGAATTTAGGCCAAACGAGCATAATTCCGAAACCAATGAAGATAGAACCTCCAAATTTGGGATCAGGGTGTCCCTTCCTATTTCCTAAGTGTCTTGGGAATTTGGGTCCCATTGGAGTACTGGGTCGGGGACCAGCCACACATTTTCGAAGACCTTAAAGCATATCTTTAAAATTAATAAAGATAACAACAACTATAAGTACAGCGCGGGCTGCATAAGGGCGAAATCAGCCCAGGGGTTCAGATTCTTGACCTTTTAGTCGGTGTCAGGGATAACGAACATATATTAAAAATCACGATAACTCAACAACTAATGACCCTATCTTCATGAAATTTGTGCTGTAGGTTATTGGTAATGAAACAACGGCGGTGATTACGTACGGTGAGGATTGGACAATGGGTTCGGAACTGAGAACTTTTTGATCGAATTTAGGCAAAACTACCGTAATTCCGAAACCAATGAAAATATAACCTCCAAATTTGGTATCAGGGTGTCCCTTCCTATTTCGTAAGTGTCTTTGAAATTTGTGCCCCATTGGACTAGTGGGTCGGGGACCAGCCACTCAGTTCCGAGGTCCTTAAAGCATATTTTCGAAATTAATATAAATAGTAACTTGAAACAAATGTAGAAGCTTCAAATTTGGCCCAGGGTGTTCTTTACCATTTTTTCCGTGCCCCCCTAATTTGGGATCAATTGGAGTGGTGGTTCAGGACCTCTCTTAGACCCCCCAATGTGTAAAAGCTTATCATCGAAATTAATAAAACTAGTAACTTAAAATTAAGATAGAACGTTCCAATTGTATACAAGGGTTAACTAGTATTGAAAGTATGACGGGACTGCATATGGGCGAAATCGTACCATTGTTTCGGGTTCTGGAACCCTTGACAAGTTCAAGGACTAACAAACATATATCTTAAAAACACCATAACTCAAAAAATAATGCCGGTATTTTGATGAAATTTAAACTCTAGGTTACTAATAATGAAAGTACCATGGGAATTGGTTGTGGTCGAGTTTAATTTCAAAGCCAAAGAATATATTTCCTATGTCCTATGTGTCTCCGAAATCCAGACTTAATTGTAGTGGTTCCGCTATGTTCAAAGGTACTTGCTGCATTTATGTAAAATTTATTTTTATATTTAAATGAATTATATGAAAAGGTGTAAATTTTTAATTGTATTTTAGAAATACATTTATTGCATATTTTGCGTTTATAAGCTTTTCTATTAGGTATATAAACTAACCATTTAAAATAATTGCAATTTTTAAAAATTTGGATTATTAAAAATACTATGCTTTGATTATCTTTTTATCACAAAATTTAATAATTAGAATTTTTTCATTTTGTAATTGAATTGGAATAAATATATTTTCATTTATTTCAAGTTTGTTTGTTTTTTAATATTTTTAAATAGATAAATTAGTAAGAATTTGTAATATTTTTTAATAGATAGTGTAATTAGAAAATGTTTTTTGTATTATAAAGTTAATTTGGTTAGCTATGTCTTACGATCAAATTAATAACAGCTTTTGTGGTGTTAAAATGACTTATGGATATGTCCTTAAATTTGAACCAATTTTAGGTGTAGGGTGTAGGGTATTTCTAAGTCGGTTGCACCGACTGACTGTTTCTTTACTTGTTATTATTAATATTGTCTCATTTAGCTTTTGCACTATTTGAGGAGAGGAAAAAAAATTGTTTTATTAACTAAGTGGGCTTTTAGAATAAAAGTTAACTTGCGTTAATACCAAAAATATAAAAATTTCATTGAATCTTTGGGCAAAACGCGTTAAGAGATCAAAACCAAATTAACACTGTGGGCTTTTATAATTAAAATCCTGGTACAAAATAATCAATAAAATTTATTAATCGTTTAAGCAAATAAAATTTATAAAAAACTTCATGGCGTCGTCGTGAAAAACAGGTTAATCGAACTTAATTTAAACTTTTTGCAGCCTCTCCTTTGGACTGCAAAATCAACCTATAAAATTGGCCACAAATCGGAAACAAAAATTTTTTAGAAGCCCGCCGGGTCGAAATGTGTTAATTCATTCCAACCAACTTTATACAACTAATTCCGTTAAGTAAGAGGAACATTCGTGCAAAATTTCAAGTCAATAGGTCAAACCGTTTCGACTCGACATCAAAAAAATGAAAAAGCTTAAAACGACTCTGGAGCCGCAACCTGTTAACTTAAAAAATGTGACATAGCCTGTATCACAACCCAGGGCTCCCAGAATTATTCTTCTAAAATGTGATGGCAATCGGAACAGTGGTTTTTACGTGAATCCTGGACAAACAAACAAACAAATTTTCTTCTTTATATATTAGATTGATAAAATGAATTAAATTATATTTTTATATAATATCCTTATAATTTTTTTTTAATTTTAAAAAAAACTAAGGATATTATATTTTATTATATTTACGAAAAGTATAATTTAAAAAATCGGGATTCTTTCTTTTATATTAGCAACACATTTTTTAGTTAAAATTCTTTATGTGTATCACTCAGAACAAAAAATACTTGTCCATTTTCTTTGATTTGCAATGTTTCTAGATCGTAAAATGAGATTTTTAGTTGATGGTAAAATTCTTTTAGTTGAGTTGATCGTTTAGTTGATAGTAAAATTCTAAATTATGTTATACGGTCTTTCCTTTAATTTTTTTCTTTTTATAACCTAAACCTATAAAATCGGTAAAAGGGTATATTAACTTTGGCATGATGTTTGTAACCACCGAAAGTATGCAAGCAAGATATACAGAAGTATGTATATTTGTGGTCAGCGTCACCTCCAAAATCGATTTTTCGTTGTCCGTCCGTCCGTCGGCACGTAAACTCAAAAAAGAATGGAGAAAACTAATAGGAGAAAACTATAGTTTACTAATATTAAAAGTACGGTGGGGATTGCATATGGGCGAGATCAGCTCATAGGTTCGGATTATGGAACTTTTGATCGACTCAAGGGCTAACGAACATATATCCAAAAGCACGATAACTCAACAACTAATGGCGCAACTAATCTTGATTAAATTCGTACTGTAGGTTACTAATAATAAAAGTACGGCGGGGTTTGTAAACGGTCGAGATCAGGACATGGGTTCGGATGCTAGAAGCTTTTGATCGAATTAAGGCTAAAAGCGCATAATTCCGAAAACAATAAAGATAGAAATTTTAAATTGGGTACAAGGGAATTTCCTCCTATTTCATTTGTGTCCTTGATATTTGGGACTCATGGGGGTAGTGATTTGGGTATCTCCCATGCACCTCGCTAGATCTAACAAGGATATTTTCAAAATGGAAAAGTGGAAACGTAATGGAAAACGCACCTACCATTGGGAATTACTTTGAGTAGTGGTTCGGGGACCCTCACACTCTTCGAAAAATCTAACAAGGATATATTCGAAATTAATAAAGATAGAAATCTGAAATGTGGTACAAGAGTTTTCTGTTTTATTTGCTTTTTTATTTAATACTTTTACATTTTTATAAGGCTAAGAAGCTAATTAAATTTTAATTTAAAACATATGGTGTAGTATATTTTATTAATAAAGAACTAAAATATTTTTCAACAAACTTATTGTCTTATTTTTAATTCTCATTATATCAGGTACTTAATTGAATTATTTTCAGAAAATTTTATTAAAATTAAAATATATACGTATATTTCAAAAACATCTGAAAATCATTTCGCAAAATTTAAATATTTACCTAAATTGCTTGGTATCTTTTTGAAATATACCATTGAATGGATATTTAAGATATATGTATGTAGATTAAAACTTTTCAAATATTTTTTCTAAAAAAACAATGCGCATAATTTCTAAAAACAATTTATTTTAGCCATAAGCAATTCTTCCAACGATCAAATCTAAATGCCTTTTTTTCTTTTTGGCTCGAATAACTGTACATTAATTAATATTTGTAAGTGTTATACTTAATAGCGCGATGTTACTTTTGATTATTTTTATCCAATTAAGAAATTTCCAATTATGTAACATTAACTGCATTACCAAATTACTTTTATTTAGTTACATTAACTGCATTATCAAGTTACCACATACGGTCTTACAACGGGGATCGTACCATAGCTGCGGGTTCTGGAACCTTTAAGGAGCTCAAGGGCTAACAAACATATATCTTAAAAACACCACAACTCAAAAACAAATTCCGCTATTTTGATGAAATTTAAATTCTATTATAATTCTATTAAATATTTTTTTAATAAACGACGAAATTTTTTTATACCCGTATGACTATAGGTCAAAGGGTATACAAAATTTGCCATTACGTTTGTGACGCAGAGAAGAAGGGGGGTAGATATAGACTCAAGTGTATGGACCGGATCAAAATGGAAAAGTAAATCGATTTACTTTAACAATTTCCTTATTGTTTTTAATTACAAATTTTACGAAGGACAAAGTAAAAATTAAAAGAAACAAGGGCAAATATAATCTTCCTCGTTTTGAATATACTGCAACGGTCGTTATATTTGTATTCATAATTTTAATGTGTATAATAATTTAATATACATTAATTTAAATTTATATTAATAAGCTGAATAGTAGTATGTATATGCCGTTTCAGCGGCAGCAAAAGCTCATGAGCTTTTTTAGTGCCGTTTCAGCGTCAGTAGTCAGCAAAAGTTCTCCTAAAGTTATGCAATAAAATTGTGATAAGTAAAAAGTTTTGTGCTTTTGAGTATTTTAAATTAAGCTTAGCGGTTAGAATATCAGTTATGTTTAAATTTCAAATTAAAACAGTAACAAGCTTAAGATATTGTGCTTATTGTTCTTAATTAAATATGAAAAGTTTTTAAAGTTTGGCATTTAGTATAATATTATCAAAGTTTAAGCTTGATTTAATATTTTCGCGAAAATTAAAAAAAAGTTTTATAAAATAAAAAAAAATAAGCTTAAGCTATTAAGCTTAATATTTTTAATTAGATATGAAAAGTTTTTTAAATATCAGTTATGTTTAAATTTCAAATTAAAACAGTAACAAGCTTGAGTTATTGTGCTTACTGTTCTTAATTAAATCTGAAAAGTTTTTTAAAGTTTGGTTTAAATACAAAGTTAATATTATCAAAGTTTAAGCTTGATTTAATCTTTCCGAGAAAATTGAAAAAAGTTTTATAAATTAAAAAAAAAATAAGCTTAAGCTATTGAGCTGAATATTTTTTAATTAGATATGAAAAGTTTTTTAAATTTGATTTATACTTAATATTATCAAAGTTTTAATACTTAATAGTATCAAAGATTTAATGTTTACGTGAAAAATTTTAAAAATTCAAAGGTGATAAAGTTCGTCCGTAATGTTTGAAAATGAAGCTTCCAACTGCCTTTTTAAAGTTGAAAAGCTTAAAAAATCGATGGGAATTTTTTGGTTGATTATTAAATTAACTGCAAAAGTTTTGAAAAAAATGAAACAAATAAACGTTTGAAATTATATTTTAATTTTTTTTTTTTTTTAAGCTTGAATTAATATTTCTGTGAAAATAGAAAAAAAGTTTTATAGGTTTTGAATTGAATATTCTTGATTAGATATGAAAAGTTTTTATAGTTTTGGTTTAAATACAAAGTTAAAATTAAAATTGAAAGACACTTTTAATGTGTGTATCATATTTTTTATTTTATTTAAACATTTTTAAATTGTGATTTTCTATTAAGCTAACAAAAATTTGATTTTTTTTTTTTTGTTCTTTTTTTACAACTATTGCTCAATGGCATAATGCCCCCAAGCATATGTTTTTATATTATCTTCAGTTACATATCTTTTATTATCTAATGAACTTAAAGCTACTTTATTTAAATTTTGTGTATAAATTGTATGTAAATATGATCTAAATATTTTCATTTCTTTAAAACAAGTTTCATTTTTTAATAAACAATTTTTATAATTATCTAATGTTAAAGAATTGACAACATATTTTTTTATTCCTTTAGCTTTTTTAATAGTTTTATTTTCATATGTTTGAAGGAAATACATTTTAGATTTTAATCCAATAAATTCAGAAACAATTTTTCCATTAAATTCATCTTTAAAAAGACCTAGAACTTTTTTATTCATTAGAGGAAAATTAAATAAATTGTCAGATGGATAATCTGATGTATCAAAACGTTTTGGTATTTCATTAAATATGTCAGCGTAAAAATCATCTGTCTGTATAGTATAAATGAAACTGTCAGTGTCTGTATAATTTAAAAAAACCTTACTACCATATTTAGGTTTAATATAATCATAATGAAAATCATACATAAGAATTTTAGATTGTTCGAGTACCGTAAATCCCAAATATATAGGTTTGTCATAACATTAATTTATAATAATCTTTTTCAAAAGCATTTTTAGCCATTGACCTGTGTGCGTTGTTTAAATCAATATATTTTTTTAACCAATTGCTTTGTGTGAACTTTAGTACTCTATACATTTTTTTAAGAACCAAGCCGTTTCGAAGACACTGTTTTAAGTTTCGATAATGGATGATATATTTGCGTTTGTTTGTTAAGTCAACTAACAGTTTAGGAATTTTACCTTTCGGTGGAACTTTGTTTTCAGCACAAAAAGGAAAATCATTGTGCAAATCATGTAAATGTTGAGGGTAATCTAAATCCAGTTCTAAAACGTAACCAGTTTGCGAATCATCGGCAACTGAAAGCACATCAATATTTTCAGGAGTATCAACCCATTGAAAATCTTTATGAGGTAAATATTGGATCATTGCCCATCCATATAAATTGTTGGCATCTTCATATACTATATATTTGGAAGGTTCGTTTTTTTTATAAGATTCCCCCATAAATTTATTATTTGCCACTGAATGTCTAAGTGAGCACTGACTAATTCCACCACGTATACCTTTTTTAAAAAAATTATACATATCAACATCAGTTAACAACTCTAATTTTATATCAGTGTATTTTAACATAGCCGCCCATGACAAACCTGGAGTAGTGTAAAAATTTGCAGGATCTAAAGAATAGATTTTGGAGCATATTTTTCGAAAATTTTCAAAAACATCAGTCAAAATAAGTACATCTGTTTTAAGGTAAAGTTTAAGATAGTCCCATAAATTTTGACATTTAAACGTATTCCATACATTAACTGCATGAATGTAGTCTTCATCGGAACATGGTGTGTTTGTCATTTGATTGGTGAAATTGTCTTGTGACGGTAAACATGTTTCGCCAAGTCGTTCAATGGAATTTAAATACTCATAGGGAAAAACTCCCTTTCGAGTCATAAGTTTAAATTTTTCATTATTATTGAATTCTTTTTTTATATGAATCAAATCGTTTTCATTTAAATTTTTACACAATGAATCAAGGCTAGAAGCCATAAATCTGAAGCTATCGAGAAAACGTAAATAAAATGAATGATTATCATCTATTGTAATTTTTTTAGATAATGAAATGTAACGTTCTTTATTCAAAGGAATGACACCAATATGTCCATTCACTTCGTTTAGTTCTTTAAATAAAAGATGACAATCATAGCCGGAAAAATTGTGAAAAAATATTGGAAAAAAATTTGATCGTCTATACAATAAGTTGCAATAAGAATGAGCAGGACCTCTATAATTGCCAGTAAAGTGGCAATGGTATCTAATTCTATTATTAAAATCTAAATGCTTACCACATATGTGACACGTTTCTTGAACCAATTGTTGTAGCTGCTCATCCAGTGTTAGCGGATTCATCGGTTTTGAACTCATAAAGAAGGTTGAATATAATTCACTGCATGTTTCTGTCAATGATTGGATAAATTCCTTAGCACAGTTAGCTCCAACAAATTCTTTGAAACAGCTTAGACCATCATCAAAAGAACATTTAATGTAGTAAGAGAAAGCTACTGGAACATGTTGATGAATGTTTGTTGTTGAAGACATCGTGGAATCAGAATTGCATGTTGCAATAGGTTGTAAAATACTCTCAGCATCGGCATAAATAACAAAAGGTGTTTTCAATTGTTGTTGATAATTCTTAAACTCTAGTGTATTTTTCTCAACGACGGAAGCTTTGTAACTACTTTATTGCATTCGCGTTTGTGTAAGTCACGTTGTTGTAATGTATGAAAATGTTGTAAGCACATATTACAAATATAAATTTGATGTGTATTCCTTGTTACAGACAGACTTATCAATCTTGATAAATGTTTTATGTAAACAAAATGAAATTTTTCATCCCTTTCCAAAAGCAATAAATTGACATGAAACTTTTTTTCACATTTTGTCAAATAAAATGGCCCTACAACCTCATATTTCTTATTAATGACTTCCAATCCAAACAAATTTATGCTTATTTCATTATTAAGTTTTTCGAATAAATTTAGTTCAGACAATTTTTTCAGGAAATTGCATATTGCCAAAATTAAGTTGTAAAACATCGCCAAACTCAAGCTTGACTATGGGTTGAGAAATGTCAGTAATTTTGTATGAAGATGTTCGTTTTGCACTTTCAGCGGAAGTTTGTAAGGCTGATACTAAACTCCACTTAAAACAGAAGTTATCATTATTGTGGATATTAATGCAGGCTTTTTTATCTTCTATGTTTTTTGGTAACTTAATATAACTAGAAACGTGGATTGGTTCATATTTATTGATATTTATTTCCACGTGTAAAATTCTAATTAACGCCCAACCACTATCCTTTTCTTGGAAGTCTTCTGCTTGTTGTTGAATAACGTCTTTAGCATTTTCAAAAAAATCATTAAGATCGTCTGCCTGTGTTATGCTTAACATTCGAGTTTGAAAAGATTTGATTGATATATTTTCAAACTCTTCTTCTGTTGGTTTTATATATTCACCGAAAAGTTCCAGATTCGCCTTAATGACATTGTGCTTTTTTAGTGATTGTCTCAACAATTCAATGATATCGGGTTGAGCCTTTTCTAAAAAGTGTGATGGGTTTAATATGCCTTCATCATCATTATCTCTAATAAATGTTTCTAGTCTATTTTGAAAACATTCATTAATACACCTAACATTAGTTTTAATGACTTCTGCTGCATTTTTCTTATGTTCATTTGTCCGAACATGGTAACTCCACAAATTATTTGAGATGGCTGTTTTGCACTTCTTGCAAAATTTTGTATTTTCATAACTTACTCTGTGGTTTTTTATATGTTCTAATAAATTGTTTTTTCGATCAAATACTTTTTGACATAAATCACATTTATGTTTTAATTGTACATTTATTGAACATTTATGGCTTTTAAGATTGTCCGACCTTGTGAAAATTTTTTTGCACTCATTGCATTCCGATTTGATTTTTTTATCTGCTGAACTCATTTTTAGTTGTTTTTTTTTTTTTTTTTTTTTTTTAATTTAAGTAAAAATTATTTGGTAACTAAAATGGATTATAACATAAGATCATATATATATACTTTTAAAAACCACAGCTGCAGCAGCCTTCACAACATTTTAATTTATATGATATTTTTCAAAATACTGCAACAATGTTGTATCGTATTAGAATTTTAACTTTAAAAAACTAAAGAAAAAAAAAAAATTAAAACTTTTAACCCCCCCCGGGACAACTTTTTAATTTATATTATATTTTTCAAATACTGCAACAATGTTGCATCTTATTAGCATATTAACTTTTTTAGAAAGGCGCGCCGCCGCCACCCACATTACTATTCTAATCATAAAATCATAAAAACAAATCTATTAAAATATTTTTTTGGCACCGCGCAGCTGCAGCAGCCTTCAAAACTTCCCTCTTTGTCAAAAGTGTTTTTGTTGTTTAAGTTATTTACTTCAATTTACATCTATTTATATACAAGTTAACAAACAATAATGACTTTTTTAATAGAAACAAAAGCTTTAACAAAGAAATTCTAACAATGTTCTTGACATAAATTAAAATAAAAATTCGTAATAAAAAATAGTATATAATACATACTAATTTTCTTCATTAAGCTAAACAGTTTTCTAAAGTAATATTCAAACCAACAATACAACATGGTTAGTAAAAACTAGATATTTTAAATTAAAATTAAAAATAATATTTTTATACTAAAACAAAAAAAAAAAAAAAAAATTTTTTTAATTTAAGGATTTTATTAACGATATAGTAACAAGTGCAAAAGGTGATTACACTGCATATCACAAAATAGACATTTTAATTATCGATTTCCTGTACGACGTGCAAGAATTTAAATTGATACATGTCTCGAGGGGAGGCCGAGCTCTTCTGTGTACATTAAAAAATCCTTTGACTCAGGAAGAAACAACAATTTGGATGCCGGATCGTATAACAAAAAAAGTTAAAACAGATGAAGATTTGAAAAAGCTGAACGATGAATCATTCTATTTGAAATTTATGGGAAGAAATGAAAAAAAGTTTAACATGGCCATCTTTGAGCTGATTCCGGCAACAGAAATTAATTCGCAAGAAAAATTCCTGAAATAAAACGTTGTATATACAATTATTTTAAAATAAAGAAAATTTTTTTTTAAAAATATTATAATGTTTTTTTTAATTGAATATTTTCAAACTTTATAGCTCTTTGTGACTTAATTTCTAATTTGTCCTCTGTTGGCATGCTTTCGTAACAAAATAGGTCTTTTTGTTTTGGAGAGGTTGATGAAGTACAGATTAGATCAATCTCTGTAGGCATTTTATCATAACAATAAAGATTTTTTTTCTGGGGTATTGTTGATTTTGTCTGATGTTTTACTGTTTCTACTGGTCCGGCACTTAATATTTCATTCTTTCCTGGAGTTGTTTTTAAGTCCAAGGGCTCATGTAAAATTAGCCTACAATTCAAATTGAATTCGTCACACTTCCCAATAACATTTTCAAAAGGTTCTTTAAATTGATTTTATTGTTAGGCAAATTAAAAATCAAAATCTTCTTTTATACTTTTTTTTTTTTTTTTTCTAGCATCATTAGAAAATTAATAGTACTCTAAAGGTAAAAATTTGAATTCATCACACGTATTCCTTAATCTATTACACACTTGCATTAAAGTGCATAATGAAATGGGAAATGAATTTTTGTAATTCCAATTTTTTTTTCAAAGCTTTTATTTGAGAATCAATTAAATGTATACGAGTATATATTTATAGAGAGAGATGATTCGTATTAGGTATAAATAAAGGTTTTAAATTATTTGTCCGAAAACGGTCTGTGAAGGTACGAAAACGGTCTGTGAAGGTCCGAAACGGTCTGTGAAGGTCCGAAAACGGTCTGTGAAGGTCCGAAACAAGGGGCCCCTTGGCGCGAGGGGCCTGTATTCAAAACTAGTTTCGGTCTGTAAAGGTCCGCAAATGGTCTGTGAAAGTCCGAAACGGTCTGTGAAAGTCCGAAACGGTCTGTGAAGGTCCGAAAACGGTCTGTGAAGGTCTGAAGACGGTCTGTGAAGGTCTGAAGACGGTCTGTGAAGGTCCGAAAACGGTCTGTGAAGGTCCGAAACGGTCTGGAAGGTCCGTTAATAGTTTTAAAAACTTACTGCTCTATAGTATATGTATGTATCCCCACTTTTTTTTATGAAATCAGAGTTTTAAATAAAAGGCTAGGTTATTAATTTTTTATACCATACACATATAGAATAGGTAAAGGGGTATATTAACTTTGGTATGGTGTTTGTAACCACCTAAAGGAAGCGAGCTAGATATGGAAAAGTATATATATTTGTGATCAGCGTGACCGCCTTAGTCGATATAGCCATGTCCGTCCGTCCGTCCGTAGGCACGATAACTCAAAAAATAATGGAGCTATCTTGATGAAATTTTAACTGTAGGTTACTAGGACTCAAAGTACGGCGGGGATTGCATATGGGCGAAATCAGCCCATGGGTTCGGATTTTGGACCTTTTAATCGATCGAAGGGCTAACGAACATATATAAAAAATCACGATAACTCAACAACTAATGACGCTATCTTCATCAAATTTGTGCTGTAGGTTACTAGTAATGAAACTACTTCGGGGATTGCGTAAGGTCGGGATTGGACCATGCGTTCGGAACCTAGAACTTTTTGATCGAATTTAGGCCAAACGAGCATAATTCCGAAACCAATGAAGATAGAACCCCCAAATTTGGTATCAGGGTGTCCCTTCCTATTTCCTAAGTGTCTTGGGAATTTGGGCCCCATTGCAGTAGTGGGTCGGGGACCAGCCACACATATCCGAAGACCTTAAAGCATATCTTTAAAATTAATAAACATAACAACTTGAAAAAATGTAGAAGCTTCCAATTTGCCACAAGGGTGTCCTTTACTATCTCTTGCGTGTTCCCTTAATTTGGGATCAATTGGAGAGGTGGTTCAGTACCCCTCTCAGACCTCCCAAGTTTTAAAAGCTTATAATCGAAATTACTAAAAATAGTTACTTAAAATTAAGATAGACCGTTCAAATTGTGTACAAGGGTTAACTAGTACTATAAGTAAAGCGCGGGCTGTATAAGGGCGAAATCAGCCCATGGGTTCGGATTCTGGACCTTTTAGTCGGTGTCAGGGATAACGAACATATATTAAAAATCACGATAACTCAACAACTAATGAGGCTATCTTCATGAAATTTGTGCTGTAGGTTATTGGTAATGAAACTACGGCGGTGATTACATACGGTGAGGATTGGACAATGGGTTCGGAACTGAGAACTTTTTGATCGAATTTAGGCCAAACTATCGTAATTCTGAAACCAATAAAGATAGAACCTCGAAATTTGGTATCAGGGTGTCCCTTCCTATTTCGTAAGTGTCTTTGAAATTTGGGCCCCATTGGAGTAGTGGGTCGGGGACCAGCCACTCAGTTCCGAGGACCTTAAAGCATATTTTCGAAATTAATAAAGATAGTAACTTGAAACAAATGTAGAAGCTGCAAATTTGGCACATGGGTGTTCTTTACTATTTCCTGCGTGTCCATCTAATTTTGGATCAATTGGAGTGGTGGTTCAGTACCTCACTTAGACCCCCCCAATGTGTAAAAGCTTATCATCGAAATTAATAAAACTAGTAACTTAAAAGTAAGATATAACGTTCCAATTGTGTACAAGGGTCAACTAGTATTGAAAGTATGACGGGGACTGCATATGGGCGAAATCGTACCATAATTTTGGGTTCTGGAACCCTTGAAAAGTTCAAGGGCTAACAAACATATATCTTAAAAACACCATAACAAAAAATAATGCCGGTATTTTGATGAAATTTAAATTCTAGGTTACTACTAATGAAAGTACCATGGGAATTGGTTGTGGTCGAGTTTAATTTCGAAGCCAAAGAATATATTTCCTATGTCCTATGTGTCTTCGAAATCTAGACTAAATTGTAGTGGTTCAGCTATGTTCAAAGGTACTTGCTGCATTTATGTAAAATTTATTTGAATATTTAAATGAATTATATGAAAAGGTCTAAATTTGTAATTGTATTTTAGAAATACATTTATTGCATATTTTGCGTTTATAAGTACAACAAAAAGAACATTAATAACATGGATTGGAATGATGGCTTTATAGAGTATTTAAAAGTTAAAAATGTCTTTGAGGAACATTTAACAACTATATTTGATGTTGTTTATGTAAAAGGTCTTAAAAAAAAGCAATTTTTAGACACTTTTATTTCAAATTCAGTAAAAGTTATCAATTTAGATAACAAAATTCCATCTCTACAGAAACTAAGAAATTACATCACCATTTGCCCTCACCATCATAATACAGAAAATTTGTTGCGAAGATGTGCTGTAAAAAATTGTATAAACTTGTACATGTATTTAATAAAAGATAATAATAATTGGCTTTTAAAAATATTTGTTTTATTTATTGTTGCACAATATATTTTTTCAGACATAAACAATGGTATTTCATAAAATAGTCTAGAATAATTACACTGAGCTATATGTAAATTCATAGGAATATAAAAATCTTCTTGTTCCAATTTCAGTTTATTCCTTTCAATACATCTATCGAAATACTTGAATACATATTCCCGCACATTTAATTCAGCTCCATTGTTATATGACATCACTGATTGTATAAAGTCCAACATAAGGCAAAAGCGGGTGTACTCATCTAGTTCCAATGTTTGTTTTTTAGTTTGTTATGTATGATTGAATTTCAGTGGAAATTTATTTGAATTTAATTTAGGTTGAATGTTTGTAAAATCTACATAAAAAGCATGCCACTGCAAATAATTCATCTCGCTAATGACTTTGCGATGACGTTGAAAAATTATTGTTGCAGCTAAATTTTCAATATTAAATCCAATTTGTATTTTTATTGTTTGTTTTTTATCCAAATAGTAAATATAGCTTAATAAAAGATTTTTTTGTTGTGCCTCGTCCTCGTTATCGTTGTTTATTTGTTTTTCGATAAATACTTCAGCATTTGATGTTGGCTCCATGTTTTTTTTTTAAACTGTTAAAGTTTTATAACTCGAAAGTTTTGTATTTATAGTTTTTATCGTAAACATTTTTTGAAAATTTTCCGAAACATTATTTGTATTTTTTTATTCTTTTTGGGTGGGGATGACATTGTGTTGAATAAATTAATAAAATTTTTCATGCTCTTGCGCTTACATCGCATCCATAAATATACACAACAATATTGTCCACAGACTGATGTAAGGTCACTTTGTAAACGCTTATTGTTGAAAATAAAACATTTTGATTGATTTTGTAGAAATTTCACAATCTCATTGTGGAATGGCGGATTTCCAAATGAATCAAAATATTCTATACAGCCTTGAACTGGCACGAAAATTGCTAACCAATATGTTCCTTTTTTGGTAGAAGTGTCGGTGTTTATTACTAAAATACCAGGTTTTGAAATATTTTTCGGTATTTGATCAAGAGCAAAAACACCATTAAACAATTTACTTGTGACATTATTACATTTCAGCGCTTTCGTTATCTGAAGTGTATTAATTTGTTTGTAAACGGGAAATATCAATTAGCTGAGTATTTCCACTAATGTATGCCGTTAAAAATTCAACTTTAAGTTTACCATTTGTGAACACTATATCGAATTTTTCAAGCAAATTTATTAAATTATTAGTTGTTTTTTCATTGTCCATATGTCCAAAAGAGTAATTCTTGATGTCCGTTCTTTTTAAATCTTTGGTTGGGAATTTATACTTTAATTCCTTTACAATAGTTTTACATTTTTCTTTTATTCCAGCCACAGCAAGGTTTTTAGCAAATATTGTATTGTTATCATCCGTACAGAATGATAAATCTACTACAGCGTATGCCATTTTCAAATGAATAGAGATGCTCCACTATGCTTCCTTTTATATGTTTACGTAGACGTTACGATTTTTATCAATTTCGATACTGGCATCGAATTCTGCAAACACAATACATGTTAATGTTGAAGTTAATGGAGAACTGAGTCTTGCTTCAATCTTTACTACTCCCTGGTTTAATAAATTTTGACATGTATCAGTTCCAGAACCATCTGGTGATAAATCAAAAGCTAGTATTGTATAACCTTTTGAAAATAGTTCTTTTGAAATTTGATGGCCTTTATCAGAATTATGTATACCTGTTCCGCTAAATAATGTTAAATATGCACGAGAATTGCAATTGTTATTCGACGTAAAACTGGTTTCAATTGCAGAGTTTGGTGTAGGCACTCCATTCACATATATATGAAATTGTGTGAGATTTTGATGATCGAAATGGTATGGATTTTTTGATCTTTTACCATTAAAATTTTCATTATTAACCATACAAAATAAAAGAGCTTTTGGTATTTGCCCTATAAATATATTATCCAATGATATGTTGGATGTGTTAGCTGGAATTGTGAATGTTTTGATTTCACTTCTCGTATAAAAATATTTTGCGTTAGCCTTTTCCAAAACAGTATTATGTGCTATTAATATGCTTGGATTAATTGTTAAATGTTTCATGTATAATGTAGCTTCAAGAATTTTTAAATAGCTTTCGTCTGAATCATTGAAAAATAGAAAAAAATCTTGTTTTTCTAATGCCAAAGCAATTCGAATGTCAACGTTCTTTAAAAGTAATTTGGAAGTGTTGAAAAAATCTACATGTAATTTTCCCATTAATTCTACTATTGTAGAATTATTGTATAATTTTTGCCTTGATTTAGAACCAGAATTGTTAAAATCATTTACATTTGGTTTATCCAATTCCCAACCAGATGCTTCCAGATGTGTTTGACTGGAATCTGTACCATAATTTAGTAAAGTAGTTAAGTATGCTTTATAATGGTATAATGAGTCTGACGGAGTGATGTTTTTTCCATTTAGAGTTACATTACATTGTTTAATTAAAGAGTGTAATAAATTATTTACAACACTGGGCTGTGAGGCTGCTTTTGCATCAGCTCCGGTTCCTACTTTATCATTTGCACTCCAAACTGATCCATCTTTTTTTAATATTTGAATTTTAAATTTGATGTAGGTTGACGATAAATCTCGATATGTATCTCCATTTCCAAGCGAAACAAATTCAATAGTTGATGGTGACGCCTCTAAAGAAGCTAAAGGGTTGTATGCTACTTCTTCTGAACGCAATATACTTGTTTGTATTGGTAATGATGCAAAAAGATCAAGTTCAGATTTCATACACTCCATATTTAATTGAATATATCAGAGGTTTTAATTTGCTTTTTTCGTCGCTTCGACTTTAAATGTGTCTTTTTAGAAACTGCTCGTCGTTTTATACTGCTCCGTCTTTTTATGGCTTTTCGCCTTCCACCATACATCGAATGCAGTTGATTAACTACTGATTTTCTTAGATTTTTCATGCCTTTACTTTGATCAATTACAGTTTCTTTTATGTTTGCACCAGATGCTATATCATTCAAAATATTTTTACTTGTGTTCATAGCCTCTGTTTTAATTAAGTTCCAACCTGATGTGAAAAGTGGCTTTAAGTAACGAATTAAACTTCCGAATATATTTCCAAAACCATGACCTCTTTGAATAGTTGGATAAAATTGTAATAGAGGTCCAATATCGTTGATTCCTCCACCTACTTGAGAGGAATAATATCTCACGTAAGCTCTTTCCATGTTTGATATGATATCATATTTGAGTAGTAGTATTTATATTGTTTTTAAGCAATCATTGCTTTTTAAAGTGCAGTACAATTTTTGTTGGATAGTAACTGGAAACAAAATTTATTCCATCGCCGTATTGGTTGCAAATTTTAATCGTTTCAAAACAATTTTTTTCTATAGGTATGTATTGGACATTTTCAAATTCAATATTTGTAGGTATTCTGCAATTTTCTACGTTGATAGCTCTTAATGCACGTACTTTGCTACTTCCAAAAACAGATGATTGAACTATATCTGAATATATCATCACCATTCCATTAATTTCATCTTTATTATTAGCAATAGCTAATTTAAATAGTTCAGGTAATTTTGTTTTGAAATTTTTTATATTTTGTTTCTGTCGAAATAATTCATTTAGCAATGTTTTTACATTATAACTGTGATTAACTTTTATAAAGAAGCTGTCTTCATCAAAAGTCTGTGATATTCGAATTAAACCTTTTTTGTTTTGATCTGCTACTTTTTGAAAAGTTATATTATCATAATTTTTAGTATTAGAGATATATGTCAAAACTTCATTAAAAAATTCTTTGAAAACTTGGTTTCGAGTAAATCCCGGATTAGGAGTTATATTTTTAATAAGTGTTGGCAAAAAATTAAATTTCCAATCATCCAAATGTAATTCCGAATCGTCATATGAATAATATGTGTAACCTATAGATTTGGTTACTTTAATTTTTTCAAGAGGTTTTTCAATGTTTTTTACATAAACATTATACTCTCCACATTAGCACAATTCTCCTTGTTAAATTTTTCCGTTTGTAGGAAATCGTTCAGATAAACTTCTGAAAGACCTACTTTCCAGTTTCCGTTTCTTAAATCAAAGTGAATAGGCAATTTATTTTCGAATGAAGTGTTGTCTGGAAAAAGTTTTAAATTATCATTACTAAACAATGTTACATAGAAGTCATCTTGACTATCCATCTTTGTTAACTTCTTTTAAGACATAAAATGTTGCACTATTTATATGTTGTCCATTCCGGTGTTGATGAAGTTCTTAGTTTTGGACTTCTTAGTAAAGGTTTTAATTTTCGTTTTTTTGTTTCAGGAAACTGTGAAAGTATAGTTGAGGAAATTGAACTACCGGCCGATCTTAGTGTATTCTTTTTTTCAGGAGATGGTACAGCAACGGTAATTACATCACCACTTGGTGTTTCAAACATTCGATAATCAGAACTTAGAGATGGTCTTTGTACTAGTTTTTCGTCTTTCAACATTTCAGTTTGAGCTAATTTTCTAAATGAATTTTCATCATCTAAATCGATATCCAAATCTGAATACTCTTTTTTAGGATCATATTCAAACACTTCATCAGTAACTAATGGTACAGAATTAGTCTGTGTTGATGTTGATTTGTATTTAGGTAATTCGGTTTCTGTATATGCATTTCGTTTAGAAAAGAATTTTGTTTGAGTGCCTGTATCAAATGTAGGATTATTAGCCTTTTCTGGTAATTTTTTGCGTGTCTTTTGTTAATTCCATATTTCAGGAGATTTTGACGATATAAGTACGATTTTTGCAATGGTTTTAAGTTTTTATCATATAAAACTTTTTTCATTTTTTGATCTAATAAATCCAAGTTTTTATCATCTTGAAATAATTTACTAAATTTTGAAAATATTTCTGGTGACATAACAATCATTCGCTGCATTATGTCTTACTGAGTAATTTCCCTATTACACCAGATAATATAGTTCCGATTAGAGTTGGTAAAAACCCACCATGTTGAACTAATATTTTTCTATTGGCTTTTATACTTTTCTTAGCACAGGCTAGAAATCTTAATTGTTTTTTATGTTTTTTTAATTTTGCTTTTTGTGCCGATGATATTTTATTATTACCATTAATATATTGATTGCAATTTCAGCAATAGTTTTTATAATATCATCATCACAATATTTAAGAATATTTCTACGAAATATCTTGTTGTTGCACTTTCCTAGTACATGTAATATATGTTGGTTTTTCTTTAATCGTTTCATACTTTTGACAGTTGTTATTCAAATCACCCGTATCACAGAAACATATACAATATTCTTTGGAAAAAATATTAGTTCTAATACGAAATAAATCGTTAATGTCTTGTGTTAAATCCAACACAATATAACCATGAGGTTTTGATATTGACTCATTATATACTCTCAAGAAACCCTTTATATTTTCTGGATATAGTTGCCTAGCAAGAGGAAAAATTTGCGATTTGTCTCGAGGATTTTTGAAAAGCACTAAATATTTACAATTTAATGAAATATCTCTTGAAAATTTTCCCTGATGAAAAACGTTTTGTGTTAACAATAAAATAGATAAATTACGATGGTGTGAACCTTTAGTAAATAGCTCACATACCTCTTTATTTGCAGAATCTAACATTAAGTCATCTAGAACAATTAACGTAGGTTTATTTTCATTACCACTAAATTCTTTTGGGATACTGGTATAAAAGTCTATATAGGGAAAAGTTAGATTTTTTGGAATAGCAGAAATTTCTGGATTACACCATTTTATTGTTTCAATTTTCGGAGAAATCAATCTATCAATATTTTCAATTAAATTACACACAAATGTTGTTTTCCCACATCCAGATGGTCCCGCTATCATCATTGTAAATGGATGAATAAAATGAATCATTTTTGGTCTGTGTCTGATAAGAAACTGAATTTAAAATACAATTTAGAGATCATATAAAAGCAGCGAACATATTCTCAGTACTGTCATTTTGAATTATGGAAGTGGAGGAGTTCTTAAATATTTATTCCTCCGTCATATTAGATGATCATAAGAAACTAATATTACATCTATATAAACACATTAAAAACTTTTCTGGAGTAAAAAAATTCACTTCAATTTATGGTACTTATTTTACTCTTTGTCCGTGGGCATATGATAATATTACTTCTGGACCGGACACATGTGAATGTCACACAATAGAAAATTATAGAATCACTTTAGAAAATTTAATTAAATGGTACGAGAATAATGTCGAGGCTACAAGTCGTGTCAGAAATTCATAGAGGCGCTAGAAGAAACTTTACACGAAGAAAATTTATTCAAAAGGGTTTAAATGATACTTGGCAAATTGATTTGGTTGAAATGATTCCATATGCAAAATTTAATAAGACATATAAATATTTATTAACCGTTATTGATACATTTTCAAAATTTGCGTATGCTGAACCGATTAAAAACAAAAGCGCTGATAATGTTTTAATCGCAATGAAAAATATTTTTAAGCGTGCTGGTAAAAAACCAAAAAATTTACAATCTGATCAAGGTACGGAATTTTTCAACAAAAAATTTCAAAATCTAATGAGGAAATATAAATTTAACCATTATCATACATATTCAGAACTAAAAGCATCAATTGTAGAACGTTTCAATCGCACCCTAAAAAACATGATGTGGAAACAATTCAGTTTACAAGGCACATATAAATGGTTACCTATTCTGCCATCGCTAATAGAAAAATATAGCTCAACATATCATCATACAATTAAACTTCCACCTAAAAATGTTACAAAGAAAAATGAGAAATTTTTATTAAAAACTGTCTACAATAAATTAAAAGTATTCCGAAAAGCAAAATACAAAGTTGGAGATTTTGTTCAGTAAATTTAAAGGTATATTTGCAAAAGGTTATCAACCTAATTGGTCAACAGAAATTTATACAATAGCGAAAATAAAAAGAACTGATCCAATAACATACAATTTACTTGATTACACACAAAAACAAATAAAAGGCAGTTTTTATGAACCTGAACTTACATCTGTTAAATTTCCTAATGTTTACCTTGTAGAAAAAATAATAAGAAAAAAAGGAAATCAAGTTTTGGTTAGATGGCTTGGCTTTGATAAAAACCATGATTCGTGGATAAATAAAAAAGATATTATTTAATGAATAATAATTTATTAACTTTTAGTAAAACATGCTATTCTGTTATTTAATATTAAAAACAACTTTTTAAAACCAAGTTTTATATATATTTTTTTTTTTTTTTTTTTTGTAACTTGAACTTGATCACGTTTTCAATTTGTATTCATGATCACGCCTTTATATTATTAACAATATAATTTCAAACGTTTATTTGTTGAATTTTTTTCAAAACTTTTGCAGTTAAGTTAATATCCAAACAAAATATTTCCATCGATTTTTTAAGCTTTTTAAATTTAAAATGGCAGTTGGGAGCTTAATTTTTGAAACATAACGAACGAGCTTTATCAGCTTTAAATTTTTTAAATTTTTCACGTCAATATTAAATCAAGCTTAAACTTTGATAATATTAAGTATAAACCAAATTTAAAAAACTTTTCATATTTAATTAAGAACAGTAAGCACAATATCTTAAGCTTGTTACTGTTTTAATTTGAAATTTAAACATAACTGATATTTAAAAAACTTTTCATATCTAATTAAAAATATTCAGCTCAATAGCTTAAGCTTATTTTTGTTAATTTATAAAACTTTTTTTAATTTTCACAGAAATATTAAATCAAGCTTAAACTTTGATAATATTAACTTTGTATTTAAACCAAACTTTAAAAACTTTTCATATTTAATTAAGAACAGTAAGCACAATATCTTAAGCTTATTACTGTTTTAATTTTCAATATAAACATATCTGATATCCTAACCGCCAAGTTTAATTTATAATACTCAATGACTCAAACTAGCTTAAGCTTATTATTGTTTTAATTTGAAATTTAAACATAACTGATATTTAAAAAACTTTTCATATCTACTTAAGAATATTCAGCTAAATAGCTTAAGCTTATTTTTTTTAATTTATAAAACTTTTTTTTAATTTTCACGGAAATATTAAATCAAGCTTAAACTTTGATAATATTAACTGTGTACTTAAACCAAACTTTAAAAACTTTTCATATTTAATTAAGAACAATAAGCACAATATCTTAAGCTTATTACTGTTTTAATTTGAAATTTAAACATAACTGATATCCCAACAACCAAGCTTAATTTAAAATACTCAAAGACTCAAACTAGTTTAAGCTTATTATTGTTTTAATTTGAAATTTAAACATAACTGATATTCTAACCGCTAAGCTTAATTTAAAATACTCAAAAGCACAAAACTTTTTACTTATCACAATTTATTGCATAACTTTAGGAGAACTTTTGCTGACTACTGACGCTGAAACGGCACTAAAAAAGCTCCTGAGCTTTTTCTGCCGCTGAAACGGCATATTATACATACTACTCTGAATGTCTGAAATTTTGCCAAAAGCGTGCAGTTAAATTTTTGGGTACATTTTTTGGAAATGAAGATTATTTAATATAGAATGATTAGCTCTTTAATAGGGACTTTATTCAAAATTCCATGCTTTAATAGTACTCGTCATAGGTGTATTCTGCCAACATTTTTACTACTGCTTTGAGCTTATTTGAGTTTGTTTTATCCTGTCAATTACTGAATTTTCTTTTAATAAGCCCGTCACTCTGCTAAACGCATCAATGTGCCTCATCTTTGCCCAAACTTTGTTCTACCAAACAATCGAATTCCTGCAGATACAAAACCCATGTCATAATTCTAGAAAGGATGTCCTTATTTCTCATTTTTAACGCGAATCACGGACCCCAGGTTAGAGTTCAATATTAGAATGGCGATTTCGAATTGAAAAACTCTACATCCATTACTTTCTGAAAGTTGAAAATATCATGAATCGATAGACCTTCACCGATATATTGGTTGTTTTTATTATACGACTTTAATGAGTTCTATGTGGTTCTTTTTACACCTATGAAATAGGTAAAAGGGTATATTAACTTTGGTATGGTGTTTGCAACCACCCAAACGAAGCGAGCTAGAACCTCTAAATTCGGTATAAGCGCGTTTCGTCTTATTTCCTTAGTATCCTTGAAATTCAAGACTAATTGAAGTAATAGTTCGGGAACAACCCACACAACTCCTAAGACCTTAAAGCGTATCTTTGAAATTAATAAAAATAGTAATTTAAATTAACCAAAGAAGCTTTAAATTTGGTATGACGGTGTTCTTTCTTATTTCCTTCGAGTCCTCGAAATTTGGGCTTAACTGGAGTGGCGGTTCAGATACCTCCTAAGACCTCCCAACATTTAAAAGCTTATTCTCGAAATTAATAAAGATAACAATGTAAAATAAAAATAAAACCTTCCAATTTGGTGCAAGGGTTTTTTTTCCTCATGTAAAAATTATTCAAAATTGAAAAAGGGTACTAAAGCGTACTAAATCATTCAACAGTAAACACAGTACAGCTAAAATTAATAATCCTCAAGTAATATATTCATGTGTATAAAATGTTATTGAATTGTATAAGAAGTTTTAAATCTGTAATTTTTTAATTGCATTTTATATGTATTTATTTCAAGTTCTTTTGTTTTTTAATATTTTTAAATAGATAAATTAGTAGGAAATTTTATTATTTTTTAATTGATAAAATAATTATGAAATGTTTTTAGTATTATAAAGGGTATTTCGTTAGCTATGTCTTACGGTCAAAATAATTATGCTTTTATGTGTTTAAAATGACTTATGGACTTTCATTAAATTTAGTCGGCTATATCGACTTACGGTTTCTGTTGTCGTTGTTTTTATTAGTTTTCTAATCGAAAGTTCATGGTTGGCTCATCTATTAGATCTAGAGTTCCGAAACTTTCACAAAGTAATTTTTAAACAATTTGTAGGTTCCCTATTGTTTTTGGTTAAAATCAGACAAAGGCGTCGGGTAGCTGCCATACAAGTTTTTTGAAATTATATGAATATTTTCAAAATTAATAACTAAATAGAAACTAAATACAAAAACAAACAAAATGTAGTTAAATTATTAATCGCTTCATGGTGTAGTGGTTAGGTCATGGGACTTGTAGTAAAAATGTCTCGCTTCGAATCCAGGTTGAGGCAAATTTTTTGTTATCTATTTTCTTTTATTTTCTTTTTAATATCAACTATAATTATTTTCAAAAAAAAAAATAAGATAAGCAAAAAATCGATGGCTTAGTGGTTAGGACGTCGGCCTTTCAATTGAAAAGTGTCAGTTCGAATCTCGTTCAGAACATATTTTTTTTTTTTTAAATTCATCTTTTTTTTTTTAATCATCTTTTCTTTTATTAATTTTTTTTGCAATTAAATATAAAATAAACAAAAATTTTGAATTTCCTATCAAACAGTTCAATTGCAATATATGAAATTCTTATTTATTTAATACATAATAGTGGGTACGCATAGGTATCTAAAAGTTGACAAGGGCAACTATAATCTTCCTCGCTTTTATATCGTTTCTATTTTTTTAATTCAAAAATTTTCAAATCGAAATACAAATATTTTTCAAAGTACGTTTATGTTTTGTATTTTAAATTATTGAATAAATATTTTTTTGTTTTCAAGGTTCAAACACATAAAAAAAACTGTATAAAGTAAAAAAAATTTTTATTATAGGAAGAAATTTGTTTAATTTATTTAATTAAAATTTTTTATATGTATTCAAGCACACACACATATAAAAAACGAGTTTTAGCATAAAGTAACTATATAAATAGAGTATTCACGTAGAACAGCGGTGTCCAACAAAAATTCGATTGTAGCCACAATCGCTATTTTTAAATAATTTCATTCGCCACATTAAAAATAAATATAAAAATTTGTTTTTTTTATTAAATTTTATTAAAAAAATTGTTTTTTTTTTATTAAATTCATTACATATATATTGTAGTTCACAAGTTATTATTGATAAGAAATTCCAAAAAATATTAATGTGATGTTTAGCAATTTTTTTCTTGAACTTAAAATCTGGTATAAAACCCACGTTAACTGCACATTTTAGTTCTGCCTCCAAATTTTTATCAATAATATTGGATTGATACTTTGATTTTATGAAATTTACAGCTGAAAATGTGGATTCGCACACCCTTGTTGTTCCAAACATACTCAACAGCTTTGCAATACCTGAGTCCAGTGCCAAAAACTCATTTGATTTTAATAAGCGAGGCCACATTAATAAAACTGACTCTTCGTTTCTATGATAATCGTTCTGGCTTTGAAGCAAAAGCATATCTGATTCAAAGTTACGCCGGTCCAAACTTAGCATATTCGCGATATCTGAACATAATTGGGAATTGGTGATGTCAAAATGGAAAGGATCTTGCATGAGTAAGCCGGTCTGAATTCTTAATTTGGTTTAGAAACTAGCTAAATTTTTTATTACTCGAAGAAAAGAAATATAATAGTTTTTCGTAAAAAAATTTCAGTGCTGCATTCGCCACATTCACATACTCTATTCGCCACATGTGGCGAGTGGCGATGGTGTTGGACACCGCTGACGTAGAACAAAAAAGTTAGACAAGTTTTTTTTATTTCCTAAAATCAACTTTATCGTATTTTAGTTTATTTTTATTTTAATTTTTAGTTTTTTTTTATTTTTTTGTTTGTATGTCAATCGATGTGTTTACATTTGTATGGATTTCTTCTCATTTTTGTTTTTTTTTTTATTTTTATGTATTTTAAATTTTCCTTAGTTTAAAATAGGTATGTAAAAGTTTTTATAATTTTTAGGTTTTTAGCTACCTACTAAAAAAATATAATTAAAAATTTTTGTTTATCTTATTGAAAATTTGTTTTATTATTTTATTATATAATTTATTAAAATAAAAGGGAAAAAGCCGGGTAAAATATATTATGAAAAAGTATATAAATAAACTTTCAAAATTCATATTCCATTCGGCATAAAAAAACCCTTTAAGTATGTAAATACACATTATAAAATATACATATGTATGTATTTTGCTATGTCTTTTGTTTTGCCGGAGCCATAATCAGAAAAACCAATACTTTCATCTAGTGCAATATTATAGTATAGCCTTCTAATGGCTATTTCATCGAATACCAATACAGCCAACCTTTCAATTAAATCTTTTTCTGAGAATATAATGCTTAACTCATTTATATTTTTGCCGTTAAGACCTATATTTAAATGTTTGATGGGATCAATCTATTAAGGGAACTAAAATGGGGCAAATTAAGCTTTACTTCATTTCCCAAAAATTTATAACCCTTTTGGTGAATTAAAATGAATATTTATTGCTACGTTTTTCTCTTCTTCGGACCATTTACTAAAACTTTTAAAATTCATTTTTAAAAATTGTTTGGCTTCGATACTCAGGTGAAACTGCCTTTTATTAATGCTACATAAAGATAAATCCTGTTTTTCTTTTTTTAATTTTTGCCTTAACTTTTTATTTTGTTTTTTTAAGTGAATAATGTTTTTATACCCGTGCATACATATATGAACATCGGGTATATTAAAATTACTCTTCCGTTTGTAACGCATCGAAATATAAGAGCTAGATATAGTGTCAAGGGTACGTATCGAATCAGCATCGAAAAGTGAATCGATCTAGCTATGTGTGCCCGTCCGTCCGTCCGTCAGCACGATAACTCAAAAACTAAAAGGGCTAGAGTCTTGAAATTCACACAAAGTCATTTTTAGACAATTTCTAGGTTCCCTATTGTTTTTGGTTAAAATCGGACCAAGGCTTCGGGGAGCTGCCATACAACTTTTTCGCACCAATATGAATTTCTTCAAAACTATTTATACTACGGGGATGAAAATTACACACGGTTAGTTTTATAATGACTCCGGCACTTATATGAAGTTTCAAAATTTTAGGGCACCATTTTCGGGGGGCTGCCATACAACTTCCTTGCACCAATATGAATTTCTTCAAAACTAATTATACTACGCGGATGAAAATTACACACGGTTAGTTATATAATGAATCGAGCACTTATATGAAGTTTCAAAATGTTAGGGCCCCATTTACGGGGGGCTGCCATACAACTTCTTTGCACCAATATGAATTTCTTCAAAACTAATTATACTACGAGGCTGAAAATTACACACGGTTAGTTATATAATGAATCGAGCACTTATATGAAGTTTCAAAATGTTAGGGCCCCATTTTCGGGGGGCTGCCATACAAAGTTTTCGATTTAATAACTGTGAATCTAATAAAGCTACAAGGTTAAAATTAAAATTGGGCAGGTAAATTAACAGGGCAAGTTACTTGGCAAAGTTGGACATCACTCGGACCATCGGACTTTTAGGGTGGGCCAATTTTTTTTTTTGTTTTTTTTTTTTTTTTATTTTTTTTTTTTTTTTTTTAAGCTTAAGTTATGGGACAATGAATGAAAATTTTTTTTTTTTTTTTTTATTAATTTTTTTTTTTTTTTTTAAGCTAAAGCTATTGGACAATGAGTGAAAATTTTGTTTTTTGTTTTGTGATTTTTTTTTTTTTTGTTAATTTTTTTTTTTTTTTTTTACGTCAAAATTATGGGGTAATGAGTTAAATGTATAAGGGAAGAAAATTACGGTTTATTTTATACACCATAGTGGGTATGCACGGGTATCTAAAAGTTGACAAGGGCAACTATAATCTTCCTAGTTTTTAAATTAAATTTTTTCTTAAAGAAAGCTAACCTTTTAAGAACTGTCGAATACTTTTTATACCCTACACCTATAGAATAGGTAAAGGGGTATATTAACTTTGGTATGGTGTTTGTAACCACCTAAAGGAAGCGAGCTAGATATGGAAAAGTATATATATTTGTGATCAGCGTGACCGCCTTAGTCGATATAGCCATGTCCGTTCGTCCGTCCGTCCGTAGGCACGATAACTCAAAAAATAATGGAGCTATCTTGATGAAATTTTAACTGTAGGTTACTAGGGCTGAAAGTACGGCGGGGATTGCATATGGGCGAATCGGCCCATGGGTTCAGATTTTGGACCTTTTAATCGATCGAAGGGCTAACGAATATATATAAAAAATCACGATAACTCAACAACTAATGACGCTATATTCATCAAATTTGTGCTGTAGGTTACTAGTAATGAAACTACTTCGGGGATTGCGTTAGGTCGGGATTGGACCATGGGTTCGGAACCTAGAACTTTATGATCGAATTTAGGCCAAACGAACATAATTCCGAAACCAATGAAGATGGAACCTCCAAATTTGGTATCAGGGTGTCCCTTCCTATTTCCTAAGTGTCTTGGGAATTTGGGCCCCATTGGAGTAGTGGTTCGGGGACCAGCCACACATTTCCGAAGACCTTAAAGCATATCTTTAAAATAATAAAGATAACAACTTGAAAAAATGTAGAAGCTTCCAATTTGCCACAAGGGTGTCCTTTACTATCTCTTGCGTGTTCCCTTAATTTGGGATCAATTGGAGAGGTGGTTCAGTACCCCTCTCAGACCTCCCAAGTTTTAAAAGCTTATAATCGAAATTACTAAAAATAGTTACTTAAAATTAAGATAGACCGTTGACCAATGAAATTGTGTACAAGGGTTAACTAGTACTATAAGTAAAGCGCGGGCTGTATAAGGTCGAAATCAGCCCATGGGTTCGGATTCTGGACCTTTTAGTCGGTGTCAGGGATAACGAACATATATTAAAAATCACTATAACTCAACAACTAATGAGTCTATCTTCATGAAATTTGTGCTGTAGGTTATTGGTAATGAAACTACGGCGGTGATTACGTACGGTGAGGATTGGACAATGGGTTCGGAGCTGAGAACTTTTTGATCGAATTTAGGCCAAACTAGCGTAATTCCGAAACCAATGAAGATATAACCTCCAAATTTGGTATCAGGGTGTCCCTTCCTATTGCGTAAGTGTCTTTGAAACTTGGGCCCCATTGGACTAGTGGGTCGGGGATCAGCCACTCAGTTCCGAGGACCTTAAAGCATATTTTCGAAATTAATAAAAATAGTAACTTGAAACAAATGTAGAAGCTTCAACTTTGGCCCAGGGTGTTCTTTGCTATTTCTTCCGTGCCCCCCTAATTTGGTATCATTTGGAGTGGTGGTTCAGGACCTCTCTTAGACCCCCAAATGTGTAAAAGCTTATCATCGAAATTAATAAAACTAGTAACTTAAAATTAAGATAGAACGTTCCAATTGTATACAAGGGTTAACTAGTATTGAAAGTATGACGGGACTGCATATGGGCGAAATCGTACCATGGTTTCGGGTTCTGGAACCCATGACAAGTTCAAGGACTAAAAAACATATATCTTAAAAACACCATAACTCAAAAAATAATGCCGGTATTTTGATGAAATTTAAACTCTAGGTTACTAGTAATGAAAGTACCATGCGAATTGGTTCTGGTCGAGTTTAATTTCAAAGCCAAAGAGTATATTTCCTATGTCCTATTTGTCTCCGAAATCTAGACTAAATTGTAGTGGTTCAGCCATGTTCAAAGGTACTTGCTGCATTTATGTAAAATTTATTTGAATATTTAAATGAATTATATGAAAAGTTCAAAATTTGTAATTGTATTTTAGAAGTACATTTATTGCATATTTTGCGTTTATAAGCTTTTCAATTAGGTATATAAACTAACCATTTAAAATAATTGCAATTTTTAAAAATTTGGATTATTAAATATATTATGCTTTGATTATCTTTTTATCACAAAATTTAATAATTAGAATTTTTTCATTTTGTAATTCAATTGGAATAAATATATTTTCATTTATTTCAAGTTTGTTTGTTTTTTAATATTTTTAAATAGATAAATTAGTAAGATTTTGTAATATTTTTTAATAGATAGTGTAATTAGAAAATGTTTTTAGTATTATAAAATTAATTTGGTTAGCTATGTCTTACGATCAAATTAATAACAGCTTTTATGATGTTAAAATGACTTATGGATATGTCCTTAAATTTGAACCAAATAGGTGTAGGGTATTTCTAAGTCGGTGGCACAGACTGACTGTTTCTTTACTTGTTTAAATAAAAATCTGCACTCCTTTAAAATTTCAAACAATGCCAGCAAAACAAACTTTTTTCATCTGACGAGACAGTTTAAAAATTTTTACATTCAAAAAAATTACATTCAAATTTCTTACATTTTTGGTAGAATAGCATTTAGAGCTTGAATAAAAAAAAAACAACAATAAAAAAATTAAATAAAATTTTTTAAAAAGAAATCGTCCGACTTGATAAGGAAATATAAACAATTGTACATACATCGATTGGCAAACAAACAAAATAAAAAGAAAAATACAAATAAAGCAAAGAAATAATCTCAATTTGATTTTACTGTGTATACCAAAATTACGGTCATCTTTTTACGATAATGTTGTGAATTCAAATATCGTATTGGGGTGATTTCAAATGCCGTATTGGGGTGATTTCAAATCAACAAAATTGACTAACATTTTTTGTTCTAGATTAATACTCTTTGTATATGATTGATTTATGGTTTTAGACATCCGTGCATACCCACTATGATGTATAAAATAAATAAAAATTTTTCATATTAAAATTAACAAATTTTATATGATATAATTACTTACTTTGGTTTGCAATTGATCTGTTTGACATAAAATTAAACATATATTTTTTTAGACCCATATGACTGCAAGTCAAAACGGTATACTAAATTGGCTATTACGCTTGTGACGCAAAGAATTAGGGGAATATATATAGACTCAAGTGTATGGATCAAAACAGAATTGAAAAATATGTATGTCCGTCCATCTGCACCATAACTCAAAAAATAAAGGAGCTAGTATTTTGATACTTTCAAAAATTCATTTTGTGCAATAGCCATCACTATTGAAATGCAGCCATCTCTATTGAAATGCAGCCATTTTGGTCCACGGGTTCGAGTACCTTTCATACAACTTCTTTTTATACCCTACAGCTATAGAATAGGTAAAGGGGTATATTAACTTTGGTATGGTGTTTGTAACCACCTAAAGGAAGTAAGTTAGATATGGAAAAGTATATAGAGTCGATATAGCCATGTCCGTTCGTCCGTCCGTAGGCACGATAACTCGAAAAATAATCGAAGTATCTTGATGAAAGTTGTTCTGTAGGTTACTGGTAATGAATCTACGGCGGGGATTGCATACGGTCGAGATTGGACCATAGGTTTCGAACCCAGAACTTTTTGATCGAATTTAGGCCAAATAAGCATAATTCCGAAAACAATGAAGATAGAACCTCCAAATTTGGTATCAGGGCATTTCTTCCTATTTCCTTAGTGTCCTTGAAACTTGGGACCAATTGGAGTAGTGGGTCGGGGACCAGCCACACATTTCCGAAGACCTAAAAGCATATCCTTAAAATTAATAAAGATAGCAACTTGAAAAAATGTAGAAGGTTCAAATGTGGCACATGGGTGTTCTTAACTATCCCTTGAGTGTCCCCCTAATTTGGGATCAATTGGAGTGGTGGTTCAGTATCCCTTTTAGACCTCTAAAGTTTTAAAAGCTTATAATCGAAATTATTAAAAATAGTAACTTAAAATTAAGATAGAACGTTCAAATTGTGTACAAGGTTTACCTAGTGCTTAAAGTTAAGCGTGGAACATATATAAATAATCAAGATAACTCAACAACTAATGACGCTATCTTCATGAAATTTGTGCTGTAGGTTATTGGTAATGAAACTACGGTGGCGATCCACTACTCCAATGGGGCCCAAATTTCAAAGACATTAAGGAAATAGGAAGGGACACCTTGATACAAAATTTGTAAGTTCTGTCTTCTTTGGTTCCGGAATTATGCTCGTTTGGCCTAAATTCGATCAAAAAGTTCTAGGTTTCGAACCCATGGTCCAAACCCGAACTTATGCAATCCCCGCCGTACTTTCAGCCCTAGTAACCTACAGTTAAAACTTCATCAAGATAGCTCCATTATTTTTTGAGTTATCGTGCCGGACGGACGGACATGGCTATATCGACTCAGGTTCACGCTGATCACAAATATATATACTTTTCCATATCTAGCTCGCTTCCTTTAGGTGGTTACAAACACCATACCAAAGTTAATATACCCTTTTACCTATTCTATAGGTGTAGGGTATAAAAACACCAAAACTCAGAAACTAATTACGCTATTTTGATGAAATTTATATTCTAGGTTACTAGTTATGAAAGTACTATGGAATTGGTCCTTGTCGTCCTCAGATTCTAGAAGCTTTTGATTGGATTGAAGTCACACTAGTATAATTTCGAAATCAAAGAAGTTAGAACATTATATTTGGAGCACATGTGTTTCTTCTTATTTGTTTTGTGTACGTGAAATTTTGGATGAATTGGAATAGCGCTTTGCGTACCACCTCCACTACTCTCAAGACTTTAAAGCATAATATATTCGAAATTAATAAAGATAAATTTTTTAAACGGCGAAATTTTTTTTGTTTTTAATTTTTATTATATCATATCTATATTTTATTGAATTATTACCATAGGTAATATATAATCAAGAAATTATGCGACACTTAAGTTGTAAAATTTATTTTAGTATTAAAATTATTATATGAACAGTTCTAAATTTATCATTGTATTTTTGAAATACATTTACTGAATATTTTGATTTTTAAATTTTGTGAAAGCTAATGAAAGCATTCTGACCAATGGCGTAGTGGTAAAGACGCCGTCTTTCATGTGGAAGGACTCGGGTTCAAACCCCGGTCAGATCATATCCAATAAAAAAATATCGTAAAATTGTTTAATTATATCGTAAAAGTTTATATCGTAATATAAAATAACATTTAATAAAAATATATAAATAATTCTTGTGTAAGATTATAGATGGCGCACAAAGTTGACATTTGTGCATTCATATTTCATAACCTTATACAATAGCTACAGCCGACTAATCAACGGCTTAGTGAATATTATGATTAAAGAAACTGAAGCCTAGTTTAAAATTTAAACTTGGTGAATGCCCTATACTCCTTAAAGGAGTGGAAAAGGAATAAAAAAAAAAAAAAAAAAAAATGAAAGCATTAATGGTTTTAACAAACATTAAAAACCATGAAATTATATAAACTTTTATATTTATATTATTTCAAATTAATATTTCTTTCGAATAACTTTGAGTTTAATTATATAGAACATTAATAAATAAGTAAATTAAGAGAATAAATTTAAAAATTATTGAAAATTGAAATAATTAACCAAGGGTACTAAATCATTCAACAGTAAATGCACAAAGATAAAAGTTTTAAATATGTAATTTTGTAATTGCATTTTACGAATCCATTTATTTCAACTTTTAAATAGTAATTAGCAAGAATTTATTTTTTATTTTTTATATAAATATATATTTTGTATTTGCTTTATGTAATTTAAGAATTTTTAGCACATTTTCAAAAGATTTTGCAAAACTGTGCTTACACATAGCTTCACTCTCTCTGTCTGTCCAACCTTACGTATATTTACAAAAACTTTTACACCGTTTGAAACAGAGCAAAGAAATTGAGCGGGTACGTATTGCAAAAAAAAATAAATTCATTAAAGAAATTTTTTCTGTAGCCCCATCCGTTACGGAGCTACAGCCTCCCAAACTTGGAAAAAGTCCTATACTTAAATTGTTAAAAGTTTTGATAGGTGTATTTTCAATTTAAAAATGGCAAAAGATAGCTGGTTTTATATACATTTTTTATAAATTTTTACTTTATAAAAAGGCAAATGTTTAGGGTTGTCCTTCGGTAAAATTTTGCTATTTTTAAACACCTGTAACTTAAAAATCTGTCCAAATTCGTTTTTAGAAATATACAAAATTCAAAGCTGCAATATTATGTCTCTACTTATGTTAAAGGTTTTTCTTAAATTTGAAGGGGATGCTTAAAATATAAGAAAGTGTCTCTTAGTCTTAACCATTTTTGCTTAGATAATAAAATTCGAGGATCATCATTAGTTTATTTAGTAAAAATTTGGGAACCTTCCCATTGAAGGGCTATTAGGACTCATAAAATGAAGGGTTCGTGCTTTTATAGATCAGTAACTTATTCACTAGGGTATATTTTTCCAAAATTATATTTCGCACTTGTTAACAGGTTTTGTTGAGTGCATTGTGATTATATTCTAAGTATTGATTTTTTTTTTTTTTTAATTCAATAATTTATTTTCATTTTTTTCCTCTGATATAATAACAAAATAATATAACTTAAAACTAAAGAAACAATAGTATATAAAATTTCATAACTTAACTTAGAATTAGAAATAAGCTAAAAAATAAAAAAAAAATATGATAAAACATTCAATTTCTAGGAAGCAAGAGACGAATAAGTTTTAAAAAATTAAAAAGCTAAATAATTATTGTATTAATGTGGAGAACTGTACTATACTTAAAAACTAATAATGTATATAAAAATTAAAAATTAAAATTAAAAAAAATTACAAATTAAAATTAAAAAAATTAAGAAATTAAAAAATTAAAAGAAAGTAAAAAAAAAACAAAAATATAAAATTCGCAAATTGGTTTAGGCGTAAGAACTAAGAATCAAATTATTCATCAAACCATCACTTTGAATAGGTTTTCAATATCTCTGTGATTGATATTTAATAACCAAATCTTAATTTGCTTCAGGAAATGTGCTAACACTCTTAAATTCCTAATATCTGAAGGTAATTTATTGAATATTCTGGGTGCAAGAATACTGTAGAAATGACAGAAATGAGATCTGTTAGCTCGAGAAACATCTACTATATGTTGATTGTTGCTTCTTAGATTATATTTCAGAATACATTTCGTATTCAAATAACCACTTTTTATAAAAAAAACCTTAAGCGTTTTGAATAGATATAAATTTCTTATCGGAAGAATGTTAGATTCTATAAAGAGTTCAGAAGAAGGATGAAGTCGACTTTTCCTGCTAATAATTCTTAATGCATGTTTTTGAGCAATATGTAACGGACGTAATTTGTTAAAATAGGTGCCTCCTCAGCAGGTAATACCATACATAAGTTTAGAGTGAAAAAGAGAATGGTATACCATAGACGATATTCTAGCTGAACTATATAATCTTATATGAAAAAGATTTCTAATTACATTTTTTAATTGTTTATTCAAACGACTTGTGTGCTAACGCCAATCCAATCTATTATCAATAAACACTCCAAGATATTTGAAGGTTTTGATATTATCAATTTTGAAACAATTACTCGCACACATACCAACAACACAAGAATTTTTGTTTGAGAAAGAAAAACTTTTAAGAAAACTAGTGCAACTAGGAGTGTGAAAGAACAAGTTATAATCTAAATTTGTAGAATTACTTAAGCTAAACGTCATGTATTTAGTTTTTGAGCTGATAGATAATTTATGTTTACTAAACCAACGACTAAGCAAATCAAAATATTACATATATTCATATTACATACCACTTCGAAATGATTATTACAACTATGAGTAAATGATGTATCATCTGCAAAAGTAGTCAGGTTATCCTTAAAAGGTTAAATAAATAGTGAGTTATAAAAATTAAAAAAAGAATAGAGCCATGTACTGAACCCTGAGGAACACCACAACGTATTTCAAGAAATTGACTGAATTCTCTTTTAATTTTGACTTTCTGTTTTCTATAAGATATACACGAACGAAACCAATCATGGATAAAACCTCTGAAACCAATAACATACAGCTTATGTAACAAAATTTCATGATTTACAAGATCAAATGCCTAAGTTAAATCTACAAAAAGAGCAGAACACGTGTCACCAGCATTTAAACCAGAGTATCTCAGTACAGAATTTCAAAAGAGCATCCTCAGTTGACTTTCCGCTTAAGAAACCAAATTGACAGCTGCTGAAAAAAAACACCCTATCTAGAAATTTAATTACACATTTTTTAATAATTTTTTCAAATATCTTAGAGAAGAAGATAACAGTGATATTGGACGGTAGTTATTAACATCAAAACAGTCACCCTTTTTTAACAGAGCAACGACTTCAGCAATTTTTAGACTATTTGGGAAAATACCATAACGAATACTACTATTAAATAAGTAAGCTAAGACATCAATCACTTGAAAAGAAATACTCTTTAGAATTTTGGAAAACATTTTATCCGACGTGCTGGAATTAGAATTATCTACACACATAATGGTTTTATGAATTTCTAAAGCAAAGACATCTTAAAAAAAAACTTTCTACATTGTACGTATCAACTAGAGTAGGAGTGACCGATGAGACAATATTATCTGAAACAATATAATTTTTAGCAACATTTACAAAAAAGTTATTAAAATGGTTAGCAACAATTTTTGTATCCGAAACAATATTTTTGTTAATATTTAACATATAATTATGTTTAGTAGGATTATGATTTAAAATATTATTAACTAAGCTCCACTCTTTTTTAGAGTCACCTTTGCATTGATTAAATTTCAGAAGAAAGTAATCATCTTTGATTTTAGAGGATTTATATCACGGCAAAGTTTTATATAATATTAGCTAATACCCGGTGCGCGTTGCTGCACGTTTCAATGGAGGTTTAATTAAATTTGATGTTACTGCAAAAAGTTAACACAAAAATTACCCACGGTTTACACACGTAAATTTAAAAATGTATGAAAGCAATCTTTTTAAAACGATTTTTCTAGGATTATTCTAGTAATTTTTGAAACTTTCTGTAATTCAAAGCAGTACAAAAAATCGGACAAAATTTGGACCCAAAATTTTTTTTGACCACGTGTTGGCCCGACATGGGTTAACAAATTCCAAAACTGTTAATAGGGTCAACTCAATTCTCAAAGAGCATCACGTATACAAAATTTGAAGTCAATCGGTCAAACCATTTTCATTTTAGAACAAAAAAGTTTAAATACTTGCACCACAGCCCCAACTTGGAGGTCCGTTAGAGTAAAATTTTTGGGCCACGATTTCTTTGCGTACCCAAAAACCTCTATATACAAATTTTCATGAAAATCGGCTGGGCAGTTTAGGAGTCTATTCGCTACATACAAACAAACAAATAAACTTTTCCTTTTATATATATAGAAGAAGAAGATAGATAGATAGATAGATAGATTTCTTTAAACGACTTTTTGTAGGATGTTTTTTTAATAATCTATATATTTTATTTTTTTTATTTATTTTGTTTAATATATCATAGGAAATCCAAGGTTTTATTCTTTTATATTTATTAGATCTATGCGTAGATAATATAGAACATTGAGACGAAAAATCATTAATTACAAATAAGAATTTATCAAAGGCTAAAGAATGATTGCTTTCAGAATACACAATATCCCAAAGCTCAAAGTTTAACAAATATTGTAGTTCATGAAAGTCTATATGATCAGAGTAAGAAATCTCTTAATTATTTTTGACTTCCAGACAAACATTTTTCAGTATAATATTAATCAACATATGGTCAGTAATTAGAATATCCTCAATAAAACTAGAAATACTATGCTGAAAAGTTTTTTGAGTTCTATAAAGTACATGATCTATACAAGGTGAAGTAGTAGAAGTAGAACGCGTTGCACTATTAAACAAAGAAATAAAACCATTGAATGCCATTAGCAACAAATAATCATCAACATCTTTAGATTTTGATTTAATTTTAGAATTAATAATGAAATGATGAAATAATTTTATAAAAATGAATGATAAAATTTTCAGTATGAAACACTAAATAATTTTGAAAATGTGCTTTTTTAAAAACCCTTTTTTTCATTTCTTGTTTTTTAATGTTTACCCGACAGTTGCTTCAAAGTTATACTAAAATTTTTACTATCAAAATCATGTCTCTCATTTTTCCTAAAATTTAATTTTGTCTTTACTACACCAATAAAGACATGTGCTCTATCTTTTTTTTTTAAATTCGCATCGTCATTCATTTTGAATATTACAAGTTGCAATAACAATAAAGTCACGTGATCCAATTTAACTTCTTTTTTATTTTTTTTTTAATATTAATATTCTTTTTTCTTCTTTTTTTTTCTTCTGGTACTTCAGTTAATTTTTTTTTTTTAAGTACTGCTCCATTTTAATACTGTAGATCATTCTTTTAATAAAAATGTTGTATATATGTGAGGCCTATGCAACCTTAAGTCATTTTCAAATAATAAAACAAATTTAAATTTTATATTCATTTATATTTAAAGTCTTCGGAATAAATAATATGATATAGAATCTATGATTCACTCCAATGACTTTGACATTCACTTAATTGTATTGACAGAAATATGGTTAATTAAAAACGAAAATTAATTTTTCAATATAAATGGATATGTTTCTTATTTTGCAAGAACTTAATAGGAATTAAATAGGCTAGAACCGTATGGTGGAGTTGCGATATATATTAGCAAAAACATTGATTCCATAGAAGAAGTGGAATATGAAATATAGATATAACACGAGAGTTCTTGATTTATATAAAACAACGAAAATTTAGGAACAAAAATCCCAAAAATCCATGGATTAGACTTGTGATGCAAGTAACATAGCTAACAAATTGAATTTATTCTTCCTAAACGTAATTGATGACATTAATATCTCATCTCTCCAATTAGATTACGAATACTTAAGTACTACAGAAGAAACATACACAATAATTTTAGCTTAGATATAACTAATAAAGAAGAGATAAAACTAATAATTGATAAGCTGAATCCTACTGCGGCTACTCAATTAGCTCCAACAATAGCAAAAATTAATAAATAAAGCCTTACAAAACCTTAAATTAGGAATAATCACTCCTATATATAAAACAGGTAGACCAACAAGCCCATCATATTACCGTCCAATATCAGTCTTAACTGCACTTTCAAAAATATATGAAACAATAATAAAAAGCCAGCTCCATATATTGCATGAAAAGCAAATTGGTTTTAAAAGTAATTCAAACACCACAGCAGCATGTCTTAATCTTACAAATTTTGTAACCATCAACATTGATAATGCCAAATAGCCTGCCTGTATATTTTTAGATCTACAAAATATTACATATATTTACAAGATATTAAATTGAAAAAAACGTTAAAATGGTAAATAAGAGCATCTGTAATAAGTGCAATAAAATAATTAATTTAAAAAAAGAGATTACATACAATGTAATGGTGTTTGCAAAAAAAATATACCACGGTACCTGTTCCAACTTGGACATTAATAGTCTTGAGAAAATTCAAGCGGATCTCAAAAATTTTTGGTTTTGCCTTCACTGTAAACAGGCATAAAATAAACGCAAATTCAAGGACCTCAATAGAACAAACGACCGTATATCAAATATAAATAGAAATGGTAATCTAATGCAAAATGAGATCAACAATCCCTCAATAAAGAAATTGAATGAAATCTTCAAAACTCAGGCAAACCAGGAAGAAACTATTGCTGAGATCATAACAACATTAGAACTTGTGATAGACGATAATTTCCAATCAAAAAATGAAAACGAGATGCTAAAAAAGTAAATTGAAAACAACAAAATAGAAATCGAACTAATCAAACAGAAGAAATATGGACTTCAAGGTGTAGAAGAAAAAACCCAATAACTATAGCCACAAAAATTGCCAGTGAAATTGTTGAACTACAACAAAGTGATATAAAAGAAGCTTACTTTAATGAAAACAAGAAATAAAACTCAGGTGAGCACAAAAAATTTTAAAAAAATTAATAATAAAATTTTCTAGTCAGTAAATTCGATCAAAAAGCTCTAGGTTCCATGGTCCATCCCCGAACTTACGCAATCCCCGCCGTACTTTCAGTCCTAGTAACCTACAGTTAAAATTTCATCAAGATAGCTCCATTATTTTTTGAGTTATCGTGCCTACGGACGAACGAACGGACGGACATGGCTATATCGACTCAGGAGGTCACGCTGATCACAAATATACATACTTTTCTATATCTAGCTCGCTTCCTTTAGGTGGTTACAAACACCATACCAAAGTTAATATACCCCTTTACCTATTCTATAGGTGTAGGGTATAAAAACGGAAAAAAAACAAAGAAATAAATTGTCGAAAAATATTCTCTACGTCACCGGGTTATAAAAACCCAAACAAAGCTTTCATTAATGAAAGACTTACTCCATATTTCAGTTTGCTTTTTAAAAAATCAATGGATTTAAAAAGAGATAAAAAAATAAAGTAAGCGTGATTAAAGAGGTGTAAAGTATTTGTAAAAAAAATTAAGACAGGAAAAACGTAGCAAAAATTACAAGAAAATAATCTTCTAAATTTCAATTTCGATGAATAACGAGATAGATTACAATACGTTTTAGCAATTAACACAACAACAAAACACATAAATTATATTTAAATTATATTAAAAACCTCAAGTTCGAAAATGATATTACACTAAAAATTCTATATCTCAATGCACGAAGCTTAAAACATAGAATGGATCAAATAACTTATATTCTTGACATTGTGCATTGAACTTGACATTGAACTTAGATTAAAGATGACGAAATTGACTTGGTCAATATCCCTAACTACTTAAATTATTGTCATGCGCAACAACCGACGTGGCGGGGATGTCTGTTTCTTCATTCCCAATTGCTTAAACGATGAACTGCACAAATCATACAGTGATAACTTCAATAACTTAATCACAATTCAAATTAAAAACAAAATACAACATTTTTTCGTCTCAGTTAATTTATAAATCGCTAAATAATAGTAGAGATTCAATAAACACATTCTTAAAAATATTAGAATCACATTTAAATATGGTAGCAAACAAAAGCACTATTATCTTGGTTGATTTTAACTTTAATATTCTTGATAACACAAATACTATAAATGATTACAAAAATGTTGTGGAAAGCTATGATTTATATTTTTGCAACTCAAGCATTACCAGACCTGCCTCGGGTAGCTGCATAGATCATGTACTCTGCAATGACCTAAACCAAAATTTAAATATTAATCATATTAAAACAGATTTTACAGATCATCACCTCTTATTTTTAGAAATAAATAAACAAAACATTAACAAAATATTGGATAATAGCTACACTATTAAAACAGTAAATATAAACCAACTGAACTGTCAAATAAAAAACTACATTATCGATACTCCAACAAAAAGTACTGTCAGTGCATTTAGCGAAAATCTTACAATACTATCAACCAAAGAAAAAATTGTCAAAGAAAAAAAAAAAAAAAATCGGTATGCCATGGTTTGATAAACAATGTAAAAATATATTAAAATTAAAAAACTTTTGGCACAGAAAGCATTGCCTAAATTATGATGACATATATTTCAAAGAAAAATATCAATTTTGGCTAAATAAATTTACTGCTATGAGAAGAAGAAAACAAAGGGAGTACGAAAAAAAAAAATTTTGGAATGTGGTTCGATGCGAAAAAAGTATGGAATTTTGTTAAAAACATTGCCACAGATAACACAATAGCGAAAAAGCAAAACGATCTCTTCATAAATAGAAATCTTTCTATAAATGGCAAAAAAACGAAAGAGACAATTTAAACAAATTTTATTGTAAGATTGGCAAAATTATGACAGCAAGTTATGATCCCATTTATTACCCGAGTGTGAGAACTGATAAAGGATTAGCATTTAACAAAATTGAATTATACCAAGCAATAAACATTATAGAGAAAATGAAATTATCAAAAAGTATTGACGCAGATGGAATTAGCGCAGAAATAGTTAAAACATGCAAATATGAACTAGCTGAACCAATAATGTTATTAATAAATAAATCAACAGCGGAAAGTAAAGTTCCAGATAATTTAAAAATAGCTACAGTAATTCCAATTTACAAAAACTCTGGAGATAGGTCGAACTTTAACCACTTTAAACCCACATCTATCCTTTCAATTTTCAATAAAGTACTTGAGACACATTTTTTGTTTTTTTTTTTATTCCTTTTCCACTCCTTTAACGAGTATTGGGCATTCACCAAGTTTATTTTAAACTAGGCTTCAGCTTCTTTAATCATAATATTCACTAAGCCGTTGATTACTCGGTTGTAGCTATTGTATAAGGTTATGAAATATGAATGCACAAATGTAAACTTTGTGCGCCATCAATAATCTTACACAAGAATTATTTATATATTTTTATTAATATTTTATTTTATATTACAATATAAACTATTACGATATAAACTATTACGATATAATTATACAATTTTACGATATTTTTTATTAGATATGATCTGACCGGGGTTTGAACCCGAGACCTTCCACATGAAAGACGGCCTCTTTACCATTGGTCAGATAGACACTTGAGACACATATTAACCAACAATTAGTTGAGTATCTACAACACAACGAGCTACTCTGAAAATCGCAAAATGGTTTTTCTAAGAAATCGAATAGGAATGCAGCGCTATTTGATGTTGTAACACGCATCCAAACTAATGTTAGCAAAGATAAAAAGGTTGTTCTCATATTTTTTGATTTAGCAAAGGCATTCGATACAGTCGATAGGAAAACACTACTGAAAATCTTATATGACCATGGCCTAATGGGCAGTTTAGACAAATGGGTTGAATATGGCTTCAAAAACTGATACCAGTATGTTGAATTAGAAGATATAAAAAGTAAAAAACAAAACATCGAATACGAGAGTTGTTCAAGGTAGTTAATTAGGTCCTTCACTCTTCTCCTGCTAGATTAGTAGTATAGCAAATCTACAACTGAACTGTGTTAAATTTTTATTTGCTGACGACCAGGTTTTAGTGTACGATGCAGATATTTTACATGAACTGGCAAAATCAATGAATAATGACATGTTACTGATACATGCGTGGATGTCAAAACATAAACTGACAGTATACATAAATAAGAAAAAATTAATGCTAATTAAATCAAAAAAGCCAACATTAATGTTAAGTATAATAATGACTCAATTCAAAGAGTTAGCAAATATAAATACCTAGGTGTTACGCTCGACGAAGATTTAAACTGGAACTCACAAGTTAATGAATTGTTACCTAACCTTCGCAGGGTAGCCGGATTACAAAAAAAACTTGGAAAAAGACTCCCACACTGTTTAAACAAATCAGTATACTATAATATTTTCAATAGCATAATTTCCTATGGTATAGAAATATGGGGAAATACATTCAACAACAATATAAAAATCCTTCAAAAAATTCAAAATAGAACTTTAAAAAATTTCTACAACTTGCCAATTCGTACCTCAACAAATTCAATGCATAAAGAATATGAAACCCTTAAAACTGAAGACTTAATTCGCTATACACAAACACTACACATCTATAACATGAATAACAAGTGAGGGGAAAAAACCAAGGGTTTTTAAAAAGCACATTTTTAAAATTATATACGGTTTCTTACTGAGTATTTTATCATGTATTTTTATAAAAATATATATTATGATAATATTATAATTTTGTTATTTCATTAATAATTAATTATATGACTAATAGTGAATTACTTAGAATATAACCCCAATGCACTCAAGAAAACCTGTTAATAAGTGCAAAATATAATGTTGGAGCTTCAATGTTAACGTTTAATTTTGGAAAAACTTATAATGGTGAATAAATTATTGTTTTATAAGAATATAAAAGTTTTAATTTTGAAGACCTAGTAGCCCTTCAATTGGGAAGGTTCCCAAATTTTTGCTTAGCAAACTTATGATGGATCTGCCCACCCCCTCCTGTCTTCACCCTTCCATTTTTTTCGGTTCTAGGAAATCAATTTTGAACTCCAACAAAATTTGGAATTTTACCTAGAATATTATTATCAAACCAAAAATGGTTAAGACAAAGAACAATTTCTTCAATTTAAAGAGACCCTTTCAAATTTAAGAAAAACCTTTAACGTATGTTGAAATATGATACTGCAGCTATAAATTTTGCATATTTGTAAAAAAAAATTTGAACAGGTGTTAAAGTTACAGGTGGTTGAAAATAGCAAAATTTCAATTTTCGAGCCCTTATAGCTCCTAAACAGGGGCGTGACAAAAAAATTTTGTTAACGGACTCCTACTAATTTTGGAGGACCTAACTTCTCCCAAAATTTCAAGACCCTAGGTTGAACCGTTTAGAAGATATATGGGGCCAAAAATTTTGCAAAAGTTGAGTTTAGCTTAATGGTAAATTTTAGTACCGTATGGTAACCCTATACATTTTAGCCTTATATTTTTGTAAAGCTTATAAAACCAGCTATCCTTTGCCGTTTTCAGATTGAAAATACACTTAACAAAACTCATGTTATAATAATTTAAAAATAGGGCTTTTTCCAACTTTGAAGGGCTGTAGCTCCGTAACGGGTGGGGCTACAGAAAAAAATTCTTCTACGAAATTATTTTTTTTGTAATATCTACCCGTGGTTAAAATTTCTTTACTCTATTTCAAACGGTGTAAAAGTTTTTGTAAACATACGGACGGACGGACGGACGGACAAAGTCAAAATTAAGAAAAACCTTTGACACTTATTGAAACCTTCGTTTTGGAGCTTTCAATTTTGTATACAAATAAAAAAAAATTTTAACTGGTATTCAAGTTATAGGTGTTTAAAAGCTAAATTTTTAGCAAAATTTCAATTTTCGACCCCTTACAGCTCCTAAAGAGGGGGCGTGACAAAAAAAATTTGTTAACTGACTCTTACTTATTTCTAAGGATCTAACTTCTCCCAAAATTTCAAGTTTCTAGATTTAGCCGTTCCGAAGTTATGAGGGACCAAAAATTTTGTAAAACTTAGTTTTGAATAACGGTAAATTTTAGTACCGTATGGTAACCCTATACAATTGGTTTTTAAAAATTTATAAAGCTTATAAGAACAGCTGTCTGTTACCGTTTTCAGGTTGGAAATATACCTTATAGAACTCTAATTATAACTGTTTAAATATGGGGCTTTTTTCGACTTTGTGGGGCTGTAGCTCCGTAACGGGGGGGGCTACAAAAAAAGTTTTAACATTAAATTATTTTTATTGCAAAACCTACCCATTTCTGATATTTTTTAGTCAATCGTAGGTAAAAAGGGACGGACGGACGGACGGACAGAGTGAAGCTATATAGGCACATTTTTACAAAATTTTTTGAAAATGTGCTAAAAACAACATAAAGTCTAACACTGAAGTAACAACCAATAACGAAGTTCATCAATACAACACCTGCTGTGCTCACCACATTAGGACAGTTACCAGCCACAACCTGCAGGGCCTGGAGCCAATATTTAATGGCAGTGTAAAAGAATATAACAGTAAACCAAATAACATTAAGACCTTAAATTATCAACCATTTAAAAAATATTGTAAAAATTTGTATTTGTATTGTAAAAGTAAATATTAAAATTATACATTTGAATAACTTAATTATTTAGTAACGTAAAACTATCATTAATTGTAGCTATTACCATATTATAAAGTAAATATTAGCATATTACACATAAATTTATATATATATTTATTGTTTTACCATAAATTATTTGAATTATTCAAAATTGCACTTAAATTAAATTAAATTTTTCGATTTCGATTCCATCGATTTCGTCGACTACTAAATACTTTTGCTAAAAACTTCTAATCTTGCCAATCTTGCTTCCCTATAAATGACTTTTTGAATCATATTTAACCAATAGGGCACAAAAAGTCAAAATAGGTAATATTTTCAGCGAGGATGTAAAATTAAAAAAACGTGTCCTCCAAGGATCCATATTAGGTCATGATCTCTTTAAAATTTATATCGATGATATATCCCGTTTGAAGCTTAAAGGTTCAATCCGATTGCGTGCAGACATGCAGTAATTAAATATTCAGCTTCAACCGAAAGGGAGACACATTGAAAATGATCTAAATATACTCGAATTATGGATCATAAAACAAGAGCTTAAATATAAAAAAAAAAAAAAAATTCTTCTGCTAGGCAACAAAACTTATAGGGTAGAAAATTTATGTTATAAATCAAAAATAATTGAGACAGTAAAATTTAGGGTTAATAATGGACAAAAAATTAAAATGGGTTAACCATGGCTAGCATAAATATCACCGATGCTCTTTTTACTACGTAGATTACGAACATATTTCTACAGATGCCTTATATACAATATATTATGTCATCTCAATCTATTATGGTTTATCTCAATCTGATAAGGAGTGGTGTTAGTCAACAAACTTTAAGCTAGCTCGCTATATTACACAAGAAATGTATCAAAATTAATAACTTCCATCCACTAATGTGTCCAAGACATTAATTGTACTCAGATAAGCTTTGAAAATATTTGTAAACGTGTGTTGTATCTAACAGCATAAAAAATAAAAAATAACAAAATCAAGCACAATTTCATTTTAAACAGTGATAGACATACATACGCACAATACACGAAATAGGTCCATTTTTTAATTATCATTAATCAAAACAAATCAACAGAACAATAACTACTTATATATTCATAAGTGTTTAGAATTATTTAACGATCTGCCATCTAAACTTAAAGAAATTGACTCCATAAAAACTTTTAAAAGCAAAATTAAACGTTATATAATATAATAAGTAATACCTAATAATTAAAAGAAAGTTAATAATAAATATTAAAAAGTAAATGAATAAACAAAAGAAAATTATTGCAATAAAAGAACAAAAGAGAAAATTAAAAAATAAAAATTATAACTATATAACGTATTACAATATTAATAATATTCTAAAATTTTTTCATGTTTTTCTTCTTTTAATAAATAATTTTTTATAGCTTTCCATGATCACCGCTTTTTCAATTCGTTTCTCAATAAAGTTATTTTTACTTTATTTACTGCAGCTTTATAACTATTTCTTATTAGTTTGTATTTCTCCCAGTCTTCCTCTACATTAGTAGTTCCCTATGAAATCACTCTTTGTTAGTTCTTTATTAAACCACCCATCATCTTCTTTCATTTTAAATCCTCTTAACTTTAAGTTCATTTACTAATTTATTCATCACTCCAACCTACAAATTTAAAATTAATAGGTTTCGTAATCGTCACTTAATTTTGACAAAAAGGGCACGTGAATTAGCAGCACTTTCTAGCCTTTTATTATACCCTGCACCTATAGAATAGGAAAAGGGGTATATTAACTTTGGTATGATGTTTGTAACCACCTAAAGGAAGCGAGCTAGGTATGGAAAAGTATATATATTTGTGATCAGCGTGACCTCCTGAGTCGATATAGCCATGTCCGTCCGTCCGTCCGTAGGCACGATAACTCAAAAAATAATGGAGCTATCTTGATGAAATTTTAACTGTAGGTTACTAGGACTGCAAGTACGGCGGGGATTGCAAATGGGCGAAATCGGCCCATTGGTTCGGATTTTGGACCTTTTAATCGATCGAAGGGCTAACGAACATATATAAAAAATCACGATAACTCAACAACTAATGACGCTAATAAAACTATTTCGGGGATTGCGTAAGTTCGGGATTGGACCATGGGTTCGGAACCTAGAAATTTTTGATCGAATTTAGGCCAAACGAGCATAATTCCGAAACCAATGAAAATAGAACCTCCAAATTTGGTATCAGGGTGTCCCTTCCTATTTTCTAAGGCTCTTGGAAATTTGGGCCCCATTGGAGTAGTGGGTCGGGGACCAGCCACACATTTCCGAAGACCTTAAAGCATATCTTTAAAATTAATAAAGATACCAACTTCAAAAAATGTAGAAGCTCCAAATTTGGTATCAGGGTGTCGCTTTCGATTTCCTTAGTCTCCTTGAAATTTGAGCCCAATTGGAGTAGTGGGTGGGGACCAGCCACTCAGTTCCGAGGACTTTAAAGCATATTTTCGAAATTAATAAAGATAGTAACTTGAAACAAATTGTTATAATATTTTAGTCGTAGATTGTCAATGTCATTTCCTAACACTTCTGATCAGCCAAATATAATTTGCCTGATGCAAAAGTTCCTTCACTCATTTAATTACAGCAGGAAGGCTCTGCTCATCCACAGGCTATAACGCCTATTTGCTTTATTATTAAATATATTGGAAATAATCATGCATAATAAAAAAGCATGATTATTCTAATATGTTATATAAAATATTAAATATTTATTATATGATATTTATTTATTCCAAGCAAAAGATCTGCAGGAATAAAATATATTAAATAAAAAAAGATATTGTTAATTTTGAGTATGATTAACTCTGATTTTTATTTGAAAAGTACAGGGTTTATATACAATTTTTGATTCTATTGAATCCATAATAATTTTATCTAGAGCAATAAATTATTGTAATTTAATGCTTAGTTACAAAGAAATTCTATTAAAGAAAGTATCATAATATTCTTGACCTAATTCATTTCCATGTAAAGATCAATAACCAAAAATATAAATTTAAAAAAAAAACTATATGAATCATTATCATTCGTTATATTCACAACAAATATTTAAAAATGAAATTTGATCATACTAAAACAAAATTAATATATTTGTATGTACATGCAATGCATTGCACTTGCATTCATACAAATATTAGCGAACAGATGTTCCTACTTGAAATTGTTGACCTATGTCAGCATTTTTTATCTACATTAATGTTAACTAATTATTATTTTTTTGGTCGTTTACATTTGCGGAAATTATTTTATGTATTTGGTCAAGATATACTACATCCTTCCCCCAAAGAAAAAAAAAATTTAGTTTATATTTCTTAAAATTTAAAAGAATTTTTTCACAATTTATATCAATATTTAATTTTTAAAGTTTTTTTTTTTTTTTTAAATTTATGCTATATTTTTATTTAAAGTAATTTATATTTTGATTTAAGATTTAAATGAGTTAAAAAAAAATTATTTATCTTTGATTTTGCATTTATTTAACATTTTTATTTTTATAATAATTTATTATATTTATAGCTTTTCTAGATTTAATTATATTATCATTATGTAATTCTATTTTTTTATTATCTATTAATATTGTGCTATTTGGACCATTTTGTGCAACAATTTTGAATGGTCCTTTAAAGGGTACATTTAAATTTTTTTTAATTCCTACTTTTATATATACATAGTCATTAATTTTAAAATTTGCTTTATTAATATCATTTTGTTTTAATTTATTATTTTCTTTATTTTTAATTAAATAATTTTTTGCCTTTTCATTAGCGTATTTTAATTTAATTTTTAATTCATTTAAATAATCTTCTAGATTATAAATGCTATGTTTATTATTTAATATTTCACATGAAAGTGTACATATTTTTCCATAAACCAACTCATAAGGTGAGTAGTGTGTAGTACTATGTGGTGTTGAGTTGTAAAAGTAAGTGTAGTAGGGTAGGTATTCGTCCGAATTGTCTTGTCTTTTTAAACTAATTAAATTGTCATTTAGTACTCTGTGATTTCTTTCAATAGAACCGAAAGTTTCATGATGATCAGGTGTTGATGTTACTTTTTCAATATTCAAAAATTTGCAAATGTTTTTTAACAATTCATTTGTAAATTCTGTACCTTTATCAGTTTTTAATTTTTTAAAACATCCATATTTAAGTATGAATCTTTCCACTATTGTTTTTGCTACTATTGTGGCAGCTTTAGTTTCTATCGGGTACGCTTCGATATATTTTGTTAATTCACATTGTAAAGTAAGAATGTATCTATAATTATTTGATGGTTGTAGTGGTCCAACAGTATCTATAGTTATTGTTTCAAACGCTGTTGTGGGTGTATCTATAATTACATAATTCTCTTTTGTATATTTAGTTATTTTTATTTTATTACAGACTTCGCAATTATTTATGTAATTTTTAACCATTTTATTAATATTTTTCCATACATATTTTTGTTTTAGCTTACTTATGCATTTACTTATACCACAATGTCCACCATACATTGTGTCATGATAGTCTTTTATTAATTCATACATATTTTCTTTGTTTTTAATTTGTATTGGAGGTTCATATATTATTATTTTTAAACAATCTGTGGTTTCAGAATTGTTTTGCAGCTCATTAAAAAATTTTTTTAAATTCTTCTCGGATATCCATTATTTTAAATATATCATCATTATCTGCCAAGGCTAATTCTTTAATATTTAAATTGCTTGTTTTGAATAATAGCTTCCTCAGAACCAATTTTATCTCTGGTAAAGATTTTTCGCTATATTCTGCAATTATTTTATGTTTTGCTGCTAATTTAATTTTAATTTTTTCTTTTTGATTTCTGGTACCAGATGTTAATTTTCTTTCAAATTTCAATTTCTTTAAAAACCTTATGTCTGATATTGATGTTGCATTCCAAATGTGAAGGTGATCAGTCTTCATATCTGTATTTAAGGTTTTGGTGGATTCTTCATTATTATTTTTATTTATTTCATTTAAATTTTCCTTTTTATTTTTCATTGCTCTTGTGGTATCATTTCTTTTAATTTGGTAGAATCTAGCTTTGTCCTCAAAAGTGCATCTACATTGGTGTTCATTTTACCTTGTTTGAATATACATAATTTCAAAATCATAATCCATTAAATCTATACGTATTCTCGTTAGTTTAGAAGATGGATTTTTATGTGTGAACAAGCTTACTAGAGGCCTGTGGTCGGTATAAACTGTAAATCTCTTACCAAAAAGATAAGGTGAAAAGAACTTGTCATATCCAGTGTAGAAAAATACTTTGATTTACCCAATCTATCTAGTACATCATCCAATCTTGTCAATGGAAATTTATCGTCTATAATTTTCTTGTTTAAAGATCTGAAATCTATTACCAACCTCCATTTTTTTCCACAATTAACAATGGTGAGTTGTACGGACTAGTAGAATATTCTATTAAGCTTTCATTAACTTTGAGACTGGTTTCTCCATTTCTTCTAATTGGACATTAGGTGTTCTGTAGTTCTTTATATACACTGGTGTTTTGTCTGTCATCGCAATTCTTTGTTCATAAAAATTATTATTATTTTATTAATATATTTGTCTAGAATGAGGTGTAACAAACGCATTCAATTAAATGTGTTTTGTTGGATGTGTTTAATTATAAAAAAATAAAATATTAATGTTTTGTTGGATGTGTTTTATTTTAGAAAATAAAATAACCAAAATGATCATAAGCAGGCCAAAAAATATTTTATTTATTTTTAACAAAAAAAAAAAAAATTTTTGATGAAATAAAATTTATTTATTAGTTTATGAATTAATTAATTTCAGCTTTAAAAATCACAGATGACTTTCTGGATATTTTAAATAAATAGTAAAACATTTTGTAAATAAAAATTAAGAAGACTATGTTTCACATGAACATGCGTGTAGTAAGTCTTAATTATTCGCTTTGATACATTGCTTGCTTTGCTTAAGAAAATAAACCAAGCAATATATCAAAGTAATTTTACAGTTTCTTTCATCTCTCCCACATTTCGCTCTGAACTCTAACCTCATCTATCCCCCATCCCTGCATCTTTCCCTCATAATCCTTTAAACATTTTTCTATTTAAAAAAAGTTAAAAAGTTAAAAATGGAAGGAAATGGGGTTAAGTTTGGACAAGTGGCTTCGGGTATACAATACCTGAGTTCATAGAAGCCAAACAAAATAAATTTTTTTTACACTAAATTATGTATATTAAAAAAATTCCAAATAAAATTTATAATTTTGATAATGCAAAATTCAATTCAAAAATCAACATTTATTTAATAAAATTTTAGGTATATATAAATAATAGATACATTATTTAGCAAAGTTGAGTAGGTGCATTATAGAATGTTGGCAACCAAAAAGTATTTCGATTTGAATCTAAACAAAGGAAACAATATAGAAAGTATAGCAATATTTTTTAAAAATATATATACAAAAAATTAACAAATGGAGAAATAGATCATTATTGAAACAAAATACACATATGAAAAAATTTAAAATCTTTTATTAATTTATTTAATTTAAGCAAGTACGCACTTAAATAAAAAAAAATATTAATTGAAATTAAAAAAAAATTGTACCAAGAAGGGATTTGAACTAACGACCCCAACATTTTATAAAATACGAAACATATAAAAAGTAGACTAACTAACTTATTCATCTTCAAGTTTTTAAGATACAACTAGAAATTATAAGAGTCATTTATTTATTATTTGTGTATCTATTACTAGAATCGAAGCATAATATGCGTTATATAAAATGTAACGGTTGCAATTTTATTTAACATACTTTTAACATAATGTGCACAATGAAATTAGAAATAGATTTTAATAAAAAAAGTTCTTTTTAGCACATTTTCAAAATATTTTGTAAATATGTGCCTATATAGCTTCACTCTGTCCGTCCGTCCGTCCCAATTTACCTACGGCTGATTAAAAAATATCAAAAATCAGTAGGTATTGCAATAAAAATAATTTAATGTAAAAACTTTTTTTTGTAGGCCCCCCCGTTACAGAACTACAGCCCCACAAAGTCGGAAAAAGCCCTATATTTAAACATTTATAATTAGAGTTTTATATGGTATATTTCCAACCTAAAAACGGTAACAGACAGCTGTTGTTATAAGCTTTACAAATTTTTAAAAACCAAGTGTATAGGGTTACCATACGGTACTAAAATTTACCGTTACCGTCCCTCTTTAGGACCTGTAAGGGCTCAAATTTTTTTTACAAATATACAAATTTTACAGCTGCAGCATTATATTTCAATATACGTTAAAGGTTTTTCTTAAATTTGAAAGGGTCTCTTCAAATTGAAGAAATTGTTTCTTAGTCTTAACCATTATTAGTTAGATAATAATATTCTAGGTAAAATTCCAAATTTTGTTGGAGTTCAAAATTGATTTCCTAGAACCGAAAAAAATTAAAGGGTGAGGACAGGAGGGTGTTGGGCAGATCCATCATAAGTTTGTTAAGCAAAAATTTGGGAACCTTCCCCATTGAAGGACTACTAAGTCTTCAAAATTAAAACTTTTATGTTTTTATAAAACAGTAACTTATTCACCAGTGAAAGTTTTTTCCACAATTAAACGTTAACATTGAAGCTCCACCATTATATTTCGCACTTATTAACAGGTTTTCTTGAGTGCATTGGGGTTATATTCTAAGTATTTCACTATTAGTCATATAATTAATAAATTAATGAAATAACTAAATTATAATATTATCATAATTTATATTTTTATAAAAATAAATGATAAAATACTCAATAAGGAACCGTATATAATTTTGAAAATGTGCTTTTTAAAAACCCTTGGTTTTTTTCTCTCACTTGTTTCAATTGACCTTCCGTCATTCTGTGACGGGTCAACAGCTAGTTTATTGATAATGGTTCATTATCAAGATGAAAAATGTTTTGAAATCTATTACGAATGTTTAAAATAGAATTTTTTGCTGATTCGTCTAAGTTATCCACTGTTAATATTTTTTTTAATTTTTCAAATCTCTCTGAATTTTTGTTTTTATTATTGTGATTTAAAGATAGTATACTGTATTCTTTTAATGGTTGAACTTTTATTTCTGTTGTTTTGATTGTTACTGGTGGCTCTCTTGTGTTTAAAATTTTTACATGTTTTATGTCATCTGCTGGTATTAATGAATTTGCCAAGAATACACCTTTTACTATTTCTTTACCTATAATCAAACTATCTTCTTTTATATCTACATTTATTACTAGTATTGCTTCCATTCGATGTTGAATTGTTATATTAGATATTGTTTTGTTATTCATGCTCATTGGTAATATTATATCTTGTTCTTGTTGTGATATTACTAGTGTGCATTTTATATTTATGTTTATATAGGAAATCTCTACCTAGGATACCATCAGTTGATATGTTAATATCTTTTTCAATAATTTGGAAATCATGATTAATTATTTAGTCTTCTATTATTAGCTCTAAATTTGCTACACCCTTAGTATAAATTTGTTTATTTGTAATGCCATTAATCTGGCATATTTCATCATTTATTAATTCTTGATTTATAATATTGTTTTTACATATTGATATATCTGCTCCTGTATCTATTAATAGAGTCAGATCATAATCATTTTTTGTTCTTACTTTAATTAGATTTATTCTCATTACCTTGTTCTGCAATTTGTAATTCATTTAATTGTGCTATGAGTGTTTCTATTTTTGTTGCAAAGACATTAATATCTTGATTCACTTGATTTATTCTTGTTAGTTCAGTGAGAATCTTTGCTGAGTTTTTATTCGATTTGAAATTTTTGTACTGTAGTTATTTCTTCTTCATTAATTAATCTAGTTTTGACTTTATCTGAGAACTTGGTGGCTAAAATGAATTTTATTAATTTTGTCTTTTCAGTTTCATCTTTCAAGGTGTCAGCATAGAATTCTATTAACCCTAAGAAATTTGATAGTAGTTTTACGTCTCCTTCAAATAGTGGGACTATTTTTATTGCCTATGCTAGATCAAAATTTGCCATTTTTTTGTTCTTCTGTATTAATTTCTTCTGTTTCAATTTTAGGCTTAAGATATGTTGTAATTTGTCTTATGATTTCTTTAATTTTTAGTATAGACTCAAATTGTATATTTTCTTTTTGTTCAAAGTATTCCCAAACCTCATTAATTTCTTTATGTTTCTCTTCTACATAAGTCACAGTATAAGTTATGGTTGGGTTCTTTTTTAATGTTCATAATAAGTCTTTAAGTCTTTGTATTTTCTCATAGTCCATAGGATTTCAATGTGATTTTAATGTGAAATATTTTTATTTTAGTTTTTAAATTTATTCATAAGAAAATTTTTACAAATTATTTTTTTTTTTTAAAAATGACAGTTTAATAATTATATTATATAAGTTTAATAAATTTAATAAGTTTAATAATTTTAATTTAAAAAATTTTACATTTTATATATTTTTTTTTTATATTTGATTATAATTAATACGATGTTTGTATGATCATATGGTTGTCAAGCGTTGAGCTCGTTTTGCTGCCTTTTTGTTTACCCAGTATTTAATCGCTTAATAAATGAAAATAATGGTGATGGTAATGAAAACTTCTTTTAAAACCTCATTCGTATGTAGATTGGCTTGTTGCAGTATAGTTGTTTTTGCGTCAGATGAGAAGAAACCCATTTTTAATTTTTTTTTTGCTTTTTTTATGTTTTGAATCTTCTGAATTATTTCTCTGCTTTCAGAATTGGGTGAACTGTTATATTTTTTTTTTTGTTGAGTCGTTCACTACACTATATATCCAGGTAAGTGCAGGGTCGCCATGTTATAATATTTTAGTCGTAGATTGTCAATGTCATTTCCTAACACTTCTGATCAGCCAAATATAATTTGCCTGATGCCAAAGTTCCTTCACTCATTTAATTACAGCAGGAAGGCTCTGCTCATCCACAGGCTATAACGCCTATTTGCTTTATTATTAAATATAATAATCATGGTAATAAGAAAGCATAATTATTCTAATATGTTATATAAAATATTAAATATTTATTATATGATATTTATTTATTCCAAGCAAAAGATCTGCAGGAATAAAATATATTAAATAAAAAAAGATATTGTTATATTTCGAGTATGATTAACTCTGATTATACCCGTGCATACATATATGACATCGGGTATATTAGATTTGCTCCTCCGTTTGTAACGCATCGATCTAGACGAGCTAAATATAGTGTCAAGGATACGTATCGGCTCAGAATCGAAAAATTAGTCGATCTAGCTATGTGTGTCTGTCCGTCCGTCCGTCCGTCCGTCCGTCCGTCCGTGTGTCAGCACGATAACTCAAAAACTAAAAGGGCTAGAGTCTTGAAATTCACACAAAGTCATTTTTAGATAATTTCTAGGTTCCCTATTGTTTTTGGTTAAAATCGGACCAAGGCTTCGGGGAGCTGCCATACAACTTTTTTGCACCAATATGAATTTCTTCAAAACTAATTATACTACGGGGATAAAAATTACACACGGTTAGTTTTATAATGACTCCGGCACTTATATGAAGTTTCAAAATGTTAGGGCCCCATTTTCGGGGGGCTGCCATACAACTTCTTTGCACTAATATGAATTTCTTCAAAACTAATTATACTACGCGGATGAAAATTACACACGGATAGTTATATAATGAATCGAGCATTTATATGAAGTTTCAAAATGTTAGGGCCCCATTTTCGGGGGGCTGCCATACAACTTCTTTGCACCAATATGAATTTCTTCAAAACTATTTATACTACGAGGCTGAAAATTACACACGGTTAGTTATATAATGAATTGAGCACTTATATGAAGTTTCAAAATTTTAGGGCCCCATTTTCGGGGGGCTGCCATACAACTTATTTGCACCAATATGAATTTCTTCAAAACTAATTATACTACGACGATAAAAATTACACACGGTTATTTATATAATGAATCGAGCACTTATATGAAGTTTCAAAATATTACGGCCCCATTTTGGGGGGCTGCCATACAAAGTTTTCGATTCAATAACTGCGAATCTAATGAAGCTACAAGGTTAAAATTAAAATTGGGCAGGTAAAGTAAAAGGGCAAGTTAGTTGGCAAAGTTGGACATCACTCGGACCATCGGAATTTTAGGGTGGGCCATTTTTTTTTTTTTTGTTTTTTTTTTTTTTTTTTTTTTTTTTAAGCTAAAGTTATGGGACAATGAATGAAAATTTTGTTTTTTTTTTTTGTGATTTTTTTTGTTAATTTTTTTGTTTTTTTGTTAATTTTTTTTTTTTTTTTTTTTAAGCTAAAGTTATGGGACAATGAATGAAAATTTTGTTTTATGTTTTGTGATTTTTTTTTTTTTTTTGTTAATTTTTTTTTTTACGTCAAAATTATGGAGTAATGAGTTAAATGTACAAGGGAAGTATATTACGGTTTATTTTATACACCATAGTGGGTATGCACGGGTATCTAAAAGTTGACAAGGGCAACTATAATCTTCCTCGTTTTTATTTGAAAAGTACAGGGTTTATATACAATTTTTGATTCTATTGAATCCATAATAATTTTATCTAGAGCAATAAATTATTGTAATTTAATTACAATATGTAAAACTTATTTTTATATTTAAATGAATTATATGAAAAGGTCTAAATTTGTAATTGTATTTTAGAAATACATTTATTGCATATTTTGCGTTTATAAGCTTTTCTATTAGGTGTATAAACTAACCATTTAAAATAATTGCAATTTTGAAAATTTGGATTATTAAATATATTATGCTTTGATTACCTATCTTTTTATCACATTCATTTTGTAATTGAATTGGAATAAATATATTTTCATTTATTTTAAGTTTTTTTGTTTTTTAATTTTTTTAAATAGATCAATTAGTATGGATTTGTAATATTTTTTAATAGATAGTGTAATTAGAAAATGTTTTTAGTGTTATAAAGTTAATTTGGTTAGCTATGTCTTACGATCAAATTAATAACAGCTTTTATGGTGTTAAAATGACTTATGGATATGTCCTTAAATTTAAACCAAATAGGTGTAGGGTATTTCTAAGTCGGTTGCACGGACTGACTGTTTCTTTACTTGTTATATATTACATTAGAAGCAAATGAAATTTGTTATACCTCAACGTTTAAATTAACATTTTAATAAGGTTTTTTTTCGGTTAAGTTTATTAATGTTAATATTAAATTAGAAAAACATTAATGTGAGAAATCACTTTCAAACATTTTGATTTCTTTTTTTTCCTATCTTTTCAAACACTAAAAATTAATGAAAATAAATTTTTTATACGTCAACTTTAAATTAACATATTAATAATGTTTTTTTGTTTTGGTTAAGTTTATGTATGTAAATCTTTCCAAACAATAAAAAATTAATGAAAAGAAATGTTTTGTTACGTGTAAAAAAACATTTAACATTACACGGGGCACACTAATCAGCAGCAGCAGTTTGTCTTTTATTTTATATAAATATTTCTATTTCTTTATATATATCATCTATCAACTTTTTTATTTCTAATTAAATTCTAATTCTAAAGTTTCATCACTAATATTGCAACTCTTACTGGCGCATACTCTCATGTAACTAAATAATCAATAATTGTTACAGAATATTGTTTGATTCTGGTAAAAAAGTTCACGATTTGTTTAAATCCAGTATCTATTATAGTATCCAATAATTCTTTTTTATAACAATCTTTATTAAACCAATTAATACTAAATTCACCAATTATCAAAATATCTTCATTTAATTCTTCTAATTGCCGTAACCAATCCTTAAACCTGCTACAAATTTGCTTTTTCTGTAAACGTTCATTAGGAGATCTGTACACTATTATTATTATTATTGTTATTGTTATTATTTATGTACATTCTTTCTTATTACATCTTATTGGTGACTTGCTCCAAATATTTAATTCCAACTCAAAAATTTTGTAGCATAGTATACGACCATTTTCTTAGAAACATAGTTACCCCTCTTGTGCGCGCCGTTTCTGAATCTATACGAATTAAATTATACTCATTTAATACAATTTCCACCAAAATAATATCCTCCGTTAAATGTGTTTCACTTAACATTGTTATTTCAAATTTGTTTTGCGTAACTTTAATTTCTAATCCCTGAAAATTATTTATTAAACCTTGAATATTTAAATAAATACTTTTAAAACTCTTTAATTGCTAGAATTTTATCTTTTCTTGCTTTGCTTTTAACTTATGTTGATATATCAGTAATTAATTTACTACAGTACGGTGCGGATGTGTTTACTTTTTTTTGTCGATTATAATTATTTTAATTAATAAAAGATAAACAGAAAAAAGCATAATCAGCAATTACGCAAAAAAAAAAATTATTAGGTATATATATTAATTACGCGAAATGGCTTCGTGCCAAAAGTGCAAACTAAAAATTAAAGGAGAAACGGGTGTAGGTGTGTGCAAAAAATTCTATCATGAGGCGTTAAAATGTTCAGCAATGGATCAGTCTACGGTGAACTTACTATACACCAACAGGAATATTAAGTTTATTTGTGACGACTGTATTCAATATATACAAAATGTTGATTTGGTCTTACAAAACATGGACAGTGCAGTTTCAAAAAATAATGAGTACCTTAAGGAATATAAAGAAGAATTTGAACGTGCAATAAAAAAAAATGAAAATGAAGTCGTTGAATTACTTAAGGCTATTGAAACTAATTACATGAAGAGATTGGAAGAAATTAAAGCCAGTCAACAAAAAGAAATAGAGAAAATGCAAAAATTTACTGAAGTCTTCAAAATTGAAACAGAAAAAGTGAATGAATCATTTGTTAATGCAATTAAAAAAAATGATGAGGTCTGCAAAAAAATGAATGTTACAAATAATATAAATTCGAATGTGGGTCAAACAGTGTCATTTGCTGATGTAATTAAAAATACTAAAGCAAGTGTAAATTTAAAAATGAAGAAAGAGTTACCTTTAATAATCAAACCGAAGAATAAGCAGAAAACTGAAAAAACAAAAAGTGATTTAAATACAAAGGTGGATCCAAAAAATGATGTATTGGATGGGAAAGGTGCAAGGTATTTGATGCCATAAAAGTCTCTAAATGTTATAAATGTAAAGGATTTAACCATAGGGCTGCGGAATGCACGAATAAAGAAACATGCGTGAAGTGCCACCAACAACACAAGACAAGTGAATGCCAAAAAGAGGAAATTAATAAATGCATTAATTGCTTAAAATCGAACGAAAAATTCAGTTTGGGGTTGGATGTTAATCATAAAACTTTTAGTAGACCATGTCCAGTGTATAAAAATAAATTAAGTATAAGAAAACAAAAAATCGGATACTAGCAATTAAGGAAAATAGAAGAGGAAGATAACAAATTAAATATAAATGTAAATGAAAATAAAAAAAGCGATTCTGCATGCAGAACTGATAATGTTAATGATAATATTAATAAGAATAATACTAATGTTAAACCAAGTATAAATAATATTAGAGACTGTTATCACTGTTAGTGATATAACTCATATAAAAAATGAAAATAATAATAATAATAGTAATAATAATAATATTAACCATAACAGTGAAAAGACTAACAAAATTGATTATAATAAAGATAAAAAGAAGCGTAGCTATATTCTTTCATATTTTCCAAAATTATGGTCAAATAAGAACACTATCCTTAAAAGTAATATAAAAATAAATAAAACTATTAATAATAATTCAAAAAATAGCATTAAAAATGATAAAATTAACCAAAAAAATGATAATAATAATATTAATAATACAGAAAATGATAGTACAAGTAAGATTAAAAACGATAGAATTCATCAAACCAATGATAATGTAAAAAGTAAAATTAAAAACGATAAAATTAACCCAAGCTATGATAAAAATACAGAAAAAAGAGAAAATGATAGTATTAGTAAGATAAAAAATGATACAATTAATCAAACCAATGATAATAGTAATAATAATGTAGAAATAAAAGACTCCAAATACCCAAACTGGAACAAAGGCGAAACAATAAATCCACAGAACACAACTGAAAGAAAAATAGGTTACTCTAAATTCCAAGATGATAGCAAAAGTTTTGTTGATACCATGTCACCCCCAATTGTAAGGCTTACAAAAAGAGCAATTGAAAATGGAGATAGTGTATATGTTCTTTCCAGATTAAGGGATTACAGAATATATAACAATGTGCGATTATATTTAGCATTTTTCCACGATCAAAATGATATTTGCTTTGATGGTATAACACAAACCAATATAAAGGTTTTAATTAATCAAGAAGGACTACCAACTGACTATCCGGAACTTCGGAGAATATATGACAGATACCACGAAAACATAGGAATCTGCAATAAAGATGTTTCGAATGATCTAGCTACATATAGACGACATGTTTATAACAAATATAGGGAAAATCTTCAAAAGACAAGAGAATCTTGACAAAATTACCTGATCGGCAGATAATAATGGCAGAACAAGAAAATATAATGCAAATTGGTGATCTAAAAATATTGTATTTAAATATATGTAGCATTAGAAATAAAATACTGGACCTGGAAACATTAATTAATGAATATAAAGAAATAGACATAGTAATAATTACAGAGGTTTGGATTTATGATTATGAAAAAGATACCTACAACATCTCCAATTATCAAGCAGTTTACAACTGTAGAAATAAAAAAAGAGGAGGTGGGACTGCCATTTTTATTAAAAATAATATCAGTTTCAATGAAATATGTAAAGATGAAAAATATAACTTTACTATAATTGAAATCCTGAACTCAAAACCAAAATTAAAAATCGGTACATTTTATAAAGCTCCAGTGGAAAACAGCAACCTATTTATGGAGTTTCTTGAATCTAAACTGGTAGATAAGGCAAATCATATATTTTTTGCAGATACCAATCTAAATCTATTTGAGAACTCCAATATAATTATTAAGTATAAGGATATTATAGCAACTTCTGGATATAGCATAGTTAATAAAACGGAAAGTACAAGAAATACAACTAACTCTAGCACCTTAATTGATCACATAATAACAAACATAAATAGAAAATAACTGCCTATCGGACCATCAATTGGCAATAGTAACTATTAAAGCAATTAACATTGAGAAGTTACCAATGAAAAAGTACAACATAAACAAAATCGATTATAATCAAATGCGTTCCATAGTAAAATACAAAATTGAAAATAATAATATACCAGAAATCGAAACCTTAGTAAAAATTACACAAGTAGCAAAAAGATTATGTACTAAGACAATACCGATGAGAACGAGAAATAATAGCTGGATAACACCTTTTATTCATGACAAGCTGAAAATAAGAAAAGCATTATATAATCGACATAAAAAATATCCGACCAATAGTGAAAAAAAGGCAAAATATATAAAAATGAAGAAAAAGGTAGAACAATTAATAAAAGAAGAAAAAAAAAATTATATTAATAGAAATATTGAAAAAGCCGGGAGCGATTCTAGGAAATTATGGAAAATATTGAATAATTCTATAAAAAGTACCAATGAAGATAAACTGAAAAAAGTCAGTCTGTTATTAAAAGCAATGGTGAAAAAACTAAAAATGATGATAAAACTGCAAATACTCTCAATAATTTTTTTACTGAAATAGGAGAACGTATTAAAAAAAACATTCTAAATACCAACGATTTTACTAGCTGCTCACAAAATCTATTTAATAGCAACTCGTTGTTTAGAACCAGAAATCCATCAAATTATTATGAATTTAAATAAAAATGCAACTCCAGGATTGGATAAAATTACAGTGAGAGATCTACAAGGGTTGGTCAATATTATAACCCCATCTTTAGTGAAACTGATAAATGAAAGTTTCACTAATGGTATATTTCCTGATTCGTTAAAAAAAGCATATTTAGTTCCTATTCACAAAAGTGGGTCAAAAGAAAACTGTGGTAACTATAGACCAATTTCAATTCTAAACTCAATTTCGAAAATATATGAAAAAGTTATTAATTCAAGAATAAGAAGTTTCATTACTAAAACAATAGGCTTTAATGCTAATCAATATTTATTTATTTATTTATTTATTTCATCTTTACTCAAGTGAGCTTATTCATCTCGTACAGAGTGTAATTCAATTTAACAATAAACTTAAACAACTATCAAATGTCAAGATATAACAAAAAAAGAAAAAAAGAAAAAGATTTCAAAGCAATAAAAACAACAAAATAAAAATTACTATATTGATAACATACCAAATATACTGAAAGAGAAAAAAAAAACAAAATATTTATTATAAGCAATGTGCAAATTGGAATTTTACACAACACTTAGAACAGTAAATGATAAAAACTTTATAACAAGAAAATTAAAAGTAAAATATTTTTAGCATAAAATAGAAATTTAGTTATATATATGTAGTTTATATAGAATTAAAAAGATGTTCGCTGAGCTTGTTCTTAAATTTATTTATATCAGATATATTCTTTATTTCAGATGGCAACGCATTGTAGATTTTGTAAGCTTTGTTATGTATAGCATCTTGATTATTAAATCTTATTCTAGATGAAGTGATACGAATATTATCAGCATTTCTTGTTCCATAAGAGTGTACTTCACTGTTCAAAACTGGCTTTATGTTTGTATTTAGGTTGTTATGCCGAATTAAATTCACTTGTGTAGCAAGCTTGCTGTTTATCAACAAATGTACTGGCAGTATTTTATTGTTTACATGAATTGTTCGCGTTGCCGTTCTGCGGTCACATCCAAATAGATTTTTAATTGCTTTATTTTGAGCGGTTTGAAGTAATTTGATATATTTGCTATACGCATTTCCCCAAATAAGTATGGCATATGTAATGGTTGAGTGAAACATGCTAAAATACACTGACCTTTTCATACAGTATGGAACTCTTTTATTGATGTATCTAAATATACCAGCAATTTTTCTCGCTTTTGAGAGTTGCTCCGTAATTTGATTTTCCCAAGAAAACTTCTCATCAATTATTACACCCAAGTATTTAATATGGTTGACCATTTCCAAGTGATTATTATTAAGCTTAATTCGTAGTTTGTCAATGAGTTTTCTTTTAAATATCATGAAATGAGTTTTATTCGTGTTGATATGTAGTTTATGCTGGTTCATCCATTGTTGAATTTTTTCCAAGTCTTCATTTATCATATCTTGCAACTTTTGGCATGTAGATTCAGAATAAATTATTGCCAAGTCATCAGCATACATATACGCTTTTCCGTTCATTTTCAAGTTTAATAGACCACCAATATGGTTTCTTAGAAAAAAGTGGTACAGAATCAGCTATCGCAGCAACCTTGGAACATATTTACGATGCGTTGGATGACGGATACTATGTTGGCGCAGTTGGTAAGTCATTCCAGACTTATCAGATTGCTAGACAACTTAGGGATTCAAGGTAACAGTAATCTTTTACTAAAAAGTTATTTGACAAATAGAACTCAATGTGCTAAAGTTAATGAAGTACTAAGTGATGAAATAGTAATAAAAACAGGCGTACCACAAGGTTCATTACTGGGGCCGTTATTATACCTGCTGTATATAATGGACTTACCTAAAAACAATATTAAGTCAAAGTACAGCATTTATGCAGATGACACTAACCTTATAGCAAAAGCGAAAACATTAGAAGAGCTTCAAAATATACTAAATGATGACTTAAAGATATATTGCAGTTGGTTGGACCAAAATGAATTATGTATAAATGCGAAAAAAACTAATTATATGATATTCAAAATGCAAAAGAAAATAAATGATAATATTACGCTTAAGGTAAAGGATACTATAATAGAACAAGTTGATAATGTTAAGTACTTGGGAATGATAATTGATGAAAACTTAAGATGGGATAAACATATAAAAAGCATTAAAAAAAAAAAAATTATTTCTATAACAATGGCTGTCAGAAGAATGGGGAGTATTGTCAGAAGAATGGGGAGTGCTGCTAAACTTATATATAATGGCCATATGTTATCAAGAATTAGGTATAATATATGCAGTTAGAGTCATTGTTCATATTTTCATAAAAATCAAATGAGTGCGGTAATGAATAGAGCCCTCAAAACTTTATTTAATTTGAATATAAGAACCAGAACCAATAATTTATATAAAATAATTGATACACTGGATATTAACCAACTAATTTACTTTGAAAAATGTAAATACATGTATAACATCCTGAACAATAATATTAAGTCAAAAGTAAAACTTCAAAATAGGGAGAATATTCATAATTATCTAACCAGAATCAGGAAAAATATCGAAATTCCTAAAGCCAAAACAACGTTGAAGCTAAAAAATCTAAAATGCAGCGCAATAAAACCTTTCAACTCGCTACCGGTAGAAATTAAAAACAGTCAAAATTTAAAAATATTTAAAAGTAAACTTAGAAAATTTGTAAAAAACCTTAGAAATTAATCTTTAAAATTTTAAAATTTAAAAAAAAAAAAAAATCTGGAAATTAGAAAAATTGTAAAAAATTTTAAGTTATTAAATGTTAGTTATAAGCTGTAGTTTAAGAATTACTTAATTTCTTATACATAATTTTATATATTATTGTAAAATTATCTGAAATTAAATAAAAAATTGAATAAAAAAAAAAATACTTTACACGCTTTACTTGAGTGGTTTATATCTAATTTTAAGTTTAATCTCTTATTTGATTTTTCCTTTCTTTCTATTATTTCTATTTTATATAATCTTGAATCATGACCTTCTAAACATTAAAAAAATACCTTTTCCGCGTGACAGTCCTTCGTTTCATGATTAAACCCAAAACAAATACAAAATCTTTTCAGAAATGTCGCATCATAAACCTTACACCTATCCAAAGCAATTTTTATTCGTCCTTTGTGTATTGCCCTTTTTTTAGCCTTGACTGTCAACTTCTATAATCGCATTATAAATATTGCCTGATTTACCCTTCACGATTTTTAGGCACTTCATTTCACTTCCTGTTAAATCATCATTTTAGTTTTTTATTTTATTTACTATGTCTATTTCACTTACAGGGCCGGCGCTTCCATATGCACAGATGGCACAGTAAAACCGGGCGCCAGAATTTTGGGGGCGCCAAATTTATTGTAAAAATTATGTACCTACCGACCTAAAATAATTTTTTTTTTTTTTTGAAAATAATTAATAAATTTACATACCAAAATTTAAAAATTAAAATTATTCCTTTGAATTAATTCTTTCAAATTCTGTTCAAATTAATTCTTCTTAACTCAAATCAGATATATTTTATTTTATCATTCATTTTATAGGTACCTACCTACTGTTTAAGTTCTTCTTGCTTTGATTCTACTTAGTTAAAATAACAATTTAAAAATATGCTCCAACACATAAACAAAATCATATAAAGCAAAATATAAATGTTTTTCGGTTTTTCCTATACATTTTTTTATTTAAGGTTCAATCATTTTTTATTGTTCCTTAAATTATTTATCTATTATAAAAAAAAGAAATAGAAGAGACCATAAGAAAATAAATTCAATTCTCTTTTTTAGTCTTCTTTCAATAAAATCAAATAGTTTAAATATACCTTATGCACAGTTTAAAAAAGTGCTCCATATACATAAGCAAAATCATATAAAACAAAAAAATGTTTTTCGGTTTTGTACTGCATTTTTTTTATTTAAGGTTCAATTATTTTTGACTGTTCCTTAAATTATTTATATATTAAAGAAAAAAGAAATAGAAGAGACAATAAGAAAGTAAATTAAATTCTCTTTATTAGTCTTCTTTCAATACAATCAAATAGTTTAAATAGCTTTTGTTCTGCCTTCTACCTTCTGCACAATTTAAAAAAGTGCTCCATATACATAAGCAAAATCATATAAAACAAAAAAAATGTTTTTCGGTACAAAACCACATTTTTTTATTTAATGTTCAATTATTTTTGACTGTTCCTTAAACTATTCACCTAGGTATATAGAAAATAGAAATAGAAGAGCCAAAGAGAATAAGAAATAAAAAACGTTCTCTTAAATTTTTCTTTTACATTGATTTGCATTTGATTTATATATTATAAATACATACTTAATAATTTTTTCTCTTATAAAATTATTTCTAGTATGTAGTAGAGAAATAAAGAGTTAATAAAATAACATATATTTATTTTATATGTTATTTTATTAACTCTTTATTTCTCATCGTATTGAATAAAAAATTGTAAAGTAGTATTGTATTGTAATGTTGTATAATGTAAAATAATGAAATTTTGAATATGTGCACTTGTTTTTTCTCAATTTTTAAAGCAGTTTTTGCAATGGTCGTCAATAAAATATATATCTATGTATATTACATGCATAAAGTAAATGTACTTCTACCTATTTATATTTTGGACAATCCAATTTTGTTTTAGAAAATAAAATTTATGACCATGGCCATGAAGTATGAGATTTATGTATAGTGTGGTTGAAATTATGAATTATACGAAAAATACAAAATTTATAATAATTATGTTTGTCTATAAAAATAAAAACAATCTTATCTTGTAGAATAGGTTTATTTTAAAAGAATTTATTTAAAAAAAAAGATTTATTTGTTCATTACTAATTTGGTTTAAAATTTTAGAAAAAATTAATATAGTTAGTAAATATTTGCAAAGTCCAGGAATTTGTTTAACGACTGCTGTTAATATTTTGCTCACAACTAAAGAATTTTTGAGCAATTTGAGAACGGACGAACATTTTTATGATTTCATTGCGCAAGCTAAACAAATCGCTATAAAATTAGATGTAACAGCGTCGTTTCCTCCCGTTTCAACACTTAGAAGTCGTAAAAAGTCTCGGCTTCTTTCATACGAAGGCAGGGATGAAGTTATTGAGAATCCGGAAGTTAGGTTTAAAGTAGAATTTTATTTTAAAATACTAGATCAAGCTCTTCAGTCAGTTACAGAACGGTTTGAACAAATTTCCGCGCATAATAGTATATTTAAATTTTTACATGAAATTTCCATCATTTCGTCATATACTTCAAGTGATCTGTTTAATTATTGTTCCTCTTTAGAGAAAAATCTAACACACGATGGTTACTCTGACATAAATGGAGTAGAGCTATTTGAAGAGCTTAAAATATTTCCTACTTTGGTTTTGAAAAACCACCTTCATCCCCTCTTGAAACTTTAAACTTTATTTTTGATAAAAAATTAGAAACATTATTTCCCAACCTTGTTATTGCTCTAAAAATTTTATTGATAATACCCGTTACAGTAGCTTCTGCGGAACGTAGCTTTTCAAAATTAAAAATTATTAAAAATTATTTGAGAACTACAATGACTCAAGACAGATTAGTAGGATTAGCAACTATATCTATTGAAAAAGAACTTCTTGAAAATTTGGACTACAACGATTTAGTTAACGATTTTGCCAATATAAAAGCGCGAAGAATTAATTTTTAATATTTTCGTTTTATTAAAGTTATTAAATTATGTGATATATAGTTTTTCCTCGCGTTTTCCTTTTGAATTAAATTTCTTTCATTCAAGTAAAGCGCTATTTCTTCTAACTAAATTTTTTATTTTCAATTTAAAACTATTTTCTTTTTTAAATTAACTTATTTTTTAAAGAGGTTATACCTCCGTGGGACTACCTCTATAAAAAAAATGCATCGATAATCCTACCTCATGGGTGATGTGGAAATGGATTTTTTAGGGCGGCGTTTTAGAAAAGTGCACCGGGTGACAAAATGCTTAGCGCCGGCACTGTTCACTTATTTTGTTACTCAGCCTATGAAGGAACAGTTTTGGTATTCGCAACTGCGGAATTTTAATATCGTATTCTTTCCCTCTTTTCTCTTTTAATACTCATTTGATATTCATACTCTGTTCGCTATTTTCACATTCAATCATCATTACTCTATTATTCCTGCTTTTAATATTTTTAAATCTAATCATGGATAGTGTAATCATGGATCTGGTTCTTAACTTTTGGTTTAATTAAAACTAGCGGATTATTTTTAATTTTTAGTACTGAAGCATACGAAACACGTACACTTTCATTTTTAGCTTTATCGTACTTTTCCATTTCATTTACAACCTCATTTATTTTTCCCTGTGTGTTTGATACATTCTTCAAAATCTTATAGCCTTGTTCTTTAAAGATCTCCATCAAGCTACACATCTTTTAAATTTCTTACGCTTGAGCATTATTCAGAGATTCTATTCTCACCGAATACCTCGATATTTTCATGTAATTTCTATCTTGGAATAGAAATTACATGAATATAAAATAAATTGTTAGAAATGAATAAAACCCAATATATTTGTGTTTTAACTTTGTATGACAAGTGCAAACATAAAATTTTCACTCTAATATAAATAGTTATTGCGTGCTTTAATGTTTATGTGTTTTATATGATATATTGATATTCAATAGAACAATTTTTTTTGATGCTATAATATAATATGATATAAAATATTTATGATTTTTAACGTAATCATTTGAATATGAAATATTTCTTATACCCGTATGACTATATAGTCAAAGGGGTAATAAATTTGCCATTACGTTTGTGACGCAGACAAGGAAGCGGGGTAGATATAGACTCAAGTGTATGGATCGGATCAGAATCGAAAAATAAATCCATTTAGCCATGCATGTCCGTCCGTCCGTCCTTCATCACGATAACTCAAAAAATCAAGGAGCTAGGATTATGAAATTTCCACAAATTCGTTTTTATGCAAAAACCGGAATCGCTATTTAAATCAAGCCATTTTGGTCTACGGGTTCGAGTACCTGCCATACAACTTCTAATTTTATATGAGCATTACTCTGTACCTTTGGAAGCTGTGTGTCTGAAATTTTGCCAAAAATAGTTCAGTATAATGGCCAAAGTTACTGCAAAATTTGGTTGGTCTACTGCAGAGGCTTCGGGTAGCTTCCATACAACTCCTTCCTTTATATGAGCTTTACACTACACCTGATGAAGCTTGGTGTCTGAAATTTTGCAAAAAATAGTTTAGTGTAATGGCCAAAGTTACTGCAAAATTTAGTTGGTCTACTGCAAAGAGTTCGAGTAGCTGCCCTACAACTCCTTCTTTTATATGAGCATTACTCTACACCTAATGAAGCTGGGTGTCTGAAATTTGGCAAAAAATAGTTTAGTGTAATGGCCAAAGTTACTGCAAAATTTGGTTAGTCTACTGCAAAGGGTTCGAGTAGCTACCATACAACTCCTTCTTTTATATGAGTATTACCCTACACCTAATAAAGCTGAATGTTTGAAATTTTGCCAAAAGTAAATAACCGGATGATATAATGTATATGTTACGGTCATGCGGGTATCTCAGAGTTGACACAGTCTACTCTACTACTCTCTTCCTCGTTTTTTAAAGATATTTTTTGTACAGATTTAGTTAAAGTTTTTAGTTAAATATACGGGTGTTCCCGACTCGATGGTCTTCCTTCAAATGGGTGATCGGGCATATCGAGCAGAACAAAAAATTGTATGAAAGAGGGGGGTCAATTTTCATTAGTTTAGAAGTTATGGGGCCTTAACTATTTTTCAACCATAATTTAGTTTTATTTTGATAAAACTGGAACCAAATAAGATAAAAAAAAAGTAAGTATAGCATTTAAATGCTTATTAATGCAGATTTCTAAATTACTATCAAACATTACTCTAAAGTTTCTCAGTCTGAGGTTATAAGGGCTTAAAGTCCAATATTTTTAACAAAATATCAATTAAATCCCTTTTATCAAGAAAATAACGGTATTAACATAACAGTTTTTTTACTTCAAAATATTACCCTTCTCTTTCCCTGCATTTTGAATATACTAGCACTTTTATAGCTCAAAAACTTTGAAAGTTATAAAGTAAAAACTTTTTTGTGATACCTGAAATTTATTTCATAAATTTAACAAAATTTGAATTTTTTTTTTTTTGTATGATAAAAATTACAATTAATCATTTATATTATTTTGTTTATTTAAAAACAAAACTGGTTTTCAATTTACATAAAACACTTGAAATTTAAAAATATGATAATAACGTATGATAACAAAATAATCAAAGTGCACTTTTGATATGAAGATCAAATAGTAACAAAAATTTTATTCTTAATAATTCATATAAAAAAAAATTCAAATTTAGTTAAATTTCAGGAATCTGCATTAATAAGCATTTAAATGCTATACTTACTTTTTTTTTATCTTATTTAGTTCCAATTTTGTCGAAATAAAACTAAATTATGATTGAAAAATAGTTAAGGCCCCATAACTTCTAAACTAATGAAAATAGACCCCCCCTTTCATACAATTTTTTGTTCTGCTCGATATGCCCGATCACCCATTTGAAGGAAGACCATCGAGTCGGGAACACCCTGTATATTCTTAGAAATATATTTATATGACTTAATTTATATAGGTATTTTTAGAAAATTATTTTACATATGAAAAAAAAAATATTAAGCATTTTCCGCCCCAAAAATTTTGGCGCCCTGTGCAATTGCACCGTTTGCACATATAGAAGTGCCGGCCCTGGGCATGACTAAAAAATTTTGTGAACCGACTCCTAATAATTTCTAAAGTTCTAACTTCTCCCAAATTTTCAAGTCTCTGTATGGCAACTTTATATAAATATGCAATATACTATTGTAAAGCCTACAAAAGCAGCTGTCTTTTACTGTTGTTAGATTAAAAGTGGACCCCATAGAACCCTATTTATACCAATTTAAATTACCAAGCCAACGAATTTTTTATTTTTGAAAATTATTGTATATACATAGTAATTATGGTTACAATGTATTGTTTTGAAAAACTTTTTTGAATTTTGTTATTAAAATAATAGTATTAGAGTTTTCTGTCTATAGAATAAGAGGTTCTCATATAAAAAATTAAATATAATTATTAAATTTTTATTATTTAATTTTTTTTAACAAAGAGAATAAATAAATAAACCAATACATATTTTATTTATAAAGACGTTTTGGTTAAAAATCCAACGTCCTGATCACTCATTAAGCCATTAATATTTTTACTACATTTTTTTTTTTTTTTGTTCTTTATTAAAAAACATAACTATGTAGTAATTATAAAAATTCAATAGACTTAAAACTAATTATTTTTAATTGATCTTAGCCTAAGCTGTCTTGATCTTATAACTTTAAAATAATGGAATAAAAAAAAATTTAATTTAACTTAGTATTATAGGTTTTTTTTTTTTTTTTTCAAAAAGAAAATTTTATAATACTAAAAAAAAAATATTAGAATATTAATAATATTACAATATGTAATAAAGATATTTAAATAAAAATTGTAATTCCTATATAATTATATAGTTATAATTTTTACTTTTTTATTTTTATTTTATTTTTTATTTTTTACTGCAATCATTTTCCTCTGTTTACTCATTTGGTGTTCAATATAAATTATTTACTTTTATATATATATAATACTTTTATATTGTATATAATGCATCTGTAGAAATATATTTTCGCAATCTACGTAGTAAAAAGAGCATCGGTGAAATTTTTTTCATAACATGCTGGACATGGTCAACCCATTTTAATTTTTTGTCAATTCTTAATCCTAGATAGTTATAGCTATTTACTTTTACAATTATTTTTGTTTTATAATAAAAATTTTCTACACTATACGTTTTGTTGCCTAGCAAAATAATTTATGTTTTTTCTATATTGAAGCTTATCTTATGTTTTGTGATCCATAAATTGAGTATGTTTAGATCATACACAATGTGTCTTCTTGATTCGCTTTCAGTTGTAGGTGAATATTTAATTACTGCATCGTCGGCATACAATTGGAATGCACCTTTAAGCTCCAAACGAGATATATCATCGATATAAATTTTAAAGAGATCTGGACTTAAAATGGATCCTTGGGGGACACCTTTTTTAAGTTTAAGGTCCTCGCTGAGAATATTACCTATTTTGACTTTTTTTGTCCTATTGGTTAAATATGATTCAAAAAGTTGTAATGCATTAAGAGGGAAGTCAAGATTGGACATTTTCAACAAAAGTATTTTGTGGTCAACGCAATCGAAAGCTTTTTGTAGATCTAAAAATATACAGGCTACAAATTTGCCATTATCAATGTTGATGTTTAAAAAGTTAGTAAGACTAAGACATGCTGCGGTGGTGTTTGAATTACTTTCAAAGCCAAATTGCTCTTGATGTAATATGCTATTATTAGGAAGAAATATGTGAAGTCGGCTTTTTATTATTGTTTCATATATTTTTGAAAGTGCATTTAGGAATGATATTGGACGGTAATTTGATGGGTTTGTTGTTGTACCTGTTTTATATATAGGAGTGACTATTTCTAATTTGAGGTTTTGTAGACTGAGTTCTGTATGGCGTAATTTATTAATATTGCTATTGTTGGAGCTAATTGAGATAAAATTATTTTTTAAAATTTTGTAGAAATATTATCATGACCAGTAGCCGCAGTAGGATTCAGCTTGTCAATTATTTGTTTTACCTCTTCTTCATTTGTTATGTCTAAACTAAATTTATTGTATATGTTTCTTCTTGTAGTATTTAAGTATTCGTAATCTAATGGGAGAGGTGAGATATTAATGTCATCAATTACGTTTAGGAAGAATGAATTCAATTTGTTAGCTATGTTACTAGCACCGCTAAACATTTCATTATTAATCCCTAAAGATTTAATATCTGTGTTAGATCTATGACCATCTGTATTATAAATTATTTTTTTATAAAAATTCCATAAATTCATGGAATTTTTTGTTTCTAAACTGAGATCTTTTGAGAAGTAGTTTTTCTTAGCTTGGATAATCATTTTGCTCACTTCAAGTCTCGTTGTTTTATATAAATTAAAAACTCGAGTGTTATCTTTATATTTGCAAGAGTATCTGTAGTAAGAGTCTCTTAGATTTATTTTATCTAATATTTCTTTCGTCATCCATTTTTTCTTGTGTTTCCCCTTCTTTACCGAGATTGTTTTAGTATTCTTTATTATAATATGATGCAGATCGGCGACAAAGTAATCACAATCGATATACGAATCAAGTTGTGACCAAAAATGTTCTAGTTGAATTTATTCATAGCCTAGCAGTGTTTTTTTTATCTATTTCCTCTTTTACTATGGGTTTGAGATTTATATTAATCAAAAACATTTCATGGTCAGAAAAGAATGTACTTGTAATTACAAAATTATATTTGTAACTAACTGCATCGGTAACCAAGTGGTCAATAATTGTTCTTATCGTTTTGCTTATTCTTGCTTATTCTTATTCCGATGATATGTTATTATAAATTAAATACCCATTGGAGAGTAATGTATTCGTATATGTCAAGACTTGTTCCTGATTAGTATTTAGTAGATTTAAATTTATATCACCTACAATCACAGAGTTTTTATAAGTGGTAGATAACCTGAATCAAACTTAAAAATCTCTTCTAACATTGTGTATACAAACACACATATAAATATTCTAGAAAAAGCGGTAATCCTGATTTAGAATTCAACTCTAAAATTCGTCCTGATTCAGGATCTTGTATATATATATGTTTATAAATCTTCTAGAAAAATCGAATAATTCCAATTTTGCGGCCTAGCTCCTATAATTATATTTTTACATATATATTTCAATAACAAAAATTTTAAACTACGGGGTTGCCACCTCCAAAAACTCCTTCAAACAAAATACCAAAACAACGCTCAATATTGTATCCAAGTCTAATGAGCACTCTTACATTTTAAAATACATATTTGAACTGGAAAACAAAAAGGCAAAATAAATTGATGAGAAATAAAGTATTAAAATGTATTTTTTAATTAAATTGTTGTGTCAGTTTTTCATTTATGTTCTCTGGTGGGGCATTTGTCAACATATACCATACTTACCATACACCGTTGCAAAGAGTTTAAAAAGACCTTTCTAACAGTATAATAAAAAATACAGGGTGTTTTTGAAAATTTCATACTTATAGTGATTTTTTTGAAAGTTCAAAATTTTTTTTGTTTTAATTTTCCACTTGACATTGCAATATGGTAGCACCGATTCAGATGAAACAAGATGTTTATGAAAGACAATATCATGCTCTACAGTACTGTAAGATGTTAGTTCCAGTTTATTGTCTTACTGGGAAAATATAACATTTTGTAAAAATGCTACAAAATCTTAGAAAAATTTTGTAATGCATTTTTCGACCACTAGATGGCGCAATCGCCACTAATAATTTATATATTCGGAAACTTTGAGATATTTAGTACCGTTATGTGATAACGTCATCTTGATAGCTCACAACCCCTCTCCGGAAGTATATCCAAAGAAATTGTTTTATTTAATATTATAAAGCAATATTCAGTATGTGCAGGCATAGTTACATATTTATGCATGAAAACACTTACATGTATAAACAGCTATTGTTCCTTTGCCTGCACATATGCGATATATTATAAAAACAAAAACAAAAAAATTAAAATAATCGCAGCAAAAGAATAAAACTGATACAAATTGGTAAGCGAAACATTGTTAATAAGTTTTATACAAACGAAAAAAGCTTTCACTATTAAAGAAATAAAAATTATTGAATTTGAAAGCTTTATTTAAGTTTTTTAATGTCATTAAAATTAGTAATAGTGAAAACTTTACTTGTTTTATTTTCGCGTAGTAAAATTGAATTGTTTTTGACCCATAAATAATCCATTTTTTTTATTTTTATACCCTACACCTACAGAATAGGTAAAAGGGTATATTAACTTTGTAACCACCTAAAGCAAGCGAGCTATATATGGAAAAGTATTTATATTTGTGATCAGCGTGACCTCCCGAGTCGATATAGCCATGTCCGTCCGTCCGACCGTCCAACCGTAGGCACGATAACTCAAAAAATAATGGAACTATCTTGATGAAATTTTAACTGTAGGTTACTAGGACTGAAAGTACGGCGGGGATTGCATATGGGCGAAATCGGCCCATGGGTTCGGGTCCTGGACTTTTTAACCGATAGAAGGGCTAACGAACATATATAAAAAACCACGATAACTCAACAACTAATGACGCTATCTTCATCAAATTTGTGCTGTAGGTTACTAGTAATAAAACTACTTCGGGGATTGCGTAAGTTCGGGATTGGACCATGGGTTTGGAACCTAGAACTTTTTGATCGAATTTAGGCCAAACGAGCATAATTCCGAAACCAATGAAGATAGAACCTCCAAGTTTGTTACCAGGGTGTCCCTTCCTATTTCCTTAGTGTCTTTGAAATTTGGGTCCCATTCGAAGACCTTAAAGCATATCTTTAAAATTAATAAAGATAGCAACTTGAAAAAATGTAGAAACTTCAAATTTGGCACAAGGGTGTTCTTTACTATCTCTTGCGTGTCCCCCTAATTTGGGATGAATTGGAGTGGTGGTTCAGTATCCCTCTTAGACCTCTTAAGTTTTAAAAGCTTATAATCGAAATTAATAAAACTAGTAACTTAAAATTAAGATAGAACGTTCCAATTGTGTACAAGGGTCAACTAGTATTGAAGGTATGACGGGGACTGTATATGGGCGAAATCGTACCATGGTTTCGGGTTCTGGAACCCTTGAAAAGTTCAAAGACTGACAAACATGTATCTTAAAAACACCATAACTGAAAAAATAATGCCGCTATTTTGATGAAATTTAAACTCTAAGTTACTAGTAATGAAAGTTCCATGAGAATTGGTTCTGGTCGACTTCGGACAATGAGTTCGGATTCTAGAAGCTTTTGATCGATTTGAGGCTGAACGAGTATAATTTCGAAGCCAAAGAATATATTTCCTATGTGTCCCCGAAAATTAGACTTAATTGTAGTGGTTCAGCTATGTTCAAAGGTACTTGCTGCATTTATGTGAAATTTATTTTTAAATTTAAATGAATTATATGAAAAGGTCTAAATTTGTAATTGTATTTTAGAAATACATTTATTGCAAATTTTGCGTTTGTAAGCTTTTCTATTAGGTATATAAACTAACCATTTAAAATAATTGCAATTTTGAAAAACTTGGATTATTAAATATATTATGCTTTGATTAGCTTTTTATCACAAAATTTAATAAGTAGAATTTTTTCATTTTATAATTGAATTGGAATAAATATATTTTCATTTATTTCAAGTTTTTTTGTTTTTTATTATTTTTAAATAGATAAAATAGTAAGAATTTGTAGTATTTTTTAATAGATTGTGTAATTAGAAAATGTTTTTAGTATTATAAAGTTATTTTGGTTAGCTATGTCTTACGATCAAATTAATAACAGCTTTTATGGTGTTAAAATGACTTATGGATATGTCATTAAATTTGAACCAAATAGGTGTAGGGTATTTCTTAGTCGGTTGCACCGACTGCCTGTTTCTTTACTTGTTTAATGTTTTTTTCCTCACGATAAAGTTTGCTTTGCAGAGAAGACAAATGATGGCGAAAAATTATTTCTTTGTTTTTTGTTTCAGAAGTCAAATTAAGTCCAGCTGTAAATAGTGGACCAAAAGCTTTTTTTTTTAACACTAGATCCTGTTTAATATCATTAGAATTAAGATTTACAACATATTGTATGTTTATAATGGCGCAATTCGTTCAATGTCATTCCGATTTATATTTGAATTTAAGTTTTTTGTTTTAAAAATTTTAAAAAAATTTGAATTTCACTAGTTTTAAAAATAAATCAGTTAGATTACCTGGATCAGGTGGTATACCTGATATAACTATGTTATTCCTGTTTTTTAATTATGTTTCTTTTTCAATCAAGGATTCCAAGTAATTAACTTTTTTTTCCAAAACTTCATTCATATTATTATTGTTTAGCTGCTTTTTTAAATTAATGTTTTTCTGTATTATTAATTTCTGTGTTTTCATAGCCTCCTCTAGTTGGTTTGTTATGAAGTTTAGCGATGTTTGTATTCCAATTACTACAGATCCTAGGTTTTTTAAATACTGAGATATCGCTTCCGAGGTGCAATTTGCATGATTAAATAGCTCAAGAACAGCAGTATTTTCGTTTATTTCATTTGTTTTTCGTTGATAAGTTTTTAAATTATTAGAGGAACCTTCATCACGATTGTCTTCCTCTTCAATCACCGCAAATGATCCATCGGTTGGTGGACAGCTATTGCATCTCCATAATATACTGCCTCGTTTTATTTTTACCAATAAATAATTTGAGGCTCCAACGCATGCAACACGGAACGTTCTACCTCAGGATCCACTGCATAATAATGCTGATTGCCTTTTTACATAAAATACATTGTTTTGCCATTACAAGTTTAACTTTTATTACAAAAGTAAGTATTTTACTAATCTATTTGCCCGCAAAATTTTGAAGGTTTCTAACAACTATTTTTTATACCCTACACCTATAGAATAGGTGAAGGGGTATATTAACTTTGGTATGGTGTTTGTAACCACCTAAAGGAAGCGAGCTAGATATGGAAAAGTATATATATTTGTGATCAGCGTGACCGCCTTAGTCGATATAGCCATGTCCGTCCGTCCGTCCGTCCGTCCGTAGGCACGATAACTCAAAAAATAATGGAGCTATTTTGATGAAATTTGAACTGTAGGTTACTAGGACTGAAAGTACGGCGGGGATTGCATATGGGCGAAATCGGCCCATGGGTTCGGATTCTGGACCTTTTAATCGGTTTCAGGGCTAACGAACAAATATAAAAAATCACGATAACTCAACAACTAATGACGCTATCTTCATCAAATTTGTGCTGTAGGTTACTAGTAATGAAACTACTTCGGGAATTGCGTAAGGTCGGGATTGGACCATGGGTTCGGAACCTAGAACTTTTTGATCGAATTTAGGCCAAACGAGCATAATTCCGAAACCAATGAAGATAGAACCTCCAAATTTAGTATCAGGGTGTCCCTTCCTATTTCCTAAGTGTCTTGTGAATTTGGGTCCAATTGGAGTAGTGCGTCGGGGACCAGCCACACATTTCCGAAGACCTTAAAGCATATCTTTAAAATTAATAAAGATAACAACTTGAAAAAATGTAGAAGCTTCCAATTTGCCACAAGGGTGTTCTTTACTATCTCTTGCGTGTTCCCCTAATTTGGGATCAATTGGAGTGGTGGTTCTGTACACCTCTCAGACCTCCCAAGTTTTAAAGGCTTATAATCGAAATTACTAAAAATAGTTACTTAAAATTAGGATAGACCGTTCAAATTGTGTACAAGGGTTAACTAGTACTATAAGTACAGCGCGAACTATATAAGGGCGAAATCAGCACAACGGTTCGGATTCCGGACCTTTTAATCGATGTCAGGGCTAAGGAACATATATAAAAAATCACGATAGCTCAACAACTAATGAGGCTATCTTCATGAAATTTGTGCTGTAGGTTATTGGCAGCGAAACTACGGCGGTGATTACGTACGGTGAGGATTGGACAATGGGTTCGGAACTTAGAACTTTTTGATCGAATTTAGGCCAAACGAGCATAATTTCGAAACCAATGAAGATAGAACCTCCAAATTTGGTATCAGGGTGTCCCTTCCTATTTCGTAAGTGTCTTTGAAATTTGGGCCCCATTGGAGTAGTGGATCGGGGACCAGCCACTCAGTTCTTAGGCCCTTAAAGCATATTTTCGAAATTAATAAAGATAGTAACTTGAAACAAATGTAGAAGCTTCCAATTTGCCACAAGGGTGTTCTTTACTATTTCTTGCGTGCCCCCCTAATTTGGGATCAATTGGAGTGGTGGTTCAGAACCTCTCTTAGACCCCCCAATGTGTAAAAGCTTATCATCGAAATTAATAAAACTAGTAACTTAAAATTAAGATTGAGTGTTCCAATTGTGTACAAGGGTTAACTAGTATTGAAAGTATGACGGGACTGCATATGGGCGAAATCGTACCATAATTTCGGGTCCTGGAGCCCTTGAAAAGTTCAAGGACTAACAAACATATATCTTACAAACACCATAACTCAAAAAATAATGCCGGTATTTTGATGAAATTTAACAGTAGGTTACTAGTAATGAAAGTACCATGGGAATTGGTTGTGGTCGAGTTTAATTTCGAAGCCAAAGAATATATTTCCTATGTCCTATGTGTCTCCGAAATCTAGACTTAATTGTAGTGGTTCAGCTATGTTCAAAGGTACTTGCTGCATTTATGTAAAATTTATTTTTATATTTAAATGAATTATATGAAAAGGTGTAAATTTTTAATTGTATTTTAGAAATACATTTATTGCATATTTTGCGTTTATAAGCTTTTCTATTAGGTATATAAACTAACCATTTAAAATAATTGCAATTTTTAAAAATTTGGATTATTAAATATATTATGCTTTGATTATCTTTTTATCACAAAATTTAATAATTAGAATTTTTTCATTTTGTAATTGAATTGGAATAAATATATTTTCATTTATTTCAAGTTTGTTTGTTTTTTAATATTTTTAAATAGATAAATTAGTAAGAATTTGTAGTATTTTTTAATAGATAGGGTAATTAGAAAATGTTTTTAGTATTATACAGTTAATTTGGTTAGCTATGTCTTACGATCAAATTAATAACAGCTTCTAATAAATGGTGTTAAAAAGACTTATGTTATGGATATGTCCTTAAATTTGAACCAAATAGGTGTAGGGTATTTCTAAGTCGGTTGCACCGACTGACTGTTTCTTTACTTGATTTTATTTATTTTTATACCCTACACCTATGAAATAGGAAAAGGGTATACTAACTTTTGTATAGTGTTTGTAACCACCTAAAGAAAGCGAGCTAGATATGGAAAAGTATATCTATTTATGATCAGCGCCACCTCCTGAGTCGATATAGCCATGTCCGTCCGTCCGACCGTCCAACCGTAGGCACGATAACTCAAAAAATAATGGAACTATCTTGATGAAATTTTAACTGTAGGTTACTAGGACTTAAAGTACAGCGGGGATTGCATATGGGCGAAATCGGCCCATGGGTTCGGATTCTGGACCTTTTAATTTTTCTAAGGGCCAAGGAACATATAAAAAAAATAAGGATAACTCAACAACTAATGGCGTTACAATCATGAATTTTATGATGTAGGTTACCAGTAATGAGATTATGGCGGGGACAGCCGTGTGTTCGGATATAGAAGTTTTTGATCGAATTTAGGCCAAACAAGTAAAGAAACAGTCAGTCGGTGCAACCGACTTAGAAATACCCTACACCTATTTGGGTCAAATTTAAGGACATATCCATAAGTCATTTTAACACCATAAAAGCTGTTATTAATTTGATCGTAAGACATAGCTAACCAAATTAACTTTATAATACTAAAAACATTTTCTAATTACACTATCTATTAAAAAATATTACAAATTCTTACTAATTTATCTATTTAAAAATATTAAAAAACAAAAAATCTTGAAATAAATAAAAATATATTTATTCCAATTCAATTACAAAATGAAAAAACTCTAATTATTAAATTTTGTGATAAAAAGATAATCAAAGCATAATGTATTTAATAATCCAAATTTTTCAAAATTGCAATTATTTTAAATGGTTAGTTTATACACCTAATAGAAAAGCTTATAAACGCAAAATATGCAATAAATGTATTTCTAAAATACAATTACAAATTTAGACCTTTTCATATAATTCATTTAAATATAAAAATAAAATTTATATAAATGCAGCAAGTACCTTTAAGCATAGCCACTACAATTAAGTCTAAATTTCGGGGACACATAGGAAATAGGAAATATATTCTTTGGCTTTGAAATTTAACTCGACCACAACCAACTCCCATGGTACTTTCATTACTAGTAGCCTAGAGTTTAAATTTCATCAAAATAGCGGCTATATTTTTTGAGTATTGGTGTTTTTAAGATATATGTTTGTTAGCCCTTGAACTTTTCAAGGGTTCCAGAACCCGCAACCATGGTACGATTTCGCCCATATGCAGTCCCCGTCATACTTTCAATACTAGTTAACCCTTGTACACAATTGGAACGTTCTATCTTAATTTTAAGTTACTAGTTTTAATAATTTCGATGATAAGCTTTTACACATTGAGGAGTCTAAGATAGGTACTGAACCACCACTCCAATAGATCCAAAATTAGAGAGGCACGCAGGAAATAGTAAAAAACACCCATGTGCCAAATTTGAAGCTTCTACATTTGTTTCAAGTTACTATCTTTATTAATTTCGAAAATATGCTTTAAAGTCCTCGGAACTGAGTGGCTGGTCCCCAGCCACTACTCCAATTGGGCTCAAATTTCAAGGAGACTAAGGAAATCGAAGGCGACACCCTGATACCAAATTTGGAGGTTCTATCTTCATTGGTTTCGGAATTATGCTAGTTTGGCCTAAATTCGATCAAAAAGTTCTAAGTTCCGAACCCATGGTCTAATCCTCACCATACGCAATCGCCGCCGTAGTTTCCTTACCATTAACCTACAGCACAACTTTCATGAAGATAGCGTCATTAGTTTTTTATATATTATATGTTCGTTAGCCCTGAAACCGATTAAAAGGTCCAGAATCCAAACCCTTGGGCTGATTTCGCCCTTGTACAGTCCGCGCTGTACTTCCCAAATTAGGGGACATGCAAGAGATAGTGAAGAACACCCTTGTGCCAAATTTGAAGCTTCTACATTTTTTCAAGTTGCTATCTTTATTAATTTTAAAGATATGCTTTAAGGTCTTCGAAAATGTGTGGCTGGTCCCCGACCCACTGCTCCAATGGGGCCCAAATTTCAAGGACATTAAGAAAATAGGAAGGGACACCCTGATACCAAATTTGGAGGTTATATCTTCATTGGTTTCGGAATTATGCGTTTGGCCTAAATTCGATCAAAAAGTTCTAGGTTCCGAACCCATGGTCTAATCCCGAACTTACGTATTCCCCGAAATAGTTTTATTACTAGTAACCTACAGGATAAATTTGGTGATGATAGCGTCATTAGTTGTTGAGTTATCGTGATTTTTTATATATGTTCGTTAGCCCTTCGATCGATTAAAAGGTCCAAAATCCGAACCCATTGCCGATTTCGCCCATATGAAATCCCCGCCGTACTTTCAACCCTAGTAACCTACAGTTAAAATTTCATCAAGATAGCTCCATTATTTTTTGAGTTATCGTGCCTACGGACGGACGGACGGACCTGGCTATATCGACTCAGGAGGTCACGCTGATCACAAATATATATACTTTTCCATACCTAGCTCGCTTCCTTTAGGTGGTTATAAACACCATACCAAAGTTAATATACCCCTTTACCTATTCTATAGGTGTAGGGTGTAACAAGTATAATTCCGAAACCAATGAAGATAAAATATTCAAATTTGGTATCAGTGTGCCTCTTCCTATGTCCATAGAGTCCTGGAAATTTAAGACCAATTGGAGTAGTGGGTCGGGGACCATCTACACAGTTCTGAAGACCTTAAAGCATATCATTGAAATTATTAAAAAAAATAGCTTAAAATTAAGACAGAATGCTCCAATTGTGTACAAGGGATCGATAGTATTGAAAGAACGGCGCGGACTGCATACAGGCGAAATCCGACCATTTCAGACGACCTTAAAGCATATCTTTAAAATTAATAAAGATAGTAACTTGAAAAATGTAGATGCTTCAAATTTGGTACAAGGGTGTTCTTTACTATCTCTTGCGTGTGCCCCTAATTTGGGATGAATTGGAGTGGTGTTTCAGTTAACTCTCTTAGACCTCAAAAGGTTGAAAGGCTTGTCATCGAAATTAATAAAAATAGTAACTTAAAATTAATATAGAATGTTCCAATTGTATACAAGGGTTATTTAGTATTGAAAGTATGACTGGGGCTGCTTATGGGCGAAATCGTACCATAGTTTCGGGTTCTGGAACCTTTGAAAAGTTCAAAAGCTTACAATCGTATATCTTAAAAGCACCAAAACTCAGAAACGAATCACGCTATTTGGATGAAATTTATATACCCCCACTACTCCTAAGACCTTAAAGCATAATATATTCGAAATTAATAAAGATAAAAAAATCAAATTTGATACTATTTCCTATTTCTGTTCCTATTTAACACTTCTATATTTTTAAAAGCTAAGAGTTTTACTATTAAACATCTTATGTATTATATTTTATAAATTAAAAACTAAATACTTTTTTAATTTTTATTATATCATATCTATATATTATTGAATTATTACCATAGGTAATATATAATTAAAAAATTGTGTACGATACTTAAGTTGTAAAATTGATTATCATACGGGTAACTATATAGTCTAATGGTGTAATTAATTTGCCATTACGTTTTTGACGCAGAGAAGGAGGGGGAGTAGATATAAATTCAAGTGTATGGACTGGTTCAGAATCGAAAATAAAATCGATTTAGCTATGTTTGTCCGTCCGTCCGCACGATAACTGAAAAACTAAAGGAGCTAGGATATTTAAATTTTCGCAAATTCGTTTTTTTGCAGTAGCTGTCATCGCTATTTAAATCCAGCCATTTTGGTCTATGGGTTCGGGTAACTGCCATACAACTTCTTTTTTTTATATGAGTATTACTCTGTACCTGTTACAGCTGCGTGTCTGAAATTTTGCCAAAAGTAGTTTAGTTTTATGACCATATTTTTTAGTTTCTGCAAAATTTGGTTGGTCTTCTGTAGAGGGTTCGAGTAGTTCCCATACAGCTCCTTCTTTTATATGAGCATTGTACTACACCTAATGAAGCTGGGTGTCTGAAATTTTGCCATAAATAGTTTAGTGTAATGGCCAAAGTTACAGCTAAATTTGGTTAGTCTACTGCAGAGGATTCTAGTAGCTGTACAACTATACAACGCCTTCTTTTATATGAGTATTCCACTACACTTAATAAAGCTGTATGTTTGAAATTTTGCCAAAAGTAATTAACCGGATGATATAATGTATATGCTACGGTCATACGGGTATCCCAGAGTTGGCACACTTTACTCCACTACACTCTTCCTCGTTTTTGTATTAAAATTAATTATATGAAACTATTCAAAATTTATCATTGTATTTTAGAAAGACATTTATTGCATATTTTGATTATTAAATTTTGTGATAACAAGCTAATGAAAGCATTAATGGTTGTAACTAACATTAAAAACCATAAAATTATATAAACTTTTATATACTATATAATTACAAATTAATATTTCGTTGGAATAACTTTGAGTTTAATTCTATAGAATATTAAGGAATAAGTTTTTTTTTTTTTTTTTTTTTTAAGCGCTAACTGTTCAACTGATAGGGTGGTAATAAGCCTTTCTATTCCATAGGTACATCTTGGAACAGGTGGTCATAATATATTCGTGTTATTAGAATTGGTCTTATTGACTTCCACATACAATTTAAACATGAGATAGTACTAGGCCTTATAACATGTAGAAACGCTTTAGATTTTCAATATTTACAATTCTATTTTTTGTTTATATTGTAATATTTTATATTTAACTTATATTATATTCTATATCTGCTAGTTATATTATTTAATTAAATTATTTGTTTATATTTTGCATTTGTTTATATTTTCATATTAAAGTATTTTTTTTTAAAAATTTATAATTATTAATTATTGATTATGCCATTAATTTGAACCCAATGGCGAATGGTAGCTGAGTCGAGTCGAAAACCAGAAAAGCTTTTTCACTTTCACTAGAATTCGAACCCGGGCCCTTCCGCATGAAAGGTCGGCACTCAACCACTGTGCCACCCAGCTGTAAGAGAATAAATTTAAAAATTATTGACAATTGAAATAATTAACCAAGGGTACTAAATCATTCTACAGTAAATGCACTACAGCTTAAAATCCTGAAAAGGAGTAATTGCTGCATGTGTGTAAAATTTTATTGAATTGGATAAAAGTTTTAAATATGTAATTTTGTAATTGCATTTTACGAATCCATTTACCTCAATTTATTGTATTTTAAATAGATAACGTAATATTTTAAATAGATGAGTCAGTAAGAATTTTTAATATTTTTGAATTGAAAAAATAATTTGCAAATGTTTTTAGTATTATAAAAAAGAATTGGTTAGCTATGTCTTACGATCAAATTAATAAAATTTATGATTTTAAAATTACTTATGGACTTCCCAGTAAATTTGAACCAAATAGGTGTAGGGTATTTCTAAGTCGGTTACACCGACTGACAGTTTCTTTACTTGTTTTTTTTTTTTGTTCGGTTTGAAATGTGTACTTTACAAATTGTTCAAAAAAAAAAAAATTTATTTCAAAAATAATATATTCAAGAGAGAAGAAAATTTACGTCCTTTGTATTTGATATTTTTTATTTAGTTTCTCTTTAGTTATTAGTTTTGAAGATATTCATATCGGTTCAAAAAACTTCTATGTAAGCTACTCGAAGACTATGTCAGATTTTAACCAAAAACAATAGGGTACCTACAAATTGTCTAATTAATTTAGATTAGACCTCAACCTGTCATGATCTTTCATTTACAGATACTATTTAATAAATACAATTAAATTGGTTAAAAAGAAAGCCTCAAAAAATATTTGTGGAGTTTCATTAACACATTGCGGCCCAACGGCTTTTTATAAAAATAATTTTTGAAGGATTTAATATTTTGCGAAATATTACTTGGTCAAAGTCTCAAAAAGAGATTTGTTGAGTTCAGTTAACCCATTTCGGCACAGCAGATTTTTAAACATTTTTTGTTACTTTACTCTTAAGTAGAAACGGTTAGACCAATTGACTTTAAATTTTGTATGTGTTTGAGTATATACTTGTCATTCCTACGACTCGTCAAAAAAACTAATTTTGTAAGTAAATTACGTTAAATTTTTGGAAGTAGGTAAAACTTCTTTGAATTAGGGGAATGTTTAAAAAAATGTTTTGTCTTGTTCTTTTAACCGATTGCGAAACAAAAACTATAAAAAAACAGCTTGCAAAGCATTTTAAACGATTATCTCTAATTTTTCTATACGTGGTGCTTCTTGACAATTAAGTGCTCCTTGACGATAGAATTGAGGATGGTGGATTTCCGGCGAACAATGTTAACTAAATTAAAATTTTTATTTTGGATATTATCTAATAATTGTGAAAAGTTTCAAGTGAAATTTGATAAATTTGTTGAAAAATTGCTAGAATAATCCTCAAAAAATCCCAAATTTTGAACATACGAAAGCCTTATGGAAAATCAATTCATATCCGTTGTACAGAGCCAGTATGGGAAATAATAGATTTTGGTCCATCAGTAGGTTTCATTCGTTTCGACAATCCACATAACAGACGAGAAAGATTGAAAGATGATGAAGCTGCTCCCATAAGTGGAATTTGGGAAATGATGAATCACAACCTGGAATCAATATATAAGCCTTCTGAAGCTTTGATAGTAGACTTGCAACTTTTCCCATTTAGAGGCAGAACTAAATTTACAATTTACATGCCTCAAAATCCCGCAAAGTATGTTATCAAAATTTGGTGGGTGTGTGACGCAACTTCTTCTTATCCTCTAAAAGGTCAAATCTCCACAGATAACAAGTAAAGAAACAGTCAGTCGGTGCAACCGACTTAGAAATACCCTACACTTATTTGGTTCAAATTTAAGGACATATCCATAAGTCATTTTAACACCATAGAAGCTGTTATTAATTTGATCGTAAGACATAGCTAACCAAATTAACTGTATAATACTAAAAACATTTTCTAATTACCCTATCTATTAAAAAATACTACAAATTCTTACTAATTTATCTATTTAAAAATATTAAAAAACAAACAAACTTGAAATAAATGAAAATATATTTATTCCAATTCAATTACAAAATGAAAAAATTCTAATTATTAAATTTTGTGATAAAAAGATAATCAAAGCATAATATATTTAATAATCCAAGTTTTTAAAAATTGCAATTATTTTAAATGGCTAGTTTATATACCTAATAGAAAAGCTTATAAACGCAAAATATGCAATAAATGTATTTCTAAAATACAATTAAAAATTTACACCTTTTCATATAATTCATTTAAATATAAAAATAAATTTTACATAAATGCAGCAAGTACCTTTGAACATAGCTGAACCACTACAATTTAGTCTAGATTTCGGAGACACATAGGACATAGGAAATATATTCTTTGGCTTCGAAATTAAACTCGACCACAACCAATTCCCATGGTACTTTCATTACTAGTAACCTACTGTTAAATTTCATCAAAATACCGGCATTATTTTTTGAGTTATGGTGTTTTTAAGATATATGTTTGTTAGTCCTTGGACTTTTCAAGGGTTCCAGGACCCGAAATTATGGTACGATTTCGTCCATATGCAGTCCCGTCATACTTTCAATACTAGTTAACCCTTGTACACAATTGGAACGCTCTATCTTAATTTTAAGTTACTAGTTTTATTAATTTCGATGATAAGCTTTTACACATTGGGGGGTCTAAGAGAGGTTCTGAACCACCACTCCAATTGATCCCAAATTAGGGCGGCACGCAAGAAATAGTAAAGAACACCCTTGTGGCAAATTGGAAGCTTCTACATTAATTGTTTCAAGTTACTATCTTTATTAATTTCGAAAATATGCTTTAAGGGCCTAAGAACTGAGTGTCTGGTCCCCGATCCACTACTCCAATGGGGCCCAAATTTCAAAGACACTTACGAAATAGGAAGGACACCCTGATACCAAATTTGGAGGTTCTATCTTCATTGGTTTCGGAATTATGCTCGTTTGGCCTAAATTCGATCAAAAAGTTCTAAGTTCCGAACCCATTGTCCAATCCTCACCGTACGTAATCACCGCCGTAGTTTCGCTGCCAATAACCTACAGCACAAATTTCATGAAGATAGCCTAATTAGTTGTTGAGTTATCGTGATTTTTTATATATGTTCCTTAGCCCTGACATCGATAAAAGGTCCGGAATCCGAACCGTTGGGCTGATTTCGCCCTTATATAGTCCGCGCTGTACTTATAGTGCTAGTTAACCCTTGTACACAATTTGAACGGTCTATCCTAATTTTAAGTAACTATTTTTAGTAATTTCGATTATAAGCCTTTAAAACTTGGGAGGTCTGAGAGGGGTACAGAACCACCACTCCAATTGATCCCAAATTAGGGGAACACGCAAGAGATAGTAAAGAACACCCTTGTGGCAAATTGGAAGCTTCTACATTTTTTCAAGTTGTTATCTTTATTAATTTTAAAGATATGCTTTAAGGTCTTCGGAAATGTGTGGCTGGTCCCAGACCCACTACTCCAATGGGACCCAAATTCACAAGACACTTAGGAAATAGGAAGGGACACCCTGATACTAAATTTGGAGGTTCTATCTTCATTGGTTTCGGAATAATGCTCGTTTGGCCTAAATTCGATCAAAAAGTTCTAGGTTCCGAACCCATGGTCCAATCCTGACCTTACGCAATTCCCGAAGTAGTTTCATTACTAGTAACCTACAGCACAAATTTGATGAAGATAGCGTCATTAGTTGTTGAGTTATCGTGATTTTTTATATTTGTTCGTTAGCCCTGAAACCGATTAAAAGGTCCAGAATCCGAACCCATGGGCCGATTTCGCCCATATGCAATCCCCGCCGTACTTTCAGTCCTAGTAACCTACAGCTAAAATTTCATCAAGATAGCTCCATTATTTTTTGAGTTATCGTGCCTACGGACGGACGGACGGACGGACGGACGGACGGACATGGCTATATCGACTAAGGCGGTCACGCTGATCACAAATATATATACTTTTCCATATCTAGCTCGCTTCCTTTAGGTGGTTACAAACACCATACCAAAGTTAATATACCCCTTTACCTATTCTATAGGTGTAGGGTATAAAAATGGTCCTGCTCCAGAGAAAAACCAGGGTGAAAGAGTAGTGAAGAATTTGGTGCGAAAATATAAAGATTCAGAACGCATTGTGGTTTGTGATAACTTTTTTACGTCATTGCAACTAACTGAGTTACTCTTGTCATGGAATATTAGTTTGGTAGGAACTCTGAAGAAAAATAAACCGTACATCCCAAGAGAATTTCTGAGATTTGATGATAGAGAAGAACAGTCATGTATGTTTGGGTATTGAGATAAAGTTAAGGTATGTTCGTATTTACCAAAGAAAAAGAGAAATGTCCTAATGCTTAGCAGATTGCATAGAAAACCAACTGTATGTGGTCCAAAAAAAAAAAACCTGAAATTATTTTATATTATAACAAAAGAAAGGGAGGTGTTGATACAATAAATCAAATGCTATGTGAGTACACCACAAAACGTCAAACCAGAAGATATCCACTAGCTTTATTTTACAACATTATAGATATTTGTGCACTTGCAGCTTTTATAATTTATAAAGAAAATAATGCAAAAGAAAAAAAGATACAATCGAATCAATCTTAGGCACACTCATAAATCTACCTGCTCCAGCACAACCATCTGCTTTACAAAAAAGAGATAGCAGTGGCAGAATAAAAGTTGCAGGGAATGGTCTCGTTTGTAGCCATTAGAAGAAAACAAGTAAAGAAACAATCGGTCGGTGCAACCAACTTAGAAATATCCTACACCTTTTTGGTTCAAATTTAATGGGAAGTCCATAAGTCATTTTAAAACCATTAGAGCTGTTATTAGTTTGATCGTAAGAAATAGCTAACAAAATTAACTTTATAATACTAAAAACATTTTCTAATTACTTTATCTACTCAAAAATATTACAAATTCATACTAATTTATCGATTTAAAAATATTAAAAAACTAAAAAACTTGAATCAAATGAAAATATATTTATTTCAATTCAATTGCAAAAGTGAAAAAATTTGAATTATTAGATTTTGTGATAAATAATATATTTTGTAATTTTTTAAAATTGCAATTATTTTAAATTGTTAGTTTCTGTACGTATTAGAAAAGCTTATAAACGAAAAATATGAAATAAATGTATTTCTAAAATATAATTACAAATTTAGAACTTTTCATATAATTAATTTATATATAACAATAAATTTTACATAAATACAGCAAGTACCTTTAAATATAGCTTATATGGTGATATATAATTAAGTACACAATGTATTAATTATATATCACCTAAGGTAATAACATCGTAGAAACCATACGCCAAACCCTCCCAATAGACCAACCACACACATGGGACCACATTGTCGAGACCCTCAAAAACACAGCAGAAGAACACCTAGGGACAATTCAGCTGCAAAGAAAGATATGGATTTCCAATAACACCTGGAATCTAATAACACAAAGAAACAACCTAAAACAGCAATTGAATACCAATAACGCTATAAGACAACAATACAATAATATAGCTAAACAAGTCAAAAGTGCTGCAAGAAGAGATAAAAGAACATACTTTAACGATCTCGCAAATAAGGCTGAAACGGCTGCCATACACAACAACACAAGAGAACTACATAAAATCGTAAACCAGCTCACTGGCAGAAGAAACAACAAAAATCACCCAATCAAGGATCAAAATGGTGAACTAATAGCATGTCCCGAAGAACAAACCCGAATATGGAGACAACAATTCGCAGAAACCAGTAATAACAACGACCCCAACCTAGAAGAAACCAGACCAGAAAATCGCACAAATAATAACAATTACAACATCAGAATAAATAAACCATCAAAAGCAGAGATCAAAGAGGCAATAAGAAAGCTAAAAATAAACAAAGCAACAGGCGAAGATGTTCTTCCAGCAGAAATTATAAAAATAGATCCAGAAACATCAGCCGAGCTTTTAGAACCTCACATCACAACAGTATGGGATGAGGGCAGACTACCGGTCACATGGAAAAATGGAATAATCATCAAACTTCCAAAGAAAGATGATCTGACCAAGTGCGACAATTGGAGAGGCGTAACAGTGCTTAACACAATCTACAAAATTATGGCAACAATAATACAAACAAGGCTGCAAGAGAAACTTGAGAACCAAATAAGAGATGAACAAGCAGGTTTTCGTCCCCATAGAAGTTGCATAGACCAGGTTAATACGCTCAGAATCATTGTTGAACAGTCAATAGAATGGCGAGCCCCATTATACCTGGTTTTCATCGATTTCAAGAAAGCGTTCGATTGTATAAGCCGAAGAGCCGTATGGAAAGCACTTAGAAACCGAAATGTGCCGGAAAAAATAATAGAAATAATATAGAACATGTATGAAGAAACACAACTCTCAGTACTCCACAATGGTAATACCAGCGAAGCATTTATCACCAACATAGGAGTAAAACAGGGTTGTCCACTGTCACCAATCCTCTTCACAGTAGTGCTAGATGACATAATGAAAGAGATTAATACCAAAAAAACTGGATTAACATGGAATCTCTTCAGGCAATTAGAAGATCTGGACTTTGCCGATGACATCTGCCTGCTATCACACACAATAAATAATATGCAAGCTAAAATAGACCATCTAGCAACATTAGCTCGAAGTGTGGGCCTGGAAATAAATATCGAAAAGACGACAGCGATGGCCATTAACATCAACAACCCACGCCGTCCGGTGATAAACAACACACCAATCGACTATGTAGTTAATTTCCACTACCTAGGCTGCAACATAAATAACAGCAGTAACATAAACGCTGACATCGAAAGCAGGATCAAAAAGGCCAGGGCAATGTTCGGTCGCCTGCAGCCAGTATGGAAAAGCGCACAAATATCCAGGGGGACAAAATTGAGGATATTTGGAACCTGCGTTAGACCACCTTAACATATGGAAGTGAAACGTGGTTAGTTACGAACAACATCACACAGAAACTACAGGTTTTCATTAACAAATGTCTAAGGATAATATGCAGAATATACTGGCCGAACATAATAAGTAACCAGGACCTATGGAAACTTGCCAAAGCAGAACCAATTGGGCAAGAGATCAAAAGGAAGAAGTGGAAATGGATAGGGCACACACTGAGAAAACCGCAAGATAGCATAGCAAGGGAAGCACTAGAATGGAACCCACAAGGAACCCGAAGACGAGGCCGCCCTAATAACACCTGGAGGCGAACGATTTCGGTAGAACTAACCTCAATTGAGAAAACATGAGAGGAAGCAAAGATAACTGCTCCGAATAGAGTCAGATAGAGATGCCTAGTAGATATCCTATGCTCCCAAGAGGAGTAATATGGAAAAAAAAAAAAAAAAAAAAAGTAATAATTATAAAATAATAATTATACAAAAAATGTTTTATAATAAAATTCTTAGCCTTTTAAAAATATAAAAGTGTTAAATAAAAACGGAAATAGGAAAAACCCTCGTGTATCAAATTTAAATTTTCTATCTTCATGGATTTCGAAGATAAGCTTTTTAATTTTGGGATTTCTTAGGTACCACCTGAACCACCACTACAATTAATTCTAAATTTCGGGGAAACATAGGAATTAGGAAATATATTCTTTGGCTTCGAAATTATACTCGTTTGGCCTCAGATCGATCAAAAGCTTCTAGAATCCGGAATCATTGTCCGAACTCGACCAGAACTAATTCCCATGGTACTTTCATTACTAGTAACCTAGAAAGTTACTAGTTTAACTTTCATCAAAATAGCGGCAATATTTTTTGAGTTAACTTGCTTTTAAGATATATGTTCGTTAGAACTTAAACTTTTCAAAGGTTCCAGAAACCGAAACCATGATACGATTTCGCCCATATGCAGTCCCCGTCATACTTTCAATACTAGTTAACCCTTGTACACAATTGGAACGTTCTATCTTAATTTTAAGTTACTATTTTTATTAATTTCGATGATAAGCTTTTAAACCTTGGGGGGTCTAAGAGGAGTACTTAACCAACACTCTGATTGATCCAAAGTTAGGAGAGCGCGCCCGAAATAGTAAAGAGCACCCATGGGCCAAATTTTAAACTTCAAAATTTTTTTGAAGTTAATACCTTTATTAATTTCGAAAATATGCTTTAAGGTCTTCGGAGCTGTGTGGCTGGTCCTCAACCCGCTACTGCAATTGGTCCCAAATTTCAAGCAGACTAAGGAAACAGGAAGAAGCACCCTTATAACAAATTTGGATGTTCTATCTTAATTGGTTTCGGAATTATGCTCGTTTGGCCTAAATTCGATCAAAAAGTTCTAGGTTCCGAACACATTGTTCAATCCCGACCGTTCGCAATCATCGCCGTAGATTCATTATGAGTAATCTACAACACAATTTTTAGTTTACTATTTTTAGTAATTTCGATTATAAGTTTTTAAACCTTGGGAGGTCTAAGAGAGGTACTGGACCACCACTCCAATAGATCCTAAATTAGGAGGACACACAAGAAATAGTAAAGAACACCTTTGTGCCAAATTTGAAGCTTCTACATTTTTTCAAGTTGCTATCTCTACTAATTTTAAAGATATGCTTTAAGGTCTTCAGAAATGTGTGGCTGGTCCCCGACCCACTACTCCAATTGGACCTAAATTTCAAGGACACTAAGGAAATAGGAAGGGACACCACGATACCAAATTCGGAGGTTCTATCTTTATTGGTTTCGGAATTATGTTCGTTTGGCCTAAATTCGATCAAAAAGTTCTAGGTTCCGAACCCATGGTCCAATCTCAACCGTACGCAATCCCCGCCATGGTCTCATTACTAGTAATCTACAGCACAAATTTGATGAAGATACCGTCATTAGTTGTTAAGCTATCATGATTTTTTATATATGTTCGTTAGCCCTCGGACCGATTAAAAGGTCCAGAATTCGAGCCCATGGACCGATTTCGTCATTTGCAATCCGCGACGTACTTTCAGTCCTAATAACCTACAGTTAAAATTTTATGAAGATAGCTCCATTATTTTTTGAGTTATCAAGCCTACAGACGGACGGAAGGACGGACATGGCTATATCGACTCAGGAGGTCACGCTGATCACAAATATATATACTTTTCCATATCTAGCTCGCTTCCTTTAGGTGGTTACAAACACCATACCAAAGTTAATATACCCCTTTACCTATTCTATAGGTGTAGGGTATAAGAAACGCAGGCCAACACGAAAGGCTTGTCATACATGTAAATAGGCCGATTTGCAATGAACACCGCACAACTACTGAAAAATGTTTTTCTTGTACATAATTACTAATAGACTGAGTTTCGCAATTTTGTTTTTGAGTTTTAAGTATTTGCATTATATTAACCTATTTTCATGAATTTTTGTAATTTTGGTTTTGTTCATCATTTTATGTTTATAAATCTGAACTATTAATTAAAAATAATAAAAAAAATTTTATTTTATAATATGGATTAAACGATTATAATAAAAAATATGTATATTTAATGCAAAATGTATAAACATACCTAGGTATGTTAGGTGTTAAGGGCATTATGGCAATTTTTGTTAAGGGTCCTAAAGTAGTACCTAAAAACAGAATTTGAGACTTATTTTTCCAAAAACTAATTAGTAATAGCCCTATTTGAGCACTTATGAAATTTTAGTTCATTTGAATGTCTAACGGTGAAATTATTCACTACGAAAATTGGAAAACATACCCGGGTACAAACAATCAAACAAACAAACAAATTTTCTGCTTTATATATTATATAAATGTAAACATAATAGCAGATTTTTTAAATTATACAACCAGATAGCTAAGGTTTATTTGTAGGGGCTATATCTTTGGGGGGTGTTCTAGTAAGTGTCTCTTTTGGGTTGCTCTATAGGATCAATGGGTGTAATATGAATTATCGTTATAATCGTTATCGAATGTAGACGTGCTAAAAATTAACGGAAAAACTGAAATTAATAATTTTTAATTTTTTCATTAAACTTAAGTTGAGTAATTTTTTTATTACCGCTTGAAATTGAAATTTGATCACTTCATTATTTAAAGTGATCGAGCAGTTGTTCTTACAACCATAAGCTTTTGATAGCAATGGATTGTACTAAATGTAAGCTGAAAATTAGAGGTGAAACAGGTGTAAGATGTGCTGGGGTATGTAACAAGATATACCACAGTCAAATTAAATGCTCGGGACTAGATCAGTCTTCAATTGGAGTACTAAATGTGAATCCCAATATCAAATTTATATGTGATGAATGTGTTTTATACATCCAAAATGTTGATATTGATAATAAGGTTCAAAACATAGATTGCTCAGTAAAAAAAAATAGTGATTATTTAAAAGAATATAAGGCTGAATTTGAATGTGCTTTGAAGAAAAATGAACAAGAGGTTATTCAATTGCTAAAAGCCATCGAAGGAAGATACTTAGAGAGATTAGAGCAAATAAAAAAAGAACAAAAAAGCGAAATTGAAAAAATGTGTCAACTTACGGAAACCTTCAAATCGGAGAGTGCAAATATGAATGCCAATCTTAAAAATACAATATCCAAGAACAATGAACTGTGCAGTGAATTAAAAATTTTAAACAATGAAAATAAAAAAAATATAAATATAGGTCAAAATATTTCATTTGCTGATATTTTAAAAAGTGCTAGTGTAAGCAAAAAAAATTTGCCACCAATAAAAACAGGTGTACCACTGGTTATTAAACCGAAACAAAAACAAAAATGCCAATTAACTAAAATGGATTTAAGTAAACAAGTGGATCCAATAAATCTCAAGATAAAAAATGTGGTAAATAGGAAAAATGGAATGGTGCTAATTGAAACTGATACAAAAGAAGAACGGGATAAAATAATAAATAAACTTGAAAATAAGATGGAAGATTATGAAATTAAGGTGCCAGCTGAAATAAAAACAAAAATTGAAGTTGTACATATGGGTGTTAAATATACTGAAGAAGACTTAATTAACAAACTTAAGGCACAGAACGCTAATTTAGAGCATAGTTCTATGAAAGTAGTGAAAATATATCAAGCAAAAAATTTTACAAATACTAAATATAATGCTATAATAGAAATTGATAAAGAATCTTTCCGAAAAGCGATTGAAAATGAAAAGGTATCAATAGGATGGGAGCGTTGTAAAGTTTTCGATGCTTTGAGAGTTCTACGATGCTACAAATGCAAGGGGTTTAATCACAAAGCTGTAAATTGTACCAAAGAGGAAACATGTAGCAAATGCCATCAAAATCACAAAAGTAAAGATTGTAATAAAGAAGAAGTTAACAAATGTATTAATTGTTTAAAAGTTAATGAAACACTAAAGCTTGGTTTAAACGTTGATCACAAGACTTTTAGTGTAACGTGTCCAGTTTACCAAAGAAAGTTAAGCAATCTAAAACAAAAAATTGGATATTAGCAATCAATGATAGTTGAGAAAGAAAACAAAATCTCAATTGCTGTGGATATTAGTAGTGAACATACTAATACTAATGATACTAATATTAATGTCAATACTAATAATAATAATAATAATAATAATACTAATAATAATAATAATAATAAAAATAAAAATTATAATAATAATAACATTAATAATAATAATAATAATAACATTAATAATAATAATAATATTAATAATAATAACAATAATAATAATAATAATAATAATAGCAATAATAATAATAATAATAATAATAATAATAACAATAATAATAATAATAATAATAATAATGATAATAATAATAATAATAATATGGAAAATAAATTGGATATTGTAAGAAAAATTATAACAAAAACGGAAGAATCCAATAAAAAACCTGGTCAAAGCCAAAAATGCAGTGTATTACTTAAACTATTACCCTTCAAAAAGATAATTAATGCAAACAAGAAAACTTGCACAATTCAAGTTAAAAAGAACAGTAATAATAATATATGTTTCTCTGACAAAAATTCCAAGGACATCGTAACAACAGATTCCAACAATAAACTTCTTCAGCGTGAAAATATTAATGATAGTCAAAATAAAAATAATAATATTAGTCTTATGAATAAAGACATGCCTAAAGATGAAGGACAACTTGTAGTGCCAACAACTAAATATGCTAACTGGATAAAGGGTGAAACGATAAACGTAGGCAGTAGTGAGATTGCAAAGTCAAATAACAAAAGCTTTATTAATCCACTAGCTCCACCGATTGTCAGATTAACTAGAAATGCGATTATATCTGGTGACAATATTTATGCTATTTCTCGGCTTAGAGAACACAGAATATACAACAATGTTAGATTATTTTTGTCGTATTTTCATGATCATGATGATATCTGTTATGAGGGAATGACGCAAACTAGTCTAAAAGTACTTATACACCAAGAAGGTTTGCCAAATAACCATCAAGAGCTCTCTTCTAACCTATACTTTAATTATCATGAAACTACAGGAGTATCAAGAAAGGAAGTGCTACAAGATCTAGCTCATTTTAGAAGACATGTAGAAAATAAATACAGAGAGAATGTGCAGAGATATAGAGAAACATGGCAAAATTATTTGATTGGAAGACCATGATGATGGACAAACTATTGAATTTGAAAATGGTGCATTTTAATGCTAGAAGTTTGAGGAAAAATCTAATCGAAATTGAAACATTTATAAAAATTAAAAATGATGTTGATATTATCATGGTTGGAGAAACTTGGCTTTATTCAGAAGAAGAAAAATACTTTAATATTCCTGGGTATACAGCATCCTTTATCTCTAATAATTTAAGCAAAGGAGGTGGCTGCGCAATATATGTAAAGCAAGGTATTAGTCACAAAGTTTTGGAAACATCTATTACGTTCAATACTATTGTAATTTCTTTAGAAGATACCAAACCTACCATTAATATTGCCGTATGTTACAAAAGCCCGTCTGAAAACAATAAGGCATTTATAGAACATCTAGATCAACTGTTCAATAAGTACAAAAATATAATTGTGGTTGGTGATACTAACATCGATTTGCTCTCTGAAACGGACGCAAGCAGAATGTATATGGATATGCTAGATGTTAACTCTGTTAACATAAATAACATGAATGAAGCTACTAGAATTACATTAAACTCAGCGACTCTGTTAGATCATGTTCTTTCAGATCTTAAGACGAATCGATTTGGTTTTAATATCACTTTGCATGATATTCCTAACCTAGATCATAAAGCAGTATGTGTTGAAATTAAATCAGTTCTCAGAAAACTTGAAACGATGGTGTATAGTCAAATAACTAGTACTAACTATGCTAAATACTCATATCTGTTGGAATTTCACTTACGTAGACATACTTGTCAAAATATTGATGAATTGATTGAAGTTATAAAATATTGCAAGGAAACTAGTACAAGTGTTAAATATATGAGAATTAGAAAAAATAATTCGTGGATGTCCAGAGAAATTTTAAAACTAATAGAACACAGAAATAAATTGTATAAGTTTCATAAAAAATACCCTAATATTGCGGAGCATAAAATAAAATATAATGAATTAAAAAACAAGGTTAATGTAGAGATAAAGAAAGCAAAGCAAAATTATTTTAATAGAAAATTACAAGAAGCTGGTTCAAATACTAAAAAGATATGGAATGTTCTGAACTCTCAAATAGCAAACCAAAAAGCAGATAGTAACAATATTATAAAGGAAATAAGACACAATGATAAAATTTTAAATATTAGCAAAGACATAGCCAACGGCTTTAATGATCATTTTAGTAATGTTGGAAGAGAGTTAGCTGATAAAATACAAACTAAAGAAGAAAATATAATAAAAAATAGAATAAATGAAAGTTCCATGTTCTTGGTACCTACTAATGAAATAGAAGTGCTTAATGTTATTATGAATCTAAAAGATAATTCACCTGGCTCGGATAATATAGCAGCAAAAGACTTAAAAGCGGTAGCTGAGATAATATCTCCGATAATTAGTAATTTTATTAATGATAGCTTTCGCACAGGAAACTATCCTAGTTTATTAAAATGCAGTACTGTGATTCCAATATACAAGAATGGTTCTCCCTTGGAAACATCTAATTACCGGCCGATAACACTCACTAGCTGCATGAGTAAAATATTTGAAAAAATAATTAATAAAAGAATATGTGAATTCATTAAATGTGCAGGCGGATTTGACATCAATCAGTTTGGCTTCCAAAAGTCGCATGGAACTGATGTAGCAATCAATGATTTTGTGAAATCTATTATTGGACATCTTGATAAAGGAAACTATGTATGCTCTGTTTTTGTAGATCTGAGTAAGGCATTTGACACAGTGGACCATCAAATATTGTTGGACAGATTATATGAAATTGGAATAAGAGGACTACCACATGAACTACTAAGAACGTATTTGAGAAACAGATTTATCAAAACGAAAGTTAATGGTGTTTGTAGCAATGAACGTGCCATAAATATAGGTGTGCCACAAGGGTCAGTTCTTGGACCTACCTTGTATCTATTGTATGTGCATAATATGCAATTTTCTAACATTAAAGCTGATTATAAAATATTTGCTGATGATACATTGCTTATCTATACTGCAAAAAATGCGGAAACATTAGAAAGATTGGTCAATAATGATTTGAAATTATATATGAGATGGTTAAATGGAAATAAATTAACAATGAACATTGAAAAAACAAAGTACATGATTTTTCAACGTCTAAATAAGCCTGATATCAATCCAAAAATTTGTATTGATAGTAGAGAAATTAAAAGAGAACAAACTTATAAATATCTCGGTATTATAATAGATGACAAATTATCATGGAATGATCATGTTAATTACATTATAAAAAAGATAATGCCATTGCTAGGCTCTATTAGAAGAAGTGGAATAATATTAGATGACAAATCAGCTAAACTTTTATTTCATGCACACATCATGTCTCATATAAGATACAATGTGGCGACATGGTCGTGTTGTTCAAATACATTAAAAATGAAAATGAAAATATTAATAAACAAAGCAATCAAGATACTATACAAACTAAATTGGCGTACTCCAACTGATGATCTATACAAAAATACGGGATTCCTTAACTTAGACGAATTAATAATATTGGAAAAGGCTAAAATTATACATAAAATAGAAAATGGTGTTACTAAAAGTAAAACTTTATTACCAAAAAGAAGGAATATTCACAATTATAACACAAGAAACATGGGAAAGCTATGTCATGAAAAAACTCGAACTGAATTGGCTAGAAGCAGTAATTTTTGCTCATCAATAAGAATTTACAACTATCTTCCGGAGAATTTAAAGAATTGCAGTAATATAAGTCGCTTCACATTCAAATTGAAAATATTATTAAAAAAAGATCAGGCTTTATTAAAAAAATTGTTAGAATTATAACTAAATTAATATTTTATTGTTAAATATACATTAGGTTATAATAAAAATATATATTTAATTTTTGTATTTATACTCCATAACTGTATATATATATATTATAATTGCTAAGACTCTTATACCAATTTTAAGTTATTGTCTAAGTCTAGTATATTGTAATTTTATAACTGTAATTTCATGAATTTATAATAAATAAATAAATAAATAAAATAAAAAAAATAAAAAAAAAAAAAAAAAATATGCGATTACAGCTGACGCGTATCCTGGTACGACGTTGGCCTAGCCTCTTATACACCAAGTCAAATATCACCTTCATGTATGTCCCCCTGTTACAAACTTTTGAACAAAAAACAAACAAACAAACTTGAAACAAAAGTAAAAACTTTTGGCTACAAGAAGCGGACGCTAATCGGAGCATGGAACGTTAGAAAACTATATGGTGTTGGGCGATACGAGCAAGTCGAGCGTGAAATGTTACTATTCAATATTAACATACGCCAAATGAAACTAAATGGAGAGGTTGTGGTGAAATTATTTCAGACAGTAATTTATCTCACATGCTGTACTCAGGAGATGATGAACCAGAAACAGGAATAAGGCGCGGTGGAGTAGGAATTATGCTAAATGCAGAAGCGAGACGCAGTCTTATCTCTTGGAAACCAATATCGCGCAAATTGATGACTGCCAGATTCAAATCCAGGGTCCGAAATATAACCGTAATACAATGTTACGCTCCTACCGAAGAAGCAGAAGATGAAGAAAACAGAATTTTTACACCCTACTTGGAACAATATATGACAAGGCTCCCAGAGCCGACATAAAGATTATATTGGGTGATCTAAACGCGAAAGTCGGAACGGAAAACTCTGGTTTAGAACGAGTTATGGGACGGCATGGCATTGGGGTAAGTAACGAGAATGGCGAAAGGCTTGTGGATTTTTGCAATTCACGCCAGCTAGTCATTGGCGGTACGTTGTTCCCACATAAGTCATGTCATAAGGTAACATGGGTTTCCCCAAATGGTCAAACTGAAAACCAAATAGCCCATTTCATTGTCCAACAGAAGTGGAGGAAATCTATTTGCGACGTTCGAAACAAGAGGAGTGGTGACGTTATAAGCGATCACCATTTAATTGTTGCGCTAATGCAGTTAAGAACAGCAGCTGTCCAAAGACGAAATCAAGTGCCTCTCAGAAAAGCACTCTTCGATGTTGAAGCGTTAAAAAATCCCGCAACACGTGAAATTTGGTACAAAAATTCCGAGAAAGGGCATTAACATTGAATGAAGTAAATGAACGAGATGACGGGGCAGTTTCTGTAGATGAAAAGTAGAATAAAGTAAAACAATCATTTATAGAAACTGGAAGAGAAACAATACCCCGATCATCGCAGGGACCACATACCCAGACGTAAAGAGCTGAAAAACAAAATAAACTCTGAATAGGATCCGCGGCTATTGGGTGAGCTTCGCAGCGAGTATAACAGAGCACATAGAATCGCGCAGAAAAGTGTAAGACGAGACAGAAGGAAACAAATAGAAAACCTTTCTACGGAAGCAGAGATAGCAGCAAGAAGAGGTGATGGCAAAGCCTTATATAAGATAACAAAAATTCTTTCAGGTCATTCAACAAAGCAGCAAAATATTATCTTGGACGAAGATGAAAGACTTCTGGTGTCGATGGATGATCAATTACGGAGGTGGAAAGACTACTTTTGCCGTTTGCTTAACGAACATTTTATACAGCAATCTGCATCAGAAATCTCTGAAGAACCTGAGTTGCGTCGATCACACAGAGTATTAGTACAGCACCACCCACGAAACCTGAAATCGAAAGTGCCATTTCGCTCATGAAAAATAACAAAGCTGCAGGAATTGACCAAATATCCCCCAAACTTCTAAAAGCAGACTTCCCCGCAGCGGCAGATATACTTCTCCCATTAATTCAGGCTATATGGGAAAAAGAAAAGTACCCGAGTGAATGGAAAGAAGGAGTTATTGTTAAGCTGGCAAAAAAAGGTAACTGAAGCATTGCAATAACTGGCGCGGTATTACGCTGTTATCTGTCTTCTCGAAATTAATGGCAAATATTATACTCGAAAGGATCAAAAGCAGGATTGAAAATACATTGAAAAGACATCAAGCTGGCTTTCGCAGTGGTTGACCATATCAACACGCTACGAATAATACTCGAGCAATCAACAAAGTTCGGGTCGCCGCTACATCTCATGTTTGTAGACTTCGAGAAAGCCTTTGATCGAGTAAACCGCGAGTATATATGGAGAACTCTTAGTAGGTGGGGTACCCCAGAGAAAATTATTGCCACTATTAAGGAATCCTACGAAAATGCGAGGTGTCGAGTCTTACACAATGGACAGTTGACTGATTCGTTTGAGGTGCAGCAGGGTGTAAGGCAAGGCTGTATATTGTCGCCTATATTATTTTTGGTTGTGATGGACGAAATTTTAACCGCATCCGTAGGCGTTGATGAGAGGTATGGCATTCAGTGGCGACTAGGAAAACATTTAAGCCACTTTGATTATGCTGATGCAGACGTATATAAACCGTTGTCTACGCCGTATCTTAAGAGTTCGTTGGCCGCAAATCATTACCAACACACACCTGTGGCAAAAAACGAACCAAAAGATGATTGAGGTCGAGATTTGAGAGACAAAATAGCGATGGATCGGACATACCTTAAGGAAGCAAGAAGAAAACATTGCAAGGCAAAGTTTTGAGTGGAATCCACAAGGCAGACGACGAGTGGGTAGACCAAGGAAAACATGGAGAATTACTGTTTTGAAAGAGGCAGAAGCGCAGCGCAAAATGTGGTTACAGCTAAAAGGAATTGCTAAGGATCGTGAAAGGTGGAGAGGATTTGTTGACGCCCTATGCCCCACCAGGGGTTCTAGGGTCCAGTAAGTAAGTAAGTAATGTCTTGGAAACCGAAGGTCCGATCGCCATAATTTAAAAAAGGTTTTGAGAGATTTCGGATCGGTACCATAAGTTTGAAAATCAATATCTCAAAATATCATAATTTCCAAAATCAAAATCTCGAAATATCAAAATCTCGAAATTTTAAAAAAGAATTCGAGATTTAGATTCGAGCATCATGTGAAATGTGAAGTTCTCTAAGAGAATGCTGGAACACCAATATTTCCATTCTACTGTCAAATTCTATTTGTATAGGATAATGGGAATGTTGGAACATGGTTGAATATAACACATCCATCAAAATATTTATATTTTATTTGGTTCTATCCACAAATAATATATACTTTGTAAACTCAGATGGGTAGCTTTACGTTGTTTTCGCTTGGCGCATATCCTTGCGGCGGATATAAAACGATCCAAGACTTCATAATTAGCTTCTACTCATGACATCCAACAAAATGCATAGCTTTGCTGATGGCAGTACTTTTAATTGTTTTTACCTTTTTGAGAGAGCATCTAATGCCAGCTGAACATCGGTAAATAATAAACGAATCCAAATATCAAATTCCTTTAATAATGCCTTTCATTAATTCAGGAATGGTAAAGCATGGACATGGTAAGTTTTAATACTTCAAAAATTCAAAGTTGTTCGTCATTAACTAAGCGAAGCAATTCTGCACCTTGAATTTCCTTTGGGAATGTGAACGTTCAAAACAGCGAATTCTTTAAAATTATTTCAGTGCCGAGAATAATTGAAAAACACTTGTGGGACGATCATATATTTTCGATCGCAAAAGATGCCGCGAAATGTCTGGGATTCTTAAGAAGGTGTTGAAAATACTTTATATCTCAAAATCTGCTCCAAATATACAAAACCTATAATCGGCCTTAACTTGAATATAACTCTCATATATTTGCTAATGCAACCAGCACCTCTTTTCTATATTTTGATAAGGTACAAAAAAAAACTGTTCGAATCATTAATGATAATGATGACACAAAAGACTTAACGTCTATAAGTCATAACCGAAATGTAGGAACTGCTTGTCTTTTATATAAATATCTACCAGGTAATACTTCTAAACAAACAAAAAATATAATGCTGAAAATCCAACCTTTTCGACGTAGTACATGCTTAGCAACTAAATCACATATTAAAGTTAATAACCAATTCAAGAATTTCAAAATATTAAGTTATTAAAAAAAAAACTTACAAAATAACTAATAAAAAGATTTAAAAATTCAATAATTTTAATATAATGCAAAACTCAGCTGTCAGCATAATTGCCGAATGTGAAAAAGGTACAATAAAAATTCCCATATTCAAGACATGACGTGGCGTCAACATATGTTAAAACAGGTAAAGCATTTTAAATAAAATAGTTGTAAAGTAAAACAAGTAAGTTTAGATTTCAATAAAATCGGACTAAATCTAAATAAGCTCGTCTTTTCTTAGAATTTTTCTTAAGCATTTTTAGAGTTGTTTTTTTTAAGGATTTGTGAAGTCTGTGAATTATAACTGGCGCCCGAGCGAGGACCATTAGTGATATTGTGAATAATATAAGTGCTAACCTGAAAGAAACCAAAAATAGAAATAATATTTATTTAATAAAAAGAATTAACAATCTGGTGAACTATTTGACTATTAGTTAAATGATATAATAAAACTAAAATTAAAAAAACAATTATAAAAAACTAGTAATTAATATTAAAATAAAATATAGATTCAAACTTAAAAATTATAGTGTTGCAACACTCCATAGCAAACTATAAACTATAAAAAAACAATTAAATAAATTATGAAATAAAATAAATTTTTAATAAATAAAATTGTGATAACTTTTTCTCGCACAAAATAGAAGTAGAAAATGAATAAAAGAAAAATATTTTTTCGAAATCACGAGTAGCAAGTAGAGTGAATACCTGAAATCGACTCAACCAAAGGAGCTAGGAAACCCTTAGCAATTTTCATAAATTGAGCAAGGAGATAACGAAAAAAACTGACAGCCACCTAACTCGTTTTGTCGAAAGAGGTCATGGGACTTCACGAACGTCAAAACCAAATAATTAAAATAACAAACAAAAAAAATTATTGAATATAAATTTTAATTTAAATAGTTTGAATAAATTAAATAGAAAAGAATAATTAAATAATTTGTTTAATAGGAGAAAATACATTTTTATAGAAAAAGTATCCTTCCAAAAAAAGAGTTAGATAAAAAGTATCGCTCCAAAACAAATTTCATGAAGTTCTGAATAAATAAAAAAGAAATGTAGGTAATGTTCGATTCCTATGGTGAGGCTACATTAAGCACAGTGTAAAATAAAAAAAAAATAACAGGAAATAAATAAAAGAAAAGAAAAAATAGTACATAAAAATTTAATGAATTTGGACAAAAAATAAAATTTTGCTTATATATTATTAAAAATTTTGTTTTTAAGAAAAAATATAAAAAAAAAATTTGACTAAGTACTAAATAAAAAAAGCATTTAACTAAGTACTATTAAGTTATAAGTTGCATATTGAACTTTCAATATTCACTTTAAGATAAAATATTTAAGAAAATTTTGCATCTAAACATTATTTTTTTTTTTTATTTTTAAATTAAGTAAAATAGTATAATAAAAATATTGTAAGTAAAAATTTTGTTTTTAATATTAATTAGAATTTTTACATTTTCATAAATGTTTTTAATTGTGTAAAAATAAATTATAAAAAATTTTCTTATAGCAAATTTCGTTTTAATCGTTAATATTATTTTTTATTGTAAAAATGGTCAAAAAAATTAATTTCTTTAATTGTAATTTTTTAATATTCTAGTTTTAATTTTAGTAGTATTAAATGTTAATATGAAAAATATATTTTTATATTTTCTATAGGGAGGATTTATGTTGAGAGGAACCTAACCGTATACCAGCATCTCAAAGGAACGTCAGAATACTTTGGTATTATCAGCACTATTCGAAATAAGATTACTGGAAAGCCGACACAGCGTTAGAATTATATTTTGAAAATAAAATATAAAATCTAACTCTAACGCAAAATATACAAATAAAAGGGATCTGAGAACACTGCAATACCAGATGACTACTATTGTACAAGGCATTAATGTAGTAAACGAATTTTATAAGAAGGAAAATCACCATCTTTCGTTGATATTAGAAGAAATTTCCTCTATGAATTTAATTGCAGACCCCCACATGACGATGACTGAATTCTACAGAGTCAAAGCAATGGACACATTTATTAGGGCTTTAAAAGGGTATTTACTTAATATTAGAGAACCGCAAGACGTCCCAGAAGTATTGCACTTATGTTTAAAGCTAGAAAACGTGAACTATAGAACAAATCATACATATGGTAATAAACAAAATAATTTTGCAAACTACACTAATAAGTCCACAACAACATAGAAATCGGAACAATTTTTTACAGAAGTAACGGTAAAGCTGGATTTATTAGAAGTGGAAGAACATCATTTCACAATAACCCATGGAAATCAAATTTTTGTAATAACTTTCATCAAAATCACTATAGTACGTTGAAGCCACAGTTTAACAACTTTCAACAAAATTAAAAATGTTTATCTCAAAGTAACAAATATTACTAAACAACCAACACAGAAGAAGCACCCCGAAGCTTATCCCCAAGTGAATCACTCTCACAATTACCAAAACGTCAAAAATCATAAAACAAACGACTATCAAGCTAAAATGAAGGAGTCAATAAAAGAATTAATAAAAATCCGCATAATCAACAGTGATCTCACAATTTTCCAACATGCGTTAATAAAATTCCTGAAACTTGTTTCAGTCATTTTTTAAATTAAATTCCTCCTCGCTTCCTTATATCGAGCAACTTATGAGGAACAGGGAAATAATTGAAATTCTCATTCACTACGAGTCAAATAAAAACTTTTTACATCCTCGACTTATAAAGAATCGAATGCCGAATGAGAATGATTTTGTAGCAAATTCCGTATGGGGTAAGTTAAATGTAACTCACCATACCCTGATAGATTTATTTGAACCAGGAACACCAAAATTAAAATTCTATATTTTACCAGAAATATTATCGTTCAATGGATTGATCGAAAACGACGTTTATGCGCACCAAATGTAATTGTTTATACTAAATAAAACTTACTAACATTATCAGACAATATCAAGATTCCCGTAAAACTATTATGCAACTCCAACTCAGTCAATAGTATCACGATTAGAAATTCTCATCTAAACAATGAACAAAAAATAAAACTTAAACATATAATAGACCAATGTCCTCTGTTATTAGCAGATCTAAACGAAAAGCTTACGGAGGCCACGAAGCGCTGATATCAGAACACTGTCTAATGATCCAATATATTTCAAACCTTATGCCCAAAAGCCCATATACCGACTTGTCATTGATTATAAAAAAATTATTTCTATTACAATACTGGATTATTGATTATTACTGGTTCTGTCAAACCTGGATCAAAATAACTTATTTCCTGTTAAAAACGGTTTTCAACAAATCCCATTGAGGGAAGCGGCCATAGATAAAACTGCGTTCTGCGTTAACAACAATAAATGTGAATTCATTCGCCTTCTCTTCGAGCTCAAGAACGCCCCATCTATTTTCCAAAGGGTTTTCGATGATAACCCTAAGAATCACTTTGTAAAAAGGTGTTACATCTATACAGACGAAATTATCATTTTAGGAAAGAGCGAAGTTGAGCATTTTGAGAATCTAAAAGTAGTATTTAATACACTTGAAAAATCAAATCCCAAAATACAACTCGACAAAAGTGAATTCTTATAAAAAGTAATAAAATCTTTAAGGGTTCATAGTACCATCAGAGGGAATAAAAGCAAACCCGAAAAAGGTACAAGCTATATGTGACCTGCCGATACCTCTACCAAATACTGTTAAAGATCTGATGTCGTTTTAAGGTATGGCACGGTATTACAGGTGTTTTATCTGTAATTATATCAAGATTACAAAACCCCTGACATCCCTTTTAGGAGAGAGAGGCGGTCGCGTTTCAAAACACACGTTGGTATTTAGGCATTGGGGTAAGTAACGAGAATGGCGAAAGGCTTGTGGATTTTTGCAATTCACGCCAGCTAGTCATTGGCGGTACGTTGTTCCCACATAAGTCATGTCATAAGGTAACATGGGTTTCCCCAAATGGTCAAACTGAAAACCAAATAGCCCATTTCATTGTCCAACAGAAGTGGAGGAAATCTATTTGCGACGTTCGAAACAAGAGGAGTGGTGACGTTATAAGCGATCACCATTTAATTGTTGCGCTAATGCAGTTAAGAACAGCAGCTGTCCAAAGACGAAATCAAGTGCCTCTCAGAAAAGCACTCTTCGATGTTGAAGCGTTAAAAAATCCCGCAACACGTGAAATTTGGTACAAAAATTCCGAGAAAGGGCATTAACATTGAATGAAGTAAATGAACGAGATGACGGGGCAGTTTCTGTAGATGAAAAGTAGAATAAAGTAAAACAATCATTTATAGAAACTGGAAGAGAAACAATACCCCGATCATCGCAGGGACCACATACCCAGACGTAAAGAGCTGAAAAACAAAATAAACTCTGAATAGGATCCGCGGCTATTGGGTGAGCTTCGAGGCGAGTATAACAGAGCACATAGAATCGCGCAGAAAAGTGTAAGACGAGACAGAAGGAAACAAATAGAAAACCTTTCTACGGAAGCAGAGATAGCAGCAAGAAGAGGTGATGGCAAAGCCTTATATAAGATAACAAAAATTCTTTCAGGTCATTCAACAAAGCAGCAAAATATTATCTTGGACGAAGATGAAAGGCTTCTGGTGTCGATGGATGATCAATTACGGAGGTGGAAAGACTACTTTTGCCGTTTGCTTAACGAACATTTTATACAGCAATCTGCATCAGAAATCTCTGAAGAACCTGAGTTGCGTCGATCACACAGAGTATTAGTACAGCACCACCCACGAAACCTGAAATCGAAAGTGCCATTTCGCTCATGAAAAATAACAAAGCTGCAGGAATTGACCAAATATCCCCCAAACTTCTAAAAGCAGACTTCCCCGCAGCGGCAGATATACTTCTCCCATTAATTCAGGCTATATGGGAAAAAGAAAAGTACCCGAGTGAATGGAAAGAAGGAGTTATTGTTAAGCTGGCAAAAAAAGGTAACTGAAGCATTGCAATAACTGGCGCGGTATTACGCTGTTATCTGTCTTCTCGAAATTAATGGCAAATATTATACTCGAAAGGATCAAAAGCAGGATTGAAAATACATTGAAAAGACATCAAGCTGGCTTTCGCAGTGGTTGACCATATCAACACGCTACGAATAATACTCGAGCAATCAACAAAGTTCGGGTCGCCGCTACATCTCATGTTTGTAGACTTCGAGAAAGCCTTTGATCGAGTAAACCGCGAGTATATATGGAGAACTCTTAGTAGGTGGGGTACCCCAGAGAAAATTATTGCCACTATTAAGGAATCCTACGAAAATGCGAGGTGTCGAGTCTTACACAATGGACAGTTGACTGATTCGTTTGAGGTGCAGCAGGGTGTAAGGCAAGGCTGTATATTGTCGCCTATATTATTTTTGGTTGTGATGGACGAAATTTTAACCGCATCCGTAGGCGTTGATGAGAGGTATGGCATTCAGTGGCGACTAGGAAAACATTTAAGCCACTTTGATTATGCTGATGCAGACGTATATAAACCGTTGTCTACGCCGTATCTTAAGAGTTCGTTGGCCGCAAATCATTACCAACACATACCTGTGGCAAAAAACGAACCAAAATATGATTGAGGTCGAGATTTGAGAGACAAAATAGCGATGGATCGGACATACCTTAAGGAAGCAAGAAGAAAACATTGCAAGGCAAAGTTTTGAGTGGAATCCACAAGGCAGACGACGAGTGGGTAGACCAAGGAAAACATGGAGAATTACTGTTTTGAAAGAGGCAGAAGCGCAGCGCAAAATGTAGTTACAGCTAAAAGGAATTGCTAAGGATCGTGAAAGGTGGAGAGGATTTGTTGACGCCCTATGCCCCACCAGGGGTTCTAGGGTCCAGTAAGTAAGTAAGTAATGTCTTGGAAACCGAAGGTCCGATCGCCATAATTTAAAAAAGGTTTTGAGAGATTTCGGATCGGTACCATAAGTTTGAAAATCAATATCTCAAAATATCATAATTTCCAAAATCAAAATCTCGAAATATCAAAATCTCGAAATTTTAAAAAAGAATTCGAGATTTAGATTCGAGCATCATGTGAAATGTGAAGTTCTCTAAGAGAATGCTGGAACACCAATATTTCCATTCTACTGTCAAATTCTATTTGTATAGGATAATGGGAATGTTGGAACATGGTTGAATATAACACATCCATCAAAATATTTATATTTTATTTGGTTCTATCCACAAATAATATATACTTTGTAAACTCAGATGGGTAGCTTTACGTTGTTTTCGCTTGGCGCATATCCTTGCGGCGGATATAAAACGATCCAAGACTTCATAATTAGCTTCTACTCATGACATCCAACAAAATGCATAGCTTTGCTGATGGCAGTACTTTTAATTGTTTTTACCTTTTTGAGAGAGCATCTAATGCCAGCTGAACATCGGTAAATAATAAACGAATCCAAATATCAAATTCCTTTAATAATGCCTTTCATTAATTCAGGAATGGTAAAGCATGGACATGGTAAGTTTTAATACTTCAAAAATTCAAAGTTGTTCGTCATTAACTAAGCGAAGCAATTCTGCACCTTGAATTTCCTTTGGGAATGTGAACGTTCAAAACAGCGAATTCTTTAAAATTATTTCAGTGCCGAGAATAATTGAAAAACACTTGTGGGACGATCATATATTTTCGATCGCAAAAGATGCCGCGAAATGTCTGGGATTCTTAAGAAGGTGTTGAAAATACTTTATATCTCAAAATCTGCTCCAAATATACAAAACCTATAATCGGCCTTAACTTGAATATAACTCTCATATATTTGCTAATGCAACCAGCACCTCTTTTCTATATTTTGATAAGGTACAAAAAAAACTGTTCGAATCATTAATGATAATGATGACACAAAAGACTTAACGTCTATAAGTCATAACCGAAATGTAGGAACTGCTTGTCTTTTATATAAATATCTACCAGGTAATACTTCTAAACAAACAAAAAATATAATGCTGAAAATCCAACCTTTTCGACGTAGTACATGCTTAGCAACTAAATCACATATTAAAGTTAATAACCAATTCAAGAATTTCAAAATATTAAGTTATTAAAAAAAAAACTTACAAAATAACTAATAAAAAGATTTAAAAATTCAATAATTTTAATATAATGCAAAACTCAGCTGTCAGCATAATTGCCGAATGTGAAAAAGGTACAATAAAAATTCCCATATTCAAGACATGACGTGGCGTCAACATACGTTAAAACAGGTAAAGCATTTTAAATAAAATAGTTGTAAAGTAAAACAAGTAAGTTTAGATTTCAATAAAATCGGACTAAATCTAAATAAGCTCGTCTTTTCTTAGAATTTTTCTTAAGCATTTTTAGAGTTGTTTTTTTTAAGGATTTGTGAAGTCTGTGAATTATAACTGGCGCCCGAGCGAGGACCATTAGTGATATTGTGAATAATATAAGTGCTAACCTGAAAGAAACCAAAAATAGAAATAATATTTATTTAATAAAAAGAATTAACAATCTGGTGAACTATTTGACTATTAGTTAAATGATATAATAAAACTAAAATTAAAAAAACAATTATAAAAAACTAGTAATTAATATTAAAATAAAATATAGATTCAAACTTAAAAATTATAGTGTTGCAACACTCCATATCAAACTATAAACTATAAAAAAACAATTAAATAAATTATGAAATAAAATAAATTTTTAATAAATAAAATTGTGATAACTTTTTCTCGCACAAAATAGAAGTAGAAAATGAATAAAAGAAAAATATTTTTTCGAAATCACGAGTAGCAAGTAGAGTGAATACCTGAAATCGACTCAACCAAAGGAGCTAGGAAACCCTTAGCAATTTTCATAAATTGAGCAAGGAGATAACGAAAAAAACTGACAGCCACCTAACTCGTTTTGTCGAAAGAGGTCATGGGACTTCACGAACGTCAAAACCAAATAATTAAAATAACAAACAAAAAAAATTATTGAATATAAATTTTAATTTAAATAGTTTGAATAAATTAAATAGAAAAGAATAATTAAATAATTTGTTTAATAGGAGAAAATACATTTTTATAGAAAAAGTATCCTTCCAAAAAAAGAGTTAGATAAAAAGTATCGCTCCAAAACAAATTTCATGAAGTTCTGAATAAATAAAAAAGAAATGTAGGTAATGTTCGATTCCTATGGTGAGGCTACATTAAGCACAGTGTAAAATAAAAAAAAAATAACAGGAAATAAATAAAAGAAAAGAAAAAATAGTACATAAAAATTTAATGAATTTGGACAAAAAATAAAATTTTGCTTATATATTATTAAAAATTTTGTTTTTAAGAAAAAATATAAAAAAAAAATTTGACTAAGTACTAAATAAAAAAAGCATTTAACTAAGTACTATTAAGTTATAAGTTGCATATTGAACTTTCAATATTCACTTTAAGATAAAATATTTAAGAAAATTTTGCATCTAAACATAATTTTTTTTTTTTATTTTTAAATTAAGTAAAATAGTATAATAAAAATATTGTAAGTAAAAATTTTGTTTTTAATATTAATTAGAATTTTTACATTTTCATAAATGTTTTTAATTGTGTAAAAATAAATTATAAAAAATTTTCTTATAGCAAATTTCGTTTTAATCGTTAATATTATTTTTTATTGTAAAAATGGTCAAAAAAATTAATTTCTTTAATTGTAATTTTTTAATATTCTAGTTTTAATTTTAGTAGTATTAAATGTTAATATGAAAAATATATTTTTATATTTTCTATAGGGAGGATTTATGTTGAGAGGAACCTAACCGTATACCAGCATCTCAAAGGAACGTCAGAATACTTTGGTATTATCAGCACTATTCGAAATAAGATTACTGGAAAGCCGACACAGCGTTAGAATTATATTTTGAAAATAAAATATAAAATCTAACTCTAACGCAAAATATACAAATAAAAGGGATCTGAGAACACTGCAATACCAGATGACTACTATTGTACAAGGCATTAATGTAGTAAACGAATTTTATAAGAAGGAAAATCACCATCTTTCGTTGATATTAGAAGAAATTTCCTCTATGAATTTAATTGCAGACCCCCACATGACGATGACTGAATTCTACAGAGTCAAAGCAATGGACACATTTATTAGGGCTTTAAAAGGGTATTTACTTAATATTAGAGAACCGCAAGACGTCCCAGAAGTATTGCACTTATGTTTAAAGCTAGAAAACGTGAACTATAGAACAAATCATACATATGGTAATAAACAAAATAATTTTGCAAACTACACTAATAAGTCCACAACAACATAGAAATCGGAACAATTTTTTACAGAAGTAACGGTAAAGCTGGATTTATTAGAAGTGGAAGAACATCATTTCACAATAACCCATGGAAATCAAATTTTTGTAATAACTTTCATCAAAATCACTATAGTACGTTGAAGCCACAGTTTAACAACTTTCAACAAAATTAAAAATGTTTATCTCAAAGTAACAAATATTACTAAACAACCAACACAGAAGAAGCACCCCGAAGCTTATCCCCAAGTGAATCACTCTCACAATTACCAAAACGTCAAAAATCATAAAACAAACGACTATCAAGCTAAAATGAAGGAGTCAATAAAAGAATTAATAAAAATCCGCATAATCAACAGTGATCTCACAATTTTCCAACATGCGTTAATAAAATTCCTGAAACTTGTTTCAGTCATTTTTTAAATTAAATTCCTCCTCGCTTCCTTATATCGAGCAACTTATGAGGAACAGGGAAATAATTGAAATTCTCATTCACTACGAGTCAAATAAAAACTTTTTACATCCTCGACTTATAAAGAATCGAATGCCGAATGAGAATGATTTTGTAGCAAATTCCGTATGGGGTAAGTTAAATGTAACTCACCATACCCTGATAGATTTATTTGAACCAGGAACACCAAAATTAAAATTCTATATTTTACCAGAAATATTATCGTTCAATGGATTGATCGAAAACGACGTTTATGCGCACCAAATGTAATTGTTTATACTAAATAAAACTTACTAACATTATCAGACAATATCAAGATTCCCGTAAAACTATTATGCAACTCCAACTCAGTCAATAGTATCACGATTAGAAATTCTCATCTAAACAATGAACAAAAAATAAAACTTAAACATATAATAGACCAATGTCCTCTGTTATTAGCAGATCTAAACGAAAAGCTTACGGAGGCCACGAAGCGCTGATATCAGAACACTGTCTAATGATCCAATATATTTCAAACCTTATGCCCAAAAGCCCATATACCGACTTGTCATTGATTATAAAAAAATTATTTCTATTACAATACTGGATTATTGATTATTACTGGTTCTGTCAAACCTGGATCAAAATAACTTATTTCCTGTTAAAAACGGTTTTCAACAAATCCCATTGAGGGAAGCGGCCATAGATAAAACTGCGTTCTGCGTTAACAACAATAAATGTGAATTCATTCGCCTTCTCTTCGAGCTCAAGAACGCCCCATCTATTTTCCAAAGGGTTTTCGATGATAACCCTAAGAATCACTTTGTAAAAAGGTGTTACATCTATACAGACGAAATTATCATTTTAGGAAAGAGCGAAGTTGAGCATTTTGAGAATCTAAAAGTAGTATTTAATACACTTGAAAAATCAAATCCCAAAATACAACTCGACAAAAGTGAATTCTTATAAAAAGTAATAAAATCTTTAAGGGTTCATAGTACCATCAGAGGGAATAAAAGCAAACCCGAAAAAGGTACAAGCTATATGTGACCTGCCGATACCTCTACCAAATACTGTTAAAGATCTGATGTCGTTTTAAGGTATGGCACGGTATTACAGGTGTTTTATCTGTAATTATATCAAGATTACAAAACCCCTGACATCCCTTTTAGGAGAGAGAGGCGGTCGCGTTTCAAAACACACGTCAAAGAATAAAAAAATTTATATCAGTAATGAAGCAATTACAGCAATTATGCTTAAGTTGCATATTTTGATCTCAAAATAAATTTTTCTGGTCCACCTAAATTCCAACGATTGTTTTTAAATCACGACTGATGCGTCGAATTATGCAATTGGCACAATACTGTCTCAAAACAAAAACTTGAATAGAATATGACTACGAACTTAAGTACAATCCTGAATATACCAACGTAGCGGCCGATGCATTATCACGACTGGTCCCAAATACAGAAATGAATGTGCTATATATACAAATGATTATATTGCGTCAATAAAAGCACAGCTAAACGTATTCCGAAACCAGATAGTACTCAAAATAGTTAATAGTACGAATTATGAACTAATTCATCCACTTCAAAACTACTAAAAAATTTAAAAAAATTATCTGAACCCCCAAATCCAAATCCTAAATAGAATATTTACAGATGAGGTTAACAGAAATCAAATATTAAAAGTTAATAAAAAAAAAAAAATTGGTAGACATTACAATTTTTTTGTTTTTACTTTTGAGTTTTTGTTGCCAGAAGTTTTAAAAATTAATATGTTGGTGTTTTACAAATTAATATGTTGGTGTTTTACAAATTAATATGTTGGTGTTTTACAAATTAATATGTTGGTGTTAATTCTTTTGAATATGAAAAAAAAATTAATATAAAATTTTAAGAAAAGTATGAGATTACATGAAGAGATTGGAAGAACACTAATTACATGAAGAGATTGGAAGAAATTAAAGCCAGTCAACAAAAAGAAATAGAGAAAATGCAAAAATTTACTGAAGTCTTCAAAATTGAAACAGAAAAAGTGAATGAATCATTTGTTAGTGCAATTAAAAAAAATGATGAGGTCTGCAAAAAAATAAATGTTACAAATAATATAAATTCAAATATCGGTCAAACAGTGTCATTTGCTGATGTAATTAAAAATACTAAAGCAAGTGTAAATTTAAAAATGAAGAAAGAGTTACCTTTAATAATAAAACCGAAGAATAAGCAGAAAACTGAAAAAACAAAAAGTGATTTAAATACAAAGGTGGATCCAAAAAATTTGAAAATAAAGAATATTGAAAACAAAAGTAATGGGATGATTTTAATAGAAACGGAAACCATCGAAGATCGTGAAAAGATCGAAAAGGAATTAGAAGAAAAAATGAAAGAGAATTATGATATCAAAATACCTGTGGTCATTAAACCTAACATAGAAATTGTGCACATGAATAATAAATTTAGTGAAAATGATATTGTGGAAAAACTTAAAAAACAAAATTCTTTTCTACAAATGAGTGAGCTTAAAGTATTAAAGATATATCCGGTGAAAAAATACAACAAAGAAATGTTTAATGCAATTATAGAAGTGGATAAGGAATCATTCCCAAAAATAATAGCTAACGAAAAATTATGTATTGGATGGGAAAGATGCAAGGTCTTTGATGCCATAAAAGTCTCTAGATGTTATAAATGTAAAGGATTTAACCATAGGGCTGCGGAATGCACGAATAAAGAAACATGCTTGAAGTGCCACCAACAACACAAGACAAGTGAATGCCAAAAAGAGGAAATTAATAAATGCATTAATTGCTTAAAATCGAACGAAAAATTCAGTTTGGGGTTGGATGTTAATCATAAAACCTTTAGTAGATCATGTCCAGTGTATAAAAATAAATTAAGTATAAGAAAACAAAAAATCGGATACTAGCAATTAAGGAAAATAGAAGAGGAAGATAACAAATTAAATATAAATGTAAATGAAAATAAAAAAAGTGATTCTGCATGCAGAACTGATAATGTTAATGATAATATTAATAAGAATAATACTAATGTTAAACCAAGTATTAATAATATTAGAGACTGTTATCACTGTTAGTGATATAACTCATATAAAAAATGAAAATAATAACAATGAAAATAGTAACAATAATAGTAATAATAATAATATTAACCATAACAGTGAAAAGACTAACAAAATTGATTATAATAAAGATAAAAGGAAGCGTAGCTATATTCTTTCATATTTTCCAAAATTATGGTCAAATAAGAACACTATCTTTAAAAGTAATATAAAAATAAATAAAACTATTAATAATAATTCAAAAAATAGCATTAAAAATTATAAAATTAACCAAAAAAATGATAATAATAATATTAATAATACAGAAAAAGTAGAAAATGAAAGTACAAGTAAGATTAAAAACGATAGAATTCATCAAACCAATGACAATGTAAAAAATAAAATTAAAAACGATAAAATTAACCCAAGCTATGATAAAAATACAGAAAAAAGAGAGAATGATAGTTTTAGTAAGATAAAAAATGATACAATTAATCAAACCAATGATAATAGTAATAATAATGTAGAAATAAAAGACTCCAAATACCCAAACTGGAATAAAGGCGAAACAATAAATCCACAGAACACAACTGAAAGAAAAATAGGTTACTCTAAATTCCAAGATGATAGCAAAAGTTTTGTTGATCCCATGTCACCCCCAATTGTAAGGCTTACAAAAAGAGCAATTGAAAATGGAGATAGTGTATATGTTCTTTCCAGATTAAGGGATTACAGAATATATAACAATGTGCGATTATATTTAGCATTTTTCCACGATCAAAATGATATTTGCTTTGATGGTATAACACAAACTAATATAAAGGTTTTAATTAATCAAGAAGGACTACCAACTGACTATCCGGAACTTCGGAGAATATATGACAGATACCACGAAAACATAGGAATCTGCAATAAAGATGTTTCGAATGATCTTGCTACATATAGACGACATGTTTATAACAAATATAGGGAAAATCTTCAAAAGACAAGAGAATCTTGGCAAAATTACCTGATCGGTAGATAATAATGGCAGAACAAGAAAATATAATGCAAATTGGTGATCTAAAGATATTGTATTTAAATATATGTAGCATTAGAAATAAAATACTGGAACTGGAAACATTAATTAATGAATATAAAGAAATAGACATAGTAATAATTACAGAGGTTTGGATTTATGATTATGAAAAAGATACCTACAACATCCCCAATTATCAAGCAGTTTACAACTGTAGAAATAAAAAAAGAGGAGGTGGGACTGCCATTTTTATTAAAAATAATATCAGTTTCAATGAAATATGTAAAGATGAAAAATATAACTTTACTGTAATTGAAATCCTGAACTAAAAACCAAAATTAAAAATCGGTACATTTTATAAAGCCCCAGTGGAAAACAGCAACTTATTTATGGAGTTTCTTGAACCTAAACTGGTAGATAAGGCAAATCATATATTTTTTGCAGATACCAATCTAAATCTATTTGAGAACTCCAATGTAATTATTAAGTATAAGGATATTATAGCAACTTCTGGATATAGCATAGTTAATAAAACGGAAAGTACAAGAAATACAACTAACTCTAGCACCTTAATTGATCACATAATAACAAACATAAATGGCAATTATGATGTTAATTATATAATAGAAAATAACTGCCTATCGGACCATCAATTGGCAATAGTAACTATTAAAGCAATTAACATTGAGAAGTTACCAATGAAAAAGTACAACATAAACAAAATCGATTATAATCAAATGCGTTCCATAATAAAATACAAAATTGAAAATAATAATATACCAGAAATCGAAACCTTAGTAAAAATTATACAAGAAGCAAAAAGATTATGTACTAAGACAATACCGATGAGAACGAGAAATAATAGCTGGATAACATCTTTTATTCATGACAAGCTGAAAATTAGAAAAGCATTATATAATCGACATAAAAATGATCCAACCAATAGTGAAAAAAAGGCAAAATATATAAAAATGAAGAAAAAGGTAGAACAATTAATAAAAGAAGAAAAAAAAATTATATTAATAGAAATATTGAAAAAGCCGGAAGCGATTCTAGGAAATTATGGAAAATATTGAATAATTCTATAAAAAATACCAATGAAGATAAACTGAAAAATGTCAGTCATGTTATTAAAAGCAATGGTGAAAAAACTAAAAATGATGTTGAAACTGCAAATACTCTCAATAATTTTTTTACTGAAATAGGAGAACGTATTAAAAAAAACATTCTAAATACCAACGATGTTACTAGCTGCTCACAAAATCTATTTAATAGCAACTCGTTGTTTCTTATTCCAGTTATAGAACCAGAAATCCATCAAATTATTATGAATTTAAATAAAAATGCAACTCCAGGATTGGATAAAATTACAGTGAGAGATCTACAAGAGTTGGTCAATATTATAACCCCATCTTTAGTGAAACTGATAAATGAAAGTTTCACTAATGGTATATTTCCTGATTCTTTAAAAAAAGCATATTTAGTTCCTATTCACAAAAGTGAGTCAAAAGAAGACTGTGGTAACTATAGACCAATTTCAATTCTAAACTCTATTTCGAAAATATATGAAAAAGTTATTAATTCAAGAATAAGAAGTTTCATTACTAAAACAATAGGCTTTGATGCTAATCAATATGGTTTCTTAGAAAAAAGTGGTACAGAATCAGCTATCGCAGCAACCTTGGAACATATTTACGATGCGTTGGATGACGGATACTATGTTGGCGCAGTTTTTATTGACTTAACAAAAGCATTTGATATGGTAAGTCATTCCAGACTTATCAGATTGCTAGACAACTTAGGAATTCGAGGTAACAGTAATCTTTTACTAAAAAGTTATTTGACAAATAGAACTCAATGTGCTAAAGTTAATGAAGTACTAAGTGATGAAATAGTAATAAAAACAGGCGTACCACAAGGTTCATTACTGGGGCCGTTATTATACCTGCTGTATATAATGGACTTACCTAAAAACAATATTAAGTCAAAGTACAGCATTTATGCAGATGACACTAACCTTATAGCAAAAGCGAAAACATTAGAAGAGCTTCAAAATATACTAAATGATGACTTAAAGATATATTGCAGTTGGTTGGACCAAAATGAATTATGTATAAATGCGAAAAAAACTAATTATATGATATTCAAAATGCAAAAGAAAATAAATGATAATATTACGCTTAAGGTAAAGGATACTATAATAGAACAAGTTGATAATGTTAAGTACTTGGGAATGATAATTGATGAAAACTTAAGATGGGATAAACATATAAAAAGCATTAAAAAAAAAATTATTCCTATAACAATGGCTGTCAGAAGAATGGGTAGTATTCCGAATTATGCTGCTAAACTTATATATAATGGCCATATATTATCAAGAATTAGGTATAATATATGCAGTTGGAGTCATTGTTCATATTTTCATAAAAATCAAATGAGTGCGGTAATGAATAGAACTCTCAAAACTTTATTTAATTTGAATATAAGAACCAGAACCAATAATTTATATAAAATAATTGATACACTGGATATTAACCAGCTAATTTACTTTGAAAAATGTAAATACATGTATAATATCCTGAACAATAATATCAAGTCAAAAGTAAAACTTCAAAATAGGGAGAATATTCATAATTATCTAACCAGAAACAGGAAAAATATCGAAATTCCTAAAGCCAAAACAACATTGAAGCTAAAAAGTCTAAAATGCAGCGCAATAAAACTTTTGAACTCGCTACCGGTAGAAATTAAAACAGTCATAATTTAAACATATTTAAAAGTAAACTTAGAAAATTTGTAAAAAATCTTAGAAATTAATCTTTAAAATTTGAAAATTTAAAAAAAAAAAAAAATATCTAGAAATTAGAAAAATTGTAAAAAATCTTAAGTTGTTAAATGTTAGTTATAAGCTGTAGTTTAAGAATTACTTAATTTCTTATACATAATTTTATATATTATTGTAAAATTATCTGAAATTAAATAAAAAATTAAAAAAAAAAAAAAAAAAAAAAAAAAATAAGTAAATAATGCAAATCCCTTTGAATTACCTACACTTTATATGTAAAAATGATGTACCTTTAATTTTTCACGAACACATTCAAAAGAATGCGTTTGTTACAACTCATTTTTTTGAACAAATACATAAATAATATTTTTATATATTTTTTTTTTTTTTTTAGTCCATTGAAACAATATTATTTCTTTCTTCTTTACAACTAGACTTGTCGTGTGAGGGGCTCCCGAATTTTTGACTAAATGTGGTTTATCAAATATTAGAAATTTTTTGAAAAAATGGTTAAAAAGAATTAGTTTTACTATTATTATTTTAAATTTTTAATGTTTTTCGATATTTGCCATTATTTCCTTGAAATTGTTACACAATTTTAGCTAATCTTAATAAACATCTCTTAGGAAATTCAACAGAATTCAGAGTAAATAAATCTGTCCCTTTATCATATTGATCTTCTTTGATTAAATTAATGTTGACTCAGAAATTTTTCTTCTATTTTTTTTTCTAAAGTGTTTTTCATTTTCTAGAAAAAACTTATTAAAGGCAAAAATTGATCTTGAGAACTCCATTGCTGTTTGTTTAAATCTTATTAAACAGCTAAATTAGAAATAAAATATTAGAAATAATTTTGTATCTATAATTGTATAAAAAGGTAATCTTCATATTGAAAAGTGTCATAACACGATAAGCTTCGAAAGTAAAATTTTCATAATGTTTTGGGCCGATAATATTTCACATGATTACAAAAATTATATTTGCGGATGGAAATGGGTTTCAATCAAAATAATTCATTGGAAAATATTTCATTATTTTTTAGAGATATATATAACCACAGTGTAGGGAGAAAACATTTGTTTATTTAAAATTAGAAATGGTGAGCCATTAACTAACAGATTCAATTTATCTCCTTTGGATTGGTAACATATAAAAATTGAAGTATATGGTGGTGATATTTCCATAATTCGTAAAGTGAGAAATTCACCAAATCAAATCAAAAAAAAAGCAAATACCTAATCATTGTAATGCTGATTGTCCATTTTCTGAAGAGTATGATCGGAAGATGATTGAGAAAAATACTTTAAATATTTTACCAACTGAATTGTCAATGACAACTAATGAATATGAAGAAAATCAAAATGAGTTAAAAAAGTCAATGATAAGAAAACAAATTGATGAGGGAATCAATTTATAGGTGGAAGGAATAGATTGTTACAGCCATTTATGCACGTTTGCTCCATTATAAGTCAAGTAATGTGTGTGCATAATAAAGAAATTTCTAGAAAATAAAAAGTATATATTATATAATTATAATTTCCAAAAAGACTGCGTGAATAGTACACGAAAGTAGATCAATTTTTTTGGTGATAAAGAAATAATTTTTCTTATTTATATTTAGTCTGTTTATTATTCATACAAATTCAGCCCTAATTGCTAATGAATCAGCATATGGGAGTTCATACTTTAATATATTACTTATAAATAAACAGAGCGTAAAAGTAAATTTATCAGTTCAACTATTAAAACATGTAATTTGACAAAAATGAAGCAAACCCTCAACCATTAAAGCAAAAACTACAACAATAGCAACAATCACTATTTTAAAAGCAGATTCGCAATTAGCAGTTGATCTTGCTGACTCAGTACGGCAATATGTTTTCTATTGATGAGCCTATTGAGGCTTTTAGACAAAAATTAGTTTTTAAAGAACGTAATATTGGTGAAACTATAAATACCTAGTGAGTATAAATTTTACAGACAATTTCAATTGGAACGTGCTAATAATAAAGACATTAATGTAAGATGTGAATATGATAGCAATTTTATAGAAAGGTTTCTCAAAATACAATGTTTTGAATATCGAGAAATGCAAGCAGAAAGAATTTGAGGTAATAGAGAAGTGGGATTTATTCCTGCAATAGACACAGATTATAAATCTGAATACTCTGTACTTGATTTTCGATCAATAAAACAAAAGTCATCATACCAAATGGAAATTATATAAAACTAAAAATAAATTAAGAGATTGTAATAATTGTAAAATAATAATAAAATAAAATGAATTATGATCAGAATTCCGCGGCGGATTGGGGCTTAGAAACATCCGCAGTAAGGAATGCTTGGGGTACGAGTCCTCTAAAATCCAACGAAAATCCAGAAGCGACTGATCCAGAATGGATGGCTCTCAGGTCTGGGTCGGTTCCCCAAAGGGGCGGCAATTAAAATACCTGGTAGTAGGTATAAACTTCAAAATATAATTATATAAAATAAATTATGAATACAAATAAAGATAAAAATATGGTAGGGATATCTATGTTGGCAGACACCACGGCTGCCGGCGAGGGCTTGGCTAATTCCACAAAGGGATTAGTTAAGACGCCAGTGGTTAAAAATGTATCTCTGTTCAACGCAACCGGCCCTTTTAAAAAGGGCGGTTTAGTGGGAAGATCACCACCTGTAGTTGAAAATAAAACCAGTGACAAAGCGGGAATCCAGGCTAATGTCACTAGAAATATTACTGGTTCGAAATTAATAAAAATTATGTCTAAAGACGACGGTCAGAATAAACCCCTAGACGTGGGTATTACACTAGAGAAACAGTTTCATTTAAGAATAAGTGAACTAGAGAAGATGTGTAGCGACTTAATGAGTCAGATTCACACTCTAACCGAAGAAAATAAAATGCTAAAGAAAAAGCAAATAAATAAAAGTGCAGTAGAATACTGTACAGATGAAGAAGAACTATCTCGGAAAACCGAGTGGATTGTAAAACGTACAGGGAAAAAAAGAAAAGCAGAGCACTCACCAGATATACACAAAGAAAATAGTGTAGAAAAATTAAAGGTGATTAAACCAAAAGTTGCAATTGATAAACCCATCATTACAAGAAAAAACAAACCTCCTCCGGTTATCTTAAGTAATGTTGTAGAATACCCCAAAGTTAATAAAATACTGGAAGATGTACAAATTAACTATAAAGTAAATATGATGAATAACCATCAACTAAAGATTAATGTTGAAAAAGAAGGGGAATATAAAGAACTAACAAAGATTATAAATGAAGCTAATTTAGAATGGCATACTTATAAAAACAAGTTGACCAGGCCAATTAAAGTTATGGCTAGGAACTTGCATCCTTCATGTGATCCTCAAGATATAAAACAAGAGCTTAAATGTAAGGGTTTTAAAATCATTGAAGTTGTAAACCAAATAAAAAATTAAAAAGAATGAGGAAGAACTATAGTTAAACTACCTCTTTTTATGTTAACATTACAAAATACTGAGGACTTTGATAAAATTTATAAAATAGAGTTTATTCAGCATATGAGAGTGAAAATTGAAGCTCTGAAAAAAACAAATCTGATTCCTCAGTGTAAAAAATGTCAAAGATACGGTCACGCACAAAAATTTTGCCAGCTAAATGTGTAAAATGTGCAGGGTCACATCTATCAACGAATTGTGATAAAGACAAAAAAGGCTACGCCGAAGTGTGCTAACTGCCTTGAGGCACACCCCGCAAACTATAGGGGGTGCGTAGTTGCAAAGGAATTACAAAAGAGAAAAAAAAAAAGTAATCCAAAACATACCAAAGAAGGTGCGTCGAATTCACCTAACCCTACATCTAGAAGCTTAAGTCCTAGCAGGGTCATCGACGGTTTATCGTATGCCCAAGTATCACAAAATAGAGCAAAAGAACCTATTAGTGCAACAAAACAGAACAATGTAGCATTAGAAAAATCAGTTGGAAAAATAATAAAACGCACTAACATTAGGAATATAACTCATAGTACAAATAGCATTCATAAACCTAACACTAACATTTTAACGCAGATGATGCAAAATTTGTTAAGTCCAATGAACGATATCTCTAAAAGAATAACTAATTTAGAAAACAATTCTAGCAAAAGCTATAGTGGTACTCCGAAAAAATTTCTAAATAATGGTCCAAAATAAAATTAGTATTGCTACATGGAACGCAAACGGCGTACTAAATAAAAAACTAGCATTAGAGCTATTTCTAAAAACCAAAAACATTGATGTGTGTCTCCTATCAGAAACTCATATGACAAGACAGTCAAAACTAAAAATAGTAGGTTTCAGATGTTCAAATGCGACACACCCTAGTAATAAACTGCGAGGAGGTAGTGCAATTTTGGTGAAAAACTCTTTACTACATCACGAAGATTGTAAAATAGAAACTGACGAATTTCAACTCTCAGTAATACGTGTTAAGTCCCTTAAACAGGATTTAAACATTGGGGCTTTATATTGCCCTCCTAATAAAAATTTAAAGAACATGATCCTTAAAGACCTCTTGAACCGACTTGGGGATAGGTTCATTCTAGGAGGTGACTACAATGCCAAACATATCGATTAGGGTTCAAGACTTACCTTAACAAGAGGAAGAGAGCTAAGGAAAGCTATTAGAGAGTTGGGTTGCTATTTTCATTCTACAGGCGAACCAACTTATTGGCCTGCTGATACAAATAAAACTCCCGATCTACTGGATTTCTTCATAACAAAAAAAAATATCTCCAAATTTTATTAGCCTAGAAAATAATGAGGACAGACCATTCGGCTGTCGTACTAAACCTGCATGAAAAAATTGTTAAGAAACAAAATAAGCCTACACTTGTTAATAAATCAACAAATTGGTTCAACTTTAAACAAGAGATAGCAAATAAAAGAAGAGCAAGACGAAGATAGCATGAAACACGTGACCCAGCTGATAAAACTGTGTTGAATAGAATAACGCAGAATCTTTAAAGAAGAATTCTTGAAATAAAAAACAAATCATATGAAAAATATGTTGAGAATTTATTAGCTAAAAAAGAGAGAAATTACTCTTTGTGGAAAGCAACAAAGAATTCGGAAAATGGATGGTAAATGGGCAAAAAATAATAAAGAAAAAGTCGAAACATTCGCAGATCACCTGGAAGAAATTTTTCGGCCCAATGAAATAGAGTCAGACCTCTACATTGAAAATGATTTCAGAAGAGAAGAAAATGCCATTGAACTACTTAATTACTCATATAGAAATGGTTGAAGAAAAAAAAAGCTCTGGAGTCAAAAAAAGCACCAGGTTTCGATCTAATTACTGCAGACATTCTAAAACAACTCCAGAAAAAACGGATAATAATGAATGCTATGTTAAGGTTAAATTATGTACCTAATGTTTGGAAGGTGGCAGAAATAATTACGATACTTAAGCCAGGAAAGCCTCCAAACGAAACAAAGTCTTATAGACCTATCTCTCTGTTACCAATTATGTCAAAACTCTTTGAGAAACTGTTATTAAAAAGGTTGAAACCTATAATAGAAAATAGAAAACTAATTCCAAACTATCAATTTGGTTTTACAAAGTACATAGGATTACTGATATAATTGAGAAAGCTCTAGAAGAAAAACAAATATGCTCTACAACATTTCTAGACGTAGCACAAGCATTTGATAAAGTTTGGCACGAAGGCTTAATTTATAAGTTGCGGCAACTATTACCAAAAAAATATGTAGATATAATCTCATCATACTTAACTGATAGACTGTTTAGAATTAAACAGGATGAAGAGTACTCTACACTGAGAGAAATTAAAGCGGGTATGCCTCAAGGAAGTATCTTGGGTCCACTATTATACTTGCTATATACTAGTGACTTGCCCCAATTTCAAGAAATAACTGTAGCGATTTTTGCTGTCGATTCTGCAATAACGGCAGTAGGACCAAATGTCGGCGAGGCTACAAATAAACTACAAAAATCAAGTGATAAATTATATCTTTGGACCAAAAGATGGAAAATTAAACTAAATGAACTGAAATCAGTGCAAGTAAAGTTTACAAATAAACCTATTCAAAATCCCCCAGCCGTACAATTAAATGGGGTAGATATTCCTCATGAAAACAAGGCAAAATACCTAGGAATGACATTAGATGTCATGCTAAAATGAAAAGAACATGTCAAAAAGAAAAGAATAGAATTAGAACAAAAATATAGATAAATGTATTGGCACCTAGGTCGAAAATCTAAATTGCCAATAGAGTACAAAATTTTGTTATATAACCAAATAATTAAGCCTATTTGGTTGTACGGCGTATAACTTTGGGGCTGTGCCAAACGGACACATATTCAGAGAATTCAAACAATTCAAAGCAAAGTGCTACGTAACATGGTGAGTGCTCCCTGGTACGTACGAAAATCCGACTTACATAGGGATCTAGGAACTACTATTGTTAGCGATGAAATAAAAAAATTTGCCATAAAACATAAGACCCGCTTAGAAGGTCACACAAACTTAGAAGCATCAAAACTTCTACTATCTTCAAATGTCAATAGACGGCTTAAAAGAACTAGGCCCCTCCAATTAGCGATAAATTCATATCACTTTAACGGAGGTCTGTAATTCCAGTAGATCATAAAAAGTTAGCGCAAAATTAATGGTTAGTCTCTAAGACTAGTTTTAATATTTTAAAACAGGGCTGGTGTTTTTAGTGTCTTAAAGTCACACATAACTGTGGTTGCGCTCAGTATCTTTCGATGATTTCCACCATCCTTACCCCAAGACAAAAAAAAAAAAAATAAAAAAAAATTATGATCAGAAGAAAACCCTAGTCATTTAACAACAATTTTTAAGTTTTGAACAATTCATATCCATAAAATAATACATATTCATGTATCGGCTGTCCTTGATAATCTTCTAATTAGTATGTTACTGGGTTAATAATTTGAACTTTTATGATTTTAAAAATTTCAGTTGTTCAATTAAGAGTATAACGTTTTTCAAAAGTATGTTATTATTTACTAATTCGAACTGAATTATTAACTTCATATTTTGCAGGCAACTTTTATATGATTCTGTACAGTTTTAAGAAAATTTTCAGCATTATCTTTATTGACATCAGATGTCCATTTTTGAATTGTTCGATGTTTTGTGTTGATATACTGTTTGGTTAATTCTGAAATTAGTTTAATTTATTTATAATATCCGTTAAAACTAAATTCTTTCCACATCTTTTCTTTTAAAGTTCAATTAAAACACCCTACAACAGCGACTTTTAGTATGCTAAATTTTGATTAATGATTTTTTTGATATTTAGTCATTAAATTTTTGAATATTCTATTGAAAAAATCTTTTCCATCATCAATTAGAAATATTTTGCTTTTGTGCCTTTGCTCTACAGTTTTTGAGTTTATAGGGCCAGCCCAGGCAAATTTAGAAAAGAAATCAATCACAGCTAATAATAACCCATTTCTACTAAACAAGCTTGCCAAATAACATCAAATCCTTTAATTATACAGGGTGGCGCAAAACGACCGACATGGTTTGAATGTTTAATAACTTTTTTATTTAATGGTTAATTATTATTATTATTTTTTTGCTACACAGTATATTAATGGCGAATATATTTAGTTTATGTATGACAAAGGTTAATTATTATTATAATTTTTTTGTTATACAGTATATTAATGGGGAATATATTTAGTTTAAGTGCTGACCATTTTAGGCTTCGCACATTCGTGGTCTTTCCAGTACATTTAGAGGTCTCGTAACAGAGCTATTGTGTCCCTTCAATTGTGGGCTGTGGCTCCATCTTGTTGGAACCACAACTGCGGATGGTTTTCTATAGCTAGCCTCAAAAAATTGTCCAACATCGTTCGATATTCAGCACCAGTAATCGAACGATGATTGCTGGTGCTGAGGCGCCATGTGCATTTTCAAAGAAATATGAACCAATGATCCTTTCAGACAATACTCCGCACCAAACAATACACTACAGTGGGTGTAATTGTCGCTGATGAACTGTTATAGGATTCTCCGTAGCGCATATCCTGCAATTTAGCTTGTTTACGAAATCATTGAATTGGAAATGGGCTTCATCGCTCATTATCAAATTAAAATTTCAAAATTAAATTCAACACTAGATTTTCAAAATAAAATTTAACAATTGTTGATCGCTGTTCCGTTGTGTACTGTTCCATTTCCAATTCCCCAAGTTTTCTTCACAAAATTCTGAAATAAAAATAAAAAATAGAAATAAATTTAAAAAGTTATTAAACATTCAAACCATATCGGTTGTTTTGCGCCACCCTGTAGCTCTACGTTGTTTACAATTTCTTCGTGCAGAGTTATGCAGCTCTTCAAGCACCTATCTTTTACTCATTTTCAAATAAAGTGAACCTATATATTTTCAATATAAAGATAACTAATTAGAAAATCTTTGGCTGAACATTAATGATTACTATCTAGAATCTTTAAAATAATACAGTTGGTATTTGAATTTTTTGAATCTAAAACGACCCAGGCCTATAATTCACAATATTTTAGTCGGGCTAACTCATATGCTGTATTCCACTTGCACAATATATATATATGGGGCTTTTTCATAAATGTGACTTTCTTTTTATACCCTACACCTATAGAATAGGTAAAGGGGTATATTAACTTTGGTATGGTGTTTGTAACCACCTAAAGGAAGCGAGCTAGATATGGAAAAGTATATATATTTGTGATCAGCGTGACCGCCTTAGTCGATATAGCCATGTCCGTCCGTCCGTCCGTCCGTAGGCACGATAACTCAAAAAATAATGGAGCTATATTGATGAAATTTTAACTGTAGGTTACTAGGACTGAAAGTACGGCGGGGATTGCATATGGGCGAAATCGGCCCGTGGGTTCGGATTCTGGACCTTTTAATCGGTTTCAGGGCTAACGAACAAATATAAAAAATCACGATAACTCAACAACTAATGACGCTATCTTTATCAAATTTGTGCTGTAGGTTACTAGTAATGAAACCACTTCGGGAATTGCGTAAAGTCGGGATTGGACCATGGGTTCGGAACCTAGAACTTTTTGATCGAATTTAGGCCAAACGAGCATAATTCCGAAACCAATGAAGATAGAACCTCCAAATTTAGTATCAGGGTGTCCCTTCCTATTTCCTAAGTGTCTTGTGAATTTGGGTCCCATTGGAGTAGTGGGTCGGGGACCAGCCACACATTTCCGAAGACCTTAAAGCATATCTTTAAAATTAATAAAGATAACAACTTGAAAAAATGTAGAAGCTTCCAATTTGCCACAAGGGTGTTCTTTACTATCTCTTGCGTGTTCCCCTAATTTGGGATCAATTGGAGTGGTGGTTCTGTACCCCTCTCAGACCTCCTAAGTTTTAAAGGTTTATAATCGAAATTACTAAAAATAGTTACTTAAAATTAGGATAGACCGTTCAAATTGTGTACAAGGGTTAACTAGTACTATAAGTACAGCGCGGACTATATAAGGGCGAAATCAGCCCAACGGTTCGGATTCCGGACCTTTTAATCGATGTCAGGGCTAAGGAACATATATAAAAAATCACGATAACTCAACAACTAATGAGGCTATCTTCATGAAATTTGTGCTGTAGGTTATTGGCAGCGAAACTACGGCGGTGATTACGTACGGTGAGGATTGGACAATGGGTTCGGAACTTAGAACTTTTTGATCGAATTTAGGCCAAACGAGCATAATTCCGAAACCAATGAAGATAGAACCTCCAAATTTGGTATCAGGGTGTCCCTTCCTATTTCGTAAGTGTCTTTGAAATTTGGGCCCCATTGGAGTAGTGGATCGGGGACCAGCCACTCAGTTCTTAGGCCCTTAAAGCATATTTTCTAAATTAATAAAGATAGTAACTTAAAACAAATGTAGAAGCTTCCAATTTGCCACAAGGGTGTTCTTTACTATTTCTTGCGTGCCCCCTTAATTTGGGATCAAGTGGAGTGGTGGTTCAGAACCTCTCTTAGACCCCCCAATGTGTAAAAGCTTATCATCGAAATTAATAAAACTAGTAACTTAAAATTAAGATAGAGCGTTCCAATTGTGTACAAGGGTTAACTAGTATTGAAAGTATGACGGGACTGCATATGGGCGAAATCGTACCATAATTTCGGGTCCTGGAACCCTTGAAAAGTTCAAGGACTAACAAACATATATCTTACAAACACATAACTCAAAAAATAATGCCGGTATTTTGATGAAATTTAACAGTAGGTTACTAGTAATGAAAGTACCATGGGAATTGGTTGTGGTCGAGTTTAATTTCGAAGCCAGAGAATATATTTCCTATGTCCTATGTGTCTCCGAAATCTAGACTTAATTGTAGTGGTTCAGCTATGTTCAAAGGTACTTGCTGCATTATAAGCTTTTCTATTAGGTATATAAACTAACCATTTAAAATAATTGCAATTTTTAAAAATTTGGATTATTAAATATATTATGCTTTGATTATCTTTTTATCACAAAATTTAATAATTAGAATTTTTTCATTTTGTAATTGAATTGGAATAAATATATTTTCATTTATTTCAAGTTTGTTTGTTTTTTAATATTTTTAAATAGATAAATTAGTAAGAATTTGTAATATTTTTTAATAGATAGGGTAATTAGAAAATGTTTTTAGTATTATACAGTTAATTTGGTTAGCTATGTCTTACGATCAAATTAATAACAGCTTCTATGGTGTTAAAATGACTTATGGATATGTCCTTAAATTTGAACCAAATAGGTGTAGGGTATTTCTAAGTCGGTTGCACCGACTGACTGTTTCTTTACTTGTTTACTTTCTTATCATCAACATCATCATCATATTCCTTGTCATCACTATTTGCCACACATGGCACACAAGCCATACAACCTACACATTTAATTTTACTTTAACATATTTAATTGTAAAATAATATTCTTCGAAATCTAATCTCATACGTGTTAATTTGGATGATGGGTTTTTTAGTGAAAATTAAATAAGTTAATAGTTTGTGGTCGCTTTTAACGACGAAATGAGTACCGTAAATGTAAGATCTGTAGTGTGCAAAGTGAATAGCTGCTAGTTCTTTTTTAATAGTTGATTTGTTAGATTTGTCTTTAGTAAAAGATCTGGAAGCGAATCAAATTGGTAGATCTGTATCATGATAATTTTGAGTTAGAGCAGCTCCTACTGCATCTTTGGATGCGTCTACGACCAATGCAAATTCTATTGAGAAATCCTGATAGTGTAATATATGAGGTTTTAATAATGAACTTTTTAATTTTTCAAATGATTTTTGACAGACTTCACTCCAAATGAAAATTGCTTTTTTGCGTTTAATGATTTTGTTATATCTGCGAAAGTAGGTACAAATTTGCGATAATAATTAGCAAAAGCTACGAAACTTCGCCTTTCATCTTTATCTTTAGGTGTAGGATATTTTGAAATTACTTCATATTTAAAATCATGTGGATAAATACCTTGATCAATACATTTGTGAACTAAATATGTAACTTCAGATTTGAAAAAATTATACTTTTCAGGATTTAGTTTTAGATTGTATTTTTAACATAATGTGAAAACCCATTTCAAATTCTTTAAATGATGGTTTCCTGCACACCCTGTTACAATAATTTAACAGTGGAGGGAGAAAAAATTTGTTTATTTAAAATTAGAAATGGTGAGTCATTAACTAACAAATTCGATTTATCTCCTTTGGATTGGTAACATATAAAAATTGAAGTAAATGGTGGTGATATTTCAATAATTGGTAAAGTGAGAAATTCACCAAATCAAATAAAAAAAAAAGCAAATACCTAATCATTGTAATGCTCCATTTTCTGAAGAGTATGATCGGAAGATGATTGAAAAAATACTTTAAATATATTACCAACTGATAAGAATAGAGGAATTACGCAGCATTTTGATTAATGAAAACCAATGAATATGAAGAAAATCTAAATGAGTTAAAAAAGTCAATGATAAGAAAACAAATTGATGAGGGAATCATATTTATAGGTGGAAGGAATAGATTTTTACAGCTATTTATGCACGTTTGCTCCATTATAAGTCAAGTAATGTTTGTGCATAATAAAGAAATTTCTAGAAAATAAAAAGGAAATTATGTATAATTATAATTTCCAATAAGACATTACTGCGTGAATCGTACACGAAGATAGATCAATTTTTTTGGTGATAAAGAAATAATTTTTCTTATTTATATTTAGTCTGTTTATTATTCATACAAATTCAGCCCTAATTGCTAATATTAAATTGGATGAATCAGCATATGGGAGTTCATACTTTAATATATTACTTATAAATAATCAGAGCGTAAAAGTAAATTTATCATTTCAACTATTAAAACATGTAATTTGACCAAAATTAAGCAAACCCACAACCATTAAAGCAAAACCTACAACAATAGCAACAATCACTACTTTAAAAGCAGATTCGCAATTAGCAGTTGATCTTGCTGACTCAGTACGGCAATATTTTTCTATTGATGAGCCTATTGAGGCTTTTAGACAAAAATTAGTTTTTAAAGAACGTAATATTGGTGAAACTATAAATACCTAGTGAATATAAATTTTACAGACAATTTCAATTGGAACATGCTAATAATAAAGACATTAATGTAAGATAAGAATATGATAGCAATTTTATAGAAAGGTTTCTCAAAATGCAATGTTTTGAATATCGAGAAATGCAAGCAGAAAGAATTTGAAGTAATGGAGAAGTGGGATTTATTTATTTATTTATTTATTTATTTATTCATTATACTGCTTAACACAAACAGTTTACAAAAAATCATACAAATAACAATTAAAATTATACAATTAAAATCAATATAAAAAATGACTAATTATAAATATGTTCAAACTAAAATTAAAATTAAAAGTTAAAAATTATAAACTTTACATTACTACAAGAAAAACAAAACAAAAATAATCCTAATAATAGCGATTGTATAATTTTTGTTTTTGGGAGTGTTTTGAAAGTGTAAAGTCAATATAATGTTTATGTTTATTACCTATAATAAGCATTCTATTAATAGGTTCGAATTTGCCATAGTTAGTCCTATGATTATTAGTTTTAAATAAATTGCAAGAGCGAAGACGTTGAAGATTTCTAATAATAATTTTACTAGAAATTAAATTAGATTTAACGTTACCCTTGACAATTTCTGTAATAAAAATGACATCAGAAACTTCACGTCGAAAATTTAAAGTACACAAATCAATTAATTTTAGCCTTTGTTCATATGGTGGTAAAATAATGGGATTCGACCATGGCAAATGGCATAAGGCAAATCTAAGAAAATTTTTTTGTATTGCCTCAATCCTATCAATGTGTACCATATAAAACGGAGACCAAACTTGACTAGCATATTCCAAGTTTGGTCTTACAAGACAAGTGTACAACGATTTAAGTACATAAGGATCTGAAAATTCCTTTGCAGAACGTTTAACAAATCCCAATAGTGAATTAGCTTTATTTATAATATTATTATAATGGATTTTAAAGCTAAGTTGGGAATCGAAGTACACCCCTAAGTCCTTTATTGAGGTAACTTTAGGTAAACTAATACCATCTAAGTTATAATTGAAACAAATAGGATTAGATCGGCGTGTATAAGATATCAGTGCGCATTTATTTACATTAAGTAGTAAACAGTTATTAACGCACCAATTGTTAAAATTTTGAAGATCATTCTGCATAAGGATGGCGTCATTATAAGATGTAATCTTTTTAAAAAGTTTCATATCATCAGCGTAAACTTGAAGCTCGCAATTAGAAATTAAAGAAGAAACATCATTTACAGATAAGATAAAAAGTAGACGGCCAAGGTGACTACCTTGTGGAACTCCCGAATTTGCCACGAAAGGTTCTGAAATCACATTTTTAAATATAACACTATAGGAGCGATCACATAAATAAGAATGTATCCACTTAAGGAAAAATAGTGGAAAACCATATTTTTCAAGTTTTAGTAAAATAATATTATGTGGCAATAGATCAAATGCTTTACTAAAATCAGTATAGACAACATCTGTTTGAAATCCTTCTTCCATGTTATTAAGAAGAAGAGATGTGGTTTCAACTAGATTAGTCACCGTAGATTTTTGTTTTACAAAGCCATGTTGGTTATCTATTAAAAGATTCCTACAATGATTATAAATTGAATCCGTTATAATTAATTCAAATAATTTAGGAATTGAAGATAATTTAGCTATTGGGCGATAGTTAGTGATTTCATTTTTAGCATTCTTTTTGTGAATTGGCCTGATATAAGAAATTTTCCAAATAGGAGGAAAATATCCGGAATTTAATGAATTTTTAAAGAGTAATGTTAAAGGCGTAGTGAGAATGTTAGAACACTTGCTCAAAATTATTTCTGGTATACCATCTGGTCCAGGAAAAGTATTATCACCCAGTTTATTTAGATAGCTGGAAACTATTTGTTCATTAATATTAATGTCAGTAAGAGAAGTTTTTTGATATGTATTCATATAGGAGAAATAATTTTCATTTGGCGTAAAAGAAGACTCACTATATGAAGTGCTAAAAAACTCACGAAAATATTTTGAAATAGTTGAAGGATCATTACTAGAAAGAGAATTGAAATTCATAAATGTTGGGTAATCATCACATTTACGTTTAGAGTTTAAGAATTTCCAAAATTTTTTCGGATCAGACTTTAATTTAGTTGCCATTAAGTTAATGTAACTATTATAAAGTATTTCAGAAGAAGTTTTAAAATTCTCAAACAATATGACAAAATTATTAAATTCATTAATATCTTTTGTTTTTAGATATTTACGCCAGGCTTTGTTTTTCTTATTTCTGAGAGATCTAAGCTCCTTTGTGAACCATGGTGGGCCAGAGTTAGAACATCTGTTTTTTGAAATAGGAACAAATTGTGTAAAACCTTCGAACATTATTTCATAAAACCTAATTGTCATTTGATTAAGGTCTATATTATTAAATATAGACGTGAAGTCATAGGTGTTTAAGAAATTTACTAGTCCGGGAAAGTTGGTTTTATTGAAATTAAACCTATAAGAATCTGCTGCTTCATGATTTATGGAATTAGTCAAACAATAAGTAAAATTTATTGAAGGGTGATAGGGGTCCAACGCAACAAGCGGTGACACCGATTCACAGAAAATAATATTATTCCAATCAGAAGTAAATATTAGATCCAATTGTTTATCTTTAAAATTGCGGCAGTGGGAAACCTGTTGTAAATCGTTGGTATTTAAACCATCAATAAATTGAGAATCAGGTTCATTCACTGAAGAATCGGCAATCAAAAAAGATTCTTCGTCATGATTGATCCAAGTTATATTAGGGAGATTAAAATCTCCACATAAAATTAACTCATCATTAGGACCAGAATTACAGCAAATCGAATCTATTACATTTAAAAGAGTAATATAAATATTTAAATTCGAAGAAGGTGGAATGTATGTGTTAACAATATTAACACTTTTATTGGAAAATTTTATGTTCACACCAATTATTTCGAGACAGTCCGCGTCAGAAATAGGAATTTCATTTGCATTAAATGAGTTTTTTACGGCTATCAATACTCCTCCCCCTTTAGGAATGTAACTATTAGATACATTAAGTTCAGAGTATCTGTCTTTTCTAAAAACCGAGTATGAGCTATCAAAAAGCTCAAGATTGTTAATAGAAGAATTTAGCCAAGTTTCAGTTAAAGCAAATACGTCAAAATTTAAATTTATTGAATTAAGTAGGACTTGTCTAGTTTTTGTTCTAAGACCTCTGACATTTTGATAATATAATGATAAATTTATCAAATTTGAAGGATCAATCAAAGATGTAGAGGTCTTATTTAAATATTATTTAATATGAAAATATTTATTATGGTTATCATTTGAAACCTGCAAGTGATTGTAATAATTACTACTAAAATGGTTACGGTATGCCTTTAAGTCGTCAGAAACATCTTTGGAAGATATACCTTTAATTTCGTGAAATTTAATATATAATTTATAGAGTTCTTTATAATCGGTCGGTAAACCTTCGTTATCAATTAAGACCTTTACACTTATTCTAGTCTTACCTTCCAATACCTTATTATAATTATCGTCAAACAAATACGACAAATACAATCTGACCATGTTATAAACTTTATCATCTCTTAGCCTGGAAAGAGCTATTGTATAGTCCTTGTTGGCAAGAGATTGTTGTGTCATTCTAGTTATTGGTGGTAAAAGTGGGTTAATAATTGAAGGCTGAAGAGTTTCACCTTGCACAAATTTTACGAATTTAGAAGTAGAAGGAGTGTTTGAAGAAGTCAACGAAGAAGGAGGAGGTTCAATAACTGTAGTAGAGTTAGCATTGACAATTTCAGGCTCTTTAGTTACTGATGAAGTATTTAAAGTGTTTGTATTGTTATTATTGTTCTGAATAGTATTGTGGTTATGACAAATGTTGTTCTGATTTATGTTTGAAGTACTGTTATTAGTATTTAATTTAGTGTTTATGGAATTATTTGAATCTGTTGAGTTAGAATTAGTTGAATTGTTAGCAGTTGCGCTATTATTAGGATGTACAGTTATATTATTAACGTTAATGCTAGTATTAGTATTTCTATTGTCAGAGTTAATATTACTATTTTCAGAACTATTATTATTATTATTATTTTTATTGTTATTATTATTATTACTATTATAATTATTATTATTATTACTATTATTATTATTATTACTATTATTATTATTATTATTATTATTATTATTATTATTATTATTATTATTATTATTATTATTGTTATTATTATATTTATTTTTATTAGTCTTATTACTTTTATTACTAGATATATTTTTATTTTTACGATTATTATCATTATTTTTATTTTTATTAATTTTATTTTTATTACCTCTAACATCCCGAAATTTTGTAATTTTCGTTCCCTTCTTCCAAAATTTAAGATTTCTCACCTTCTCAACCATCATATCAGGAACGGACACTTTAAATGACAGGTATTTTGGATTCCGGATCCTTTTGGGAGTAACTTTTTTACAAATTGCAATATCACACTTAAATTTTTGTTTAATAAAGCTCTCAAGGCTTTTTTCAGTCATTTTACAATTTAGCCTTGAAATGCAAAGAGTAAACGAAGGCTTTGTTGTAATAATCGGGGTTAGTAAAGCCTTAACTCCGGGTTTTGTCTTATTTATTTTACTCTTTGCCGTTGTGCTAGGTGTGATATTGTCAGTTTGGATAAAAACATCTTTATAAACTATTGGTGGTTTATTTAATTTATCCAACTGTTGTTTAATTAACTCCACATCGCTCTGAATTTCCTTCTGTCTATGATTGGGTATTTGTTGATCTGAACCCAAAGCATGAAGGGATACGTTCATACGATTTAAGTCGTCCTTCATTAGATCCACCACTTCACGAATGCCAACCAGCTCCTTTGATGTTGCCGATATAAGTTCACCTTTGAGATCATTTAATAGATCTGTCATAGTGTTTTTCAAATATTTTTTCCGGTCAGAAAGAAAACTACATAAAGCTTGATTGAAGTTATCATAGCTTTTGGCCATATCGTTAAAGCATACCGAATTGTTTTTTAAAGCATCTACTGCTTTAGTCGTGCAACCTTGGCAGTCACTTTTAATATCATTTAGTGTAACCATTAACTCATCTTTTAGTATTTGTATAGGCTGGTTCAAATCCAAGCAACTATCGCAAACAAAGTGATGCGAAATGAACGAGTTGCATGTTTGCCAGCCCCTAGGTGCATTAATGCAAACTCCATGAAATTTTCTTTTACAGATACCATTACATGTTATAATTTCGGTTCTGAAATCTGTAATTGTACAGAGTACGGCACTGCAATTATTTTGATTCATTTTTATTTAATATTGTTTTTTTTTTATTTTATAACGGCAAAGAAAAAAAAATTTATTCCTGTAATAGACACAGATTATAAATCTGAATACTCTGTACTTGATTTTCGATCAATAAAACAAAAGTCATCATACCAAATGGAAATTATATAAAACTAAAAATAAAATAAGAGATTCTAATAATTGAAAAAAAATAATAATAAAATAAAATGAATTATGATCAGAAGAAAACCCTAATCGTTTAACAAAAATTTTATTTATTTAAGTTTTAAGAATTTTTTCTATTAAAAAAAACTAGTTTTTTATAAGTTTTGAACAATTCATATCCATAGAATAATACATATTCATGTATCGGCTGTCCTTGATAATCTTGTAATTAGTATGTTACTTGGTTAATAATTTGAACTTTTATGATTTTAAATATTTCAGTTGTTCAATTAAGAGTATAACGTTTTTCAAAAGTATGTTTTAATTTACTAATTCGAACTGAATTATTAACATCATATTTTGCAGGCAACTTTTATATGATTCTGTAGGTACAGTTTTAAGAAAATTTTCAGCATTATATTTATTGACATCGGAAGTCCATTTTTGAATTGTTCGATGTTTTGTGTTAATATACTGTTTGGTTAATTATGAAATTAGTTTAATTTAATTTAATTTATTTATAATATCCGTAACTCCGCCATTGCCGGTCCCAAGCCCGGATGTAAAAGGAGGAGGGGGAGGAGTAACAACCTCGTTAAAAAACCTTGGTTCAGCTGGCCCGGCTGATTGCACCTTGTAAGGGCTCCTGGCGAGGGTTCACGTGGGTAGCGTCTGTCCAACACTTGGCGGCTACGAGCGGGCGTCTGACTTGGAACAAGCGGCTCGCTATATAAATGTGAAAATTACCTGGAAGTAGGTGAAAAGGAAGAGGGATTAGTAACCTGAATGGCTATCTAATATCTTATAGCGTCTCAGGAAGCAGGCATGATAGAACACAGAACAATCATAGTAGAACTGGTAACATAGCTTTCAGAACTTCTACATGAAAATGATGTAATTCTATCTGCTGAAGCTACTCCGACATTTCGACTTAAAGGTCAAGGAAATAAACGTAGCGTCTGACCTATAGTAGGCGGCTACAAACAGCGTCTGAACCCTATGTTAAGGGCGGCTGATTTATAAAGATGAAAAACTACCGGAAATCCTTCAGAAGGCAATGAGAAACCACTGAAGTAACATCTCAAGAAAATCACATTATGCAAGTACAACCAGAAATAAGGCCCTCAGTCTCCGGCATTACGAGGGTGCTAAGAATCCCCGGAAGTAAAACAAAAAGAAAACTAAAAATAGGTACTTGGAATGTACGTAGTCTTTACGAAAGTGGTAAACTAGCAAACACTATACAAGAAATGAGTAGATTGCAAATAAGTATACTTGGTGTATCGGAAACATGGTGGCCAGATTCCAGGAAATGTAAAACAACAGGTGGAACAATATATTACTCCGGAAATCAAAACAAAGATCATAGAAATGGAGTCGGTATAATTATTTCTGATGAAATAGAAAAAAGCATAATTGGCTTCATACCCAACTCGGATAGAACTATGATGATTAAAATATGTGCAAAGCCCGTAAACCTGAATATAATTCAAGTATATGCACCAACGGCAGATAAATCTGATGAAGACGTTGAATCTTTTTATTGTGAAATCGAAGAACTTATGAAACAAACAAAAAGGCATGAGATTAACATCGTTATGGGAGATTTCAATGCCAAAATAGGAAGTGGTAAAGTAGAAAATATTGTTGGACCCCATGGTTTAGGCACCAGAAACCCGAGGGGTGACAGACTAGTTCAATTTTGTACAGAGCAAGAACTTAAAGCCATGAATATATGGTTTTCTTTACCACCTCGCCGATTATACACATGTAAATCCCCACAAGATAACGATCAAAACATAATCCGAAACCAAAACGATTTTATTTTAATAAATAAACGATACAGTACATCAGTGTCAAGAGTTTCAACGTATCCAGGTGCCGACGTCCCATCAGACCACAACTTACTGCTATCGCAAGTCAAAACCAAACTAGCAGTAGCGAAAAAACCAACACGGAAAAAACATTTAGATCTAGGAAAATTAATGGACAACTCTAGCAAAACTGTAATTGTAGAAGAACTTAATAATCAAATCACATCTCTCATCAGAAACAACAACGTGAACAATGTAGGTGGACATGAATTGTGGAACCGGGTGAAGAACACAATGAAAAATGTAGCTTCAACCAAGCTGGGACCACGAACATATACACCGAAGCAGAAGTGGATGACAAATGAGATTTTAGATTTAATGAATCAGAGACGTTTCTATAAAAAACCGGAAATGGTGACCACTATAAGCGCCTGCAAAACATAATAAGATCAAAAATTAGAGCAGCAAAAACACAGTGGCTAAACTCACAATGTCAAGAAATTGAAAATTTACAAAACTTACATGATGATTTTAATCTTCATAAAAAAGTTAAGGAAGCTGCTGGAGTTCATCGTAAGCAAATATATTCGAATTTAGTTGACAGAAATAACCAAATAATCCTGGATCCAGACAAGAAAAAACAAGTTTGGGAAGAATACATAGCAAAGTTATTCAATGATCTAAATAGAACCGAAGTCAACACTCTACCACAAGCAACACTCTCAGGTCCGCCGATAACAAAAAATGAGATCAGGAAAGCTATTACAACAACAAAAAATAATAAAGCTACTGGCCCTGATGAATTACCCGCAGAAATTCTTAAATTAATTGATTATGACAATTTAACCATCTTAGAAAGAATTTTTAACCAAATCTATGATACGAGAATATACCCAGAAGAATGGCTTAAAACAACATTTATTACGCTGCCTAAAAAGTAAATGCAAAAAAGTGTAGTGACCATCGGCTTATAAGCTTAATGAGCCATGCATTAAAGATCTTTTTAAAAATTATTCACTTCCGAATCTACAAGAAATGTGAAAGTACAATTAGTAATACACAATTCGGCTTTAAAGCAGGTTTTGGTACTCGAGAAGCTCTCTTCGGCCTCCAAGTTTTGGTTCAAAACTGCCGAGACGTTCATAAGGATATTTTTCTCTGTTTCATACTATGAAAAAGCTTTTAACCGCGTTCAACATAATAAACTTATGGAGGTTTTGAGTAAAATTAATATAGATCAAAAAGAAATTCAGTGTATCAAGAACTTGTATTGGAACCAAAAAGCCTATGTAGTTTCAGAAAACTTCATTACAAAAGACGTTGAAATTAGAAGAGGAGTACGGCAAGGCTGTGTATTGTCACCCTTACTTTTTAATTTGTACTCCGAGGCTATATTTGAGGAAACAGTACATAACACAAATATTGGAGTAAAAGTAAATGGGGTTAGTATCAACAACATACGATACGCAGATGATTCAACATTAATTACCGATAATATAACTGAACTTCAAGAACTTATAAATTCAGTAACCGACCGCAGCAGTCTTTTCGGTTTATATATTAATATCGCTAAAACCAAGTTTACGGTTATTTCTAGAACCAACACATTCAACAACGCAACATCAACCATAAATGGCACCATAATTGAACGAGTTTCAAGCTTTAAATATCTAGGATGTTGGCTAAATGAAAACTGGAACTCAGATATGGAAATAAAATGCCGAATTGAATATGCTCGTAGCAGTTTTGTAAAATATAAAAAAGTTTTATGCAACCGTGATATCAATCTCGAAACAAAAATCCGGTTTGTTAAATGCTACGTGTGGTCCATCCTCCTCTATGGTATGGTAGCGTGGACTCTAAAAATAACGACCATCAATAAGCTTGAAGCATTTGAAATGTGGATATACCGTAGAATATTGAAAATATCATGGATAGATCGAGTGAGCAATAGTGAGGTTCTAAGTAGAATAAATAGAGACCGTGAGTTATTATTAACAATTAAGCGTAGGCTAGGTCATATAATGCGCAATGACAAATATTATATTCTACAACTTATTCTGCAAGGTAAAATTGAAGGCAGAAGACGTGTCGGCAGAAAGCAAATGTCGTGGCTTAGAAACATCAGACAATGGACGGGCCTCCAAACGGTGGGAGAATTAATGCACACAGCACAAGATAGAGAGAGCTTCAGAAATGTGATCGCAGACATCCAGTAGTGGATAAGCAGCTAAAGAAGAAGAAGAATAATATCCGTTAAAACTAAATTATTTCCACATCTTTTCTTTTAAAGTTCAATTAAAACACCCTACTAGAGACTTTTAATATGCTAAATGTTGAGTAATGATTTTTTGATATCTAATCATTAAATTTTTGAATATTCTATTGAAAAACTCTTTTCCATCATCAATTTTGCGTATTTCTTTTAGAAGTTAGAAAAATATTTTGCTTTTGTGCCATTGCTCTAAAGTTTTTGCCTTTATAGGGCCTGTCCAGGCAAATTTAGAAAAGCAATCAATCACAGCTAATAAAAATTTGAAACCTCTATTTTCTTTAGAATATGAACCCATTTCTACTAAACAAGCTTGCGCTATTGAGCTATTGTGTCCCTTGAAGTGTGGGCTGTGGCTCCATCTTGTTGGAACTACAACTGTGGATGGTTTTCTACAGCTTACCTCAAAAAATTGTCCAGCATCGTTCGATATTCAGCACCAGTAATCGAACAATGATTGCTGGTGCTGAGGCGACATGTGCATTTTCAAAGAAATATGAACCAATGATCCTTTCAGACAATACCCCGCACCAAACAATACACTACAGTGGGTGTAATTGTCACTGATGAACTGTTCTTGGATCCTCCGTAGCGCATATCCTGCAATTTAGCTTGTTTACGAAATCATTCAATTGGAAATGGGTTTTATCGCTCTATATCAAATTAAAATTTCAAAATTAAATTCAACATTAGATTTTCAAAATAAAATTCAACAATTGTTGATCGCTGTTCTGTTGTGATTTTTGACACTTCACTTCAAATGAAAATTGCTTTTTTGCGTTTAATGATTTTGTTATATCTGCGAAATTAGGTATAAATTTGCGATAATAATTAGCAAAAGCTACGAAACTTAGCGTTTCATCTTTATCTTTAGGTAGATATACTTTTATACTTTTCAGGACTTTGTTTTAGATTGTATTTTTAACATAATATGAAAACTCATTTCAAATTCTTTAAATTATGGTTTCCTGCACACCCATTTACAGTAATTTCGTCCATATATAGAAAATATTGTAATGGCGTTGCATCAACGAAACAAGTTACATCATTCTGGAAAATGAGTGTGGTGAGACGTTAAGTCCAGATGAAGAACTTTCCTTTTATAACTACCCGATTGTGTGCTAAAAGAAGTTATATCTCTAAATTGTTCATCTAATGGTACTTGATAAAAACAGGATTATAAATCCAATACTGAGAAAAACTTTGTTCTACCTAGATTTTTAAGAACATGCTCAATTCTTGGAAGTGGAAATTTATCTGCTATTAGTTTTTTATTGACCATTCTATACACATTCTCCATTTATTTTTATTTCCTTTTTTCGTTTCTATGGTATCCAAAAATTCAATGTATTATTTATAAGTAATGCCTTTAACTATTATAATATTATTTTTGTATTTTTTTAAATTACTATCAATTGAAGAAATTTTTATCAAAGAAATGTCCGCTTGTGTATCTATTAAAAAATGTAAATTGGACATATTTAATTTGGTTAAAATTGAAACGTAGTGTGAAAAGTTCAAATTTTATATATAAATATTTTGATTTGGCTTATTTACTGTTCTTTCTTTGTATCTTGTAATTCTACCAGCCTCTGCACATGTCATTGAGGGCTGAAGAGTCTTACATATATATACATTGCTAAAATTTATATTTCTATTATTATTATTCCTATATCGTGAATTAGTATTTGGTCTATTACCACTATTCCTAAAGTTATTAAAATTATTGTTACCATTGTTATTATATCTATTAAAGTTGCCATTATTTTTCCTATTTCGATTTTTATTAAACGCACTTAAGTTATTTTGTCTGTTGTTGCTATTGAAATTACTAGCAAACTTTTTATTCCTTATTTTAAATTAAACGATTATTTGTTTTTGTATTAAAAGATAGAAATTGTTTTTCTTTTGACACGGTATTTGTTTCTACTACAAATTTTGCAACAACTTTCTTGGGGTCTTCGAATTTGGAAGCTGCTAAAACTGATTTAACTAAATCGGAAAGCTGAGCTCTACACATATCGATTGTTTTCTCAACCGACAACTCAACTACTTTGCTAGAACAGATTCCTTCCGTGTCTAGAAATCTTCTACAATTTTCAGCTAAACTTTCTGCTTGTTTAGAAAAGTCCTGTAAAGGAATTCTGTTTGTTTGTAAAGCTTGTATTCTGCCTTCTATTACCTTTGAATTTTCAGCTTTAATTTTTCTTTTCAATGTTGCAATTATTTTGCTAGTGTTATCTTCATCTGATATACATTCTCCAGCTTAACCTTCAAGTTTAGATAATGTAAATGGTTTTAAAAGTACTTTTAGAGTAGTAGCTGTTGCAATTTCTTCCAATAAGTTCACTGAGTCTATAAATGATTGTAAACTTAGTGGGTCACATTATAGTTCTTATTTATGGTGCACCATGTTAATTTAAAGAATTCTGGGTTAGATAATAGCATAATTTGAATTACTGAGTCTTCACTATTGGATTCGGATTTTCCTTTTTTGGATTCCCAATTTTCATCCCCTGACATATCAACTAGTGAGAATACATTGTCTGATATATTTAAGTTAAACTCTAGTATTTTATGGACCCGTTTTAATCTATCCCTGGCAAAAATTAAATGTTCTAATAAATTTTTCTTATTGTCCACTTTTATCCACAGTACCTGCATAGTCTTAATCAGTTTATTACAGCTTTTGGTAATTCTTGTTTTGATATAACCTACACCTATGAAGTAGAAAGAGGGTTAATTAACTTATGTATGGTGTTTGTAACACCTAAAGCAAGCGAGCGAGAAATGGAAAAAAATATATATTTGTGATCAGCGTGACCTCCTGAGCCGATATAGCCTTGCTCGTCCATCCGTCCGTAGGTACGATAAATCAAAAACTAATGAAGCTATCGTGATGAAATTGTAAGTGTAGGTTACTAGGACTTAAAGTACAACGAGGATTGCATATGGGCGAAATCGGCCCATGGGTTGGGATTCTGGACTTTTTAAGTTTTCTAAGGGCTAACGAACATATAAAAAAATCAGAATAACTTAACAACGCTACCTTCATGACATTTGTGCTGTAGGTTACTATTGATGAGATTATGGCGAAGATTTCGTGCGATCGAAATCTAACCATGGGTTCAGATCCTGGAATTTTTTCATCGAATTTATGTCAAGCGAGCATAATTCTAAATCCAAAAAAGATAGAACCTCCAAATTTGGTATCATGATGTCCCTTCCGATTCCCTTAGTATCCTCGAAAATTGGAACCAATTAGATTAGTGGGCCGAGAACCATCCACAGAGTTTCGAAGACCTTAAAGCATATTTTCGAAAATAATAAAGATGGTTGCTTCAAACAAATGTAGAAGCTTCAAATTTGGCACAAGGGTGTTCTTAACTATTTCCCACGTGTTCCCTTAATTTATGATGAATTGGAGTGATGGTTCAGGAAACTCTCTTAGACCTCCCAAGGTTTAAAGACTTATCATCGAAATTAATAAAAATAGTTACTTAAAATTAAGACAGAACATTCCAGTTGTGTACAAGGGTTAACTAGTATTAATGACGCTATTTAGATGAACTTTAAAATCTAGGTTACTAGGAATGAAAGTACCATGGAAACTGGTTCTGCTCGAATTTGGACAATGAGTTCGGATTCTAGAAACTTTTGTTCGAATTGAGGCCAAACGAGTATAATTTCGAAACCAAAGACGATAGAACGTTAAATTTGGGGCACAGGTGTTTTTTCTTATTTGTTTTGTGTACGTGAAAGTTTGGATGAATTGGAATAGCGGTTTACGTAGCACCCCCACTATTCCCAAGATCTGAAAGCATAATATATTCGAAATTAATAAAGATAAAAAAATCAAATTTGATACACTATTTCCTGTTTCCGTTCTTATTTAACAATTTTATATTTTAAAAAGGCTCAGAGTTTTACTAAAAAACATATTATGTATTATATTTTATAAATAAAAAACTAAATATTTTTTAATACACGACGAAATTTTTTATTTTTTATTATATCATATCTATATTTTATTGAATTAATAACTGTGCCCGGTCCGCGTTGCTGGCCCGCGTCCGTGTTGCTGGTCCCGGTCAAGAGTCAAAGCAAAAGCTCAAATGACTGGAGATTAATTTTAAATAAAGGAAAAAATTCTTTGAAATCTCTCAAACAAATAAAAAATAGATTTTTTTGTTGTTGTTTACAGAATTTTTTTTTTTTTGAAATAATGATTTTATAATAACAGTGATTTTTGGTGTTAAATCATAATGTCTTGTTGTGGGTGTCAAATATCTTTCCATAAAATAAGAAAATAAAATAATATACCTAGAAAATAAAATAATATACTCAACATGAATCATTAAATAATTGAAAAAAAAAAATATATTTTTATTCTTCTGTCTTCTTTAATAAACATATGACATCCAAATTGCCAAAAAAAATTTTAAATGCGGTAAACATATACCGCATCTAAATTTAAACTTAAGTGCGATATCGATAGAAAGAATCTAAATGGCGTTTTGGCGTTTTGGATCTAATATCCAACTAAGAATTTTACGCTTATGTATAATACGGACAAAAGTTCAAATAGTAAGAATAAGGTAATAGGTATTTTATTAATTGTTTTTTTTCTTTGAATTTTTTTTTTTTACTTATCTCTTTCTTAGCAATATATTATGTAGGTACTATGAAAAGTAAAATTTTAATCTAACTTAATAATAATTCGTGATTTTTCTTTTTGCACATAGGCTTTGCTTTGGGTGAGTTTCTGGTTGTGAATACGTTCAATAATGACACAGTATAGTGTAGGTTAAAAACTGTTGAAACGTTTTTATAAACCATTTGCTTAACCAAAGCAAGCATACTTAACAAATAGTGTTGTTCTAGTGGGGGGTTGAATTTTTTGTACACATAATTAATTTTTAATTTTAATTAAAAACAAATTTTTTAAATTTTAAATTAAATTCTTTCCTTTTTTTTTATAATCTAATTAGCCGGCATTTTGAAAAAACAAAATTTAACTGAAAATAAATATATATATATATGTATATATATATATAGATTTATATATATATGCGCGTTTGAATATATATATATATATATATATATATAATATATATGTATTTATTTATGACTACCTATGAATTCGCCAAGATCTTTTCAATGATATCCCACATGATCATATACAGCAAATTTTATATGAAGGGCTTTAAACGCTTTCTGGACCCAAGTGGGGCGTCCTGGAAACTTGGTCTCTAAACAAAAGTTGTTAAGCTCGCAAAGACCTTTTCAATGATATCCCACATGATCATATACAGCTGATTTTATATCAAGGGCTTTAAACGCTTCCTGGACTCAAGTGGGGCGTCCTGGAACCTTGGTCCCCAAACAAAAGTTGTTAAGCTCGGCAAGACCTTTACAATGATACCCCACATGATTATATACAGCTGATTTTATATCACGGCCTTTAAACGCTTTCTAGGCCCAATAGGGGCGTCCTGAAGGAATTTTCTTAATTTTTCTTTCCGTAAGAACCTTCTACAAAGTATTAGAAAACTAAAAAAAAATGGTTGAATAAAATCGGTAGAGTCGTTCTCAAGTTATGCCGTGACCAACAGAAATAGCGATTCATTTTTATATATATAGATAGATTACTATAGGTAATATATAATTAAGAAATTGTGTACGATACTTAAGTTGTAAAATTTATTTTTATATTAAAATTAATTATATTCTTTATTATTGTATTTTAGAAATACATTTATTGCATATTTTGATTATTAAATTTTGTGATAAAAAGCTAATGAAAGCATTAATGGTTTTAACTAACATTAAAAACCATGAACTTATATAAACTTTTATATTTATATAAATTAATTAAATATAATTAATTATTTTTTTTTAATAAATATAATTTAATTAAATATAATTAATTAATTAATTAAATTTGTATTAATACAAATTAATATTTCTTTCGAATAACTTTGAGTTTAATTATATAGAACTTTAAAAAATAAGTAAATTAAGAGAATAAATTTAAAAATTATTGAAAATTGAAATAATTAAGCAAGGGTACTAAATCATTCAACAGTAAATGCACTACAGCTAATTGTCATTTATCATTTATTATTATTTACATTTATCTCAACTTTATTTGTTGTTTAATATTTTTAAATAGAAAAATTAGTAAGAATTGCTAATGTTTTTGAATTGATAAAATTAGAAAATTAGAAAATGTTTTTTTGTATTATAAAGTAAATTTGGGGTTAGACATGTCTTACGATCAAAAAAATAAAAGCTTTTATCGTTTCAAAATGACTATGGACTTCCAATTAAATTTGAACCAAATAGGTGTGGTGTAGGGTATTTCTAAGTCGACTGACTGTTTCTTTACTTGTTATAAAATATTTAAATCCAATCAGAAAAGAATTTATATTAAAGGGGAAGAAAAGCAATTTTGCATTATTAGCATATTGAAAAATTACAATGTTTCCAACTTGAATAATCACAATTCTACTTGTAATATTGAAAACTCAACAAATTCATTTTTCTAAAAAATGTTCTTTTAAACATATTGGTGTGTGTGTTTTGGAAAATGTTTGCATATTAAAATTGCTGATTTAGCTCATTTGAAGGTACTTAAGAAGAAAAGAAATGATTAGAAACATATCTATATTATCATTTACAAAACGTTAGTTCTAATTGATCTGGATAAAAGGTGGAATAAGGCAAAATAATAAACCTAAAATAAACCTAAAATAAAAATCTAAAAAAAAATAAATAATAATCTGAAAAATAAAAAAAAGCGTTTTTTAATTTCTTTTAATCTTATTTTTTTTTATTTTGCTAAATTTGTTATACATAAGTAATATGTTAAACCTAAAACAAAATCTGAAAAAAAAATAAATAATCTAAAAAAACCTGAAAGAATAAACAAACTAAAAATATCTGAAACATAAGAGTTTTTTTCCTTTAATAATTTTATTATTAATAAACAAATTTATTTACATTTTTTTAATAAATTCTATTTCTATGAACTTATTCCTCTTATTGGCAATTTTAAAAAAATATTTAATTTTAATCAAAGTTGTTAATAATTTGCAAAGTTTTTAATTAGGAAGAGTTTCTTTTATTGGACAAAATGGTAAATCATTGTGCAATTCATGTTAATAATTGGGACATTTTAGATCAACTTCTTAAATATAGGCAATTGATGAATTGTCTGAAATATTACTAATATCAAACTTTTTTAATAATGAATTCTCAACCCATTAAAAATTTTTATATGGTAGAAGGGGTGACATCGAAAATTACGTAAAAAAACTTCAACCTGATACAATGTGAAAATAACACAATGTATGTAGTAATTGTAGCACTTTGGCATGGGAATTCCGTGCCAAAAAGAGACAGCAATATTAATGCAAATTAGATGTATTAACTGGCGCTTGTATTATTATATTCCGGAAAAGCGTTTTGTAAATAATATATATAACGTCAACTAGATAATTATAATGTAGTATAAGGGAGTGGAACGATTTGTTTTTATATAAATTTAAAACAGGTGTTGCACTATAATTACACAACTTGAATAGTTAATAATATGCAAGAATGTTGTTTTTTTTTAATAAAAAAGCTTTTACAGTGTGTTTATAAATAATGTCAACTAGATAATGTAATGTATAACAAGTAAGTGCAATGAACTAAACAGGTGTTATATAAACTTGGTAAACCAAATAATGTAGAATAAATAAGTACAATGATCTTGTCGTGATAGGATAGTAGTATATATAATTTTAACTAAGAAAAAATGGCTTTCACGTTCAATCCGTTATTGCAATTGAAGTTGTTATTTACGAGATAAATCAAATGCAAATAATATTAAAAAAATTTAATAAAAACAAATTTTTTATGTTTTTTATAAACTACTTTCTATTAAACAAATTTGCAGTAAGTAATTGTTAACTACCATGAATAATACAAACAATTTAATAAGGAATGTTAAACCTAAAAAAATTAATTAATTGTAATGAAAATTAATTGTAAAATTAGCTTAGTTTAATTCTTATATCATACCAATTAAAGTAATTGAAAAATAATTGAAAAAATTTAATTTTCAAAAAGTTTTATTATATTCCTGAAAATTAATAATTTGTAGTATATAATTGTTTACTACTATGTATAATACAAACAATTTAATAAGGAATTTTAAAATTACAAACAATAATTAATAGTAAAATTAACTTAACTTAAATTAATTTTTATATCATATCAATTATTATAATTGCAAATTACTTAGTATCAAGAAACAACAAGTAAATAAATTCTTATCAAATAAATTCATATAAATTTATGTAATTGAAAAGTAATTGAAAAAAACAATTTTAATTAGAACAAGATTTATTGCATTCTTGGAAATTACCTGGGCCCTATTTCATAAAACTATTAGTCTAATACTAATAAACTAATAATTATTAGAACTAATAAATATGGAGTAATACTTTTTTGTTTCATAAAACTTTTCTGCAACTAATAAAATTTTACTAATAAATTATTACTGCAAATCATAAATTATTAGTATAGACTCGTCACTAATAATTATTATTTGAATGTTCAATTATTTAGTTTATATAATGCAATCTATATCTATATATATAAAAGCGAAAGTTTGTTTATTTGTTTGTATGTTTGTTTGTTTGTTTGTAGCGAATAGACTCCTAAACTGCCTAGCCGATTTTCATATAAATTTGTATATAGGAGTTTTTGGGTACGGAAAGAAATCGTGGACCAAAAATTTTGCTCTAAGGGACCGCCAAGTTGGGGCTGTGGTGCAAGTATTTAAACTTCTTTGTTCTAAAATGAAAACGGTTTGACCGATTGACTTCAAATTTTGTATACGTGATGCTCTTTGAGAATTGAGTAGACGCTATTAACAGTTTTGGAATTTGTTAACCCATGTCGGGCCGACAGTGAGTTCCATTAACCCATTGCGGCCCAACAGCTTTTTATAGGTTTTTTCAATACTTTACTCTAAATTGGAAACGGTTTGACCAATTGACTTCAAATTTTGTATACGTGATGCTTCTTGAGAATTGAGTTGACACTATTAAAAGTTTTGGATTTTGTTAACCCATAGCGGGCCGACTAGAATAATCTTAGAAAAATCGTTTTAAAAAGATTGCTTTCATACATTTTAAAATTTACATGTGTAAACCGTGTGTAATTTTTGTGTTAACTTTTTGCAGTAACATCAACTTCAATTCAACCTCCATTGAGAGGCGCAGCAACGCGCACCGGATATTAACTAGTATAATTATAAAATAATCTTCAAAATCACTCTCACTATTAGAGCTTAACATGATTTTCAAATTTATACTGAATTATGTTTAAGTTGTTACCAAAATAAAATGTTGTTGATTAATGTAAAGTTGCATAATTTTTTTTAGATTTTATTATTTATTTATTTTGTACAAAATATTTAAGATTATTTACTAAAAAAAAATAAGTTTATGGCATACAATATAAAGTTTGATCTCTATTATATATAAATATCCTAATATTTAGAAGACTAATAATGAATTTATTGGTCTTTCTAAACTAATAAAAATTTACTAATAATTATTAGTGTAGCGACAAATAATTATTAGTCTAATAGTTTTATGAAACAAAAAGCTCTTTGCAGTAATAAAATTTACTAATAATTATTAGTGTAGCACTAATAAAATATTAGCCTTTATGAAAAATGAATTTTACTAATAACTAATAAAATATTAGTAAATTCACTAATAATATTAGACTAATAGTTTTATGAAACGGGGCCGGTGTAATGCCAATTTAAGTACAATGTAGAGTGAAGAAGTAATTGGTAATATATTATTATTATCAAAGAAAAGTCGGTCAAAGTATAAACCAAAATCATCACTAAGAAAAATGGCAAAAAAACAAATATTTGAAAAATATTTGGAAGAGTTTTCAAAATTTAAAATAATGGAAGATCAAAGCCAACATTCAAAAAAGTTTGGACTTATGTCGAGAAAAATCACATTTAAAATAAAAAAAGCTCCAAATGAAGCAGATGTATTGACATATACTAAAGAAGCTATTAAACAAATCCTAGTATATTCGGTGAAAAACGTTGAACCGAATGATCTTATTGGTATAGTATTTTTTGCCAATAACTTTCAGCAAAGAACTTCAAGTTGGATGAATTTTAAGCCTGCAAGTTCAGTGGAGTTTGAAGACATTTGGGAACTTATAAGTAAAATTTTCCAAAGCAATCCGGAGGGCCTGAATATCGATTCTTTTCAACTAACAACTACAACTGTACGGTTGCCTTCTGGAAGTGGACGAAGGAGAAATTATTTTACCCTCAATGAAGAAAGTTTAAAACGAATAATCTTTGCTGACTCCGAGCTATTGTAGTTGGAAAAACTTTCATAGATGGGAACATTAATTGTAAAACAATTCGCCAAGACACACACAAGATGCAGAGAAATCTTGCATTAGAATTGATGGCAAAAACAAATTTAAATATAACGCACGCTGCAGGAATTTCTGAACTTCAGAAAATACAGGACCATTATGGGGATGAATATCACATAGTTGTTTACGATTATGCTAACAACAAAAATGTAATTTTTGAAGGTAAAAACAATGACAAGAGAATTAATTTATTGTATCACGAAAATCACTTCAACGTTATTATTTCACTAACATCGATTTACTGCATTAACCATTACTGTAAAACATGTAATTTAGGTTTTACAAATTATAATAATCGGTATCTTTATTCATTGTCGAAGGGCACCTGCATGTAAAAATATACCTACAACTATTACATGCAACATTTGCCAACGATCATTTCGAGGTGGAAAATGTTTTGAAAATCATAAAAGAGTTACTACATGTCAAAAATTTCACAAATGTTTAATTTGTTTCAAAATATATTTTAGAAAGATTGATTCACTACATAAATGTGATATGGTTTTTTGTAAAAATTGTAACAAAAGTGTAAAAAAAAATCATTTTTGTTACATTAATGTAGAAAATCGCATACCAAAAATCAATGATTTTGTGTTTATCTTTTAGCAACAAGGCAAGAAAAAACTCTAGCTAAAAATAATAATAAAGATATTAAACTACATGAACCTAATTTATGTGTTCTAAGCACTGTCATCATTGCATTAAAGAAGAGAAGTTAATATATTATTCTAAATGTGGTTTAAGAACAAAAAATTTTTAATAATTCATATGCAGATTAAAAATATAAGATTTTTAGATTCTGTGAATTACCTTGCAATGTCACTATCACAACTTCCTAAGGCTTTCAATTTATCAACTGCTTTAAAAAAAGATTATTTTCCTCAATACAATAATTTCCTCAATTTGTTCAATACAACAGAAAATATAAATTACGTTGGACCAATACCACTTATGCAATGCTATAGTCCGGATTCAATGATAGAAGAAAATCGAAAAATGTTTATTGAATGGTATGAACAAAATAAATATACCGTGTTCAATATGAAGCGTGATTTGATAGAGTATTGCAAAAATAATGTACAAATTTTAACTTTAAAATTTCCTGCGTTAAATTTAGAAAACTTCTATTGGAAGAAAATAATGTGTGTCCTTTTACTGAGGCTATAACCATTGCTTCAACATGTAATTTAGTTTTTCGCAGAAACTTTTTAAAACCAGAAACTATAGGATTGATACCCAAACAAAGTTACAGATTTCCAGACATTCAATCAAAAATTGCACTTCAATGGCTAATTTGGAAAGAGGATCAACGAAAGATTACTATTCAACATGGAGCAAGGCAAAAAAAGTAATTATAAAATATATAAAAGTAGATGGATTTTGTTCAGAAACAAAACAAATTTTTCAATTCCATGGGTGCTATTTTCATGGTCAACCAAAATATTTTACATATAAGAGGAGTGACTCAATGCAAGGGAATAAATTTGATACTCTTGATATCAGATGAAATGTCATATCTTATAAATCACCCTCTTTTAAAAACCGTTCCCTTGGAACCGCGAGATGCTTTTTATGGAGGTAGAACTGGGAACACCTTTATGTATTACAAAGCAAAAGAATATGAAAAAATAAAATACATAGATATTTGCTCATTATATCCTTATGTGTGCAAATATGGAAAGTTTCCAGTAGTCTGAAAATTTAGTGGACCATGAAATGTGTTCTAAAATTGATTTAAACAAGTAAAGAAACAGTCAGTCGGTGCAACCGACTTAGAAATACCCTACACCTATTTGGTTCAAATTTAAGGACATATCCATAAGTCATTTTAACACCATAAAAGCTGTTATTAATTTGATCGTAAGACATAGCTAACCAAATTAACTTTATAATACTAAAAACATTTTCTAATCACACTATCTATTAAAAAATTATACAAAATCTTACTAATTTATCTATTTAAAAATATTAAAAAACAAACAAACTTGAAATAAATGAAAATATATCTATTCCAATTCAATTACAAAATGAAAAAATTCTAATTATTAAATTTTGTGATAAAAAGATAATCAAAGCATAATATATTTAATAATCCAAATTTTTAAAAATTGAAATTATTTTAAATGGTTAGTTTATATACCTAATAGAAAAGCTTATAAACGCAAAATATGCAATAAATGTACTTCTAAAATACAATTACAAATTTTGAACTTTTCATATAATTCATTTAAATATTCAAATAAATTTTACATAAATGCAGCACCTTTGTACCTTTGAACACCATGTACCTTTGAACATAGCTGAACCACTACAATTTAGTCTAGATTTCGGAGACAAATAGAACATAGGAAATATATTCTTTGGCTTTGAAATTAAACTCGACCAGAACCAATTCGCATGGTACTTTCATTACTAGTAACCTAGAGTTTAAATTTCATCAAAATACCGGCATTATTTTTTGAGTTATGGTGTTTTTAAGATATATGTTTTTTAGTCTTTGAACTTTTAAAGGTTCCAGAACCCGAAACCATGGTACGATTTCGCCCATATGCAGTCCCGTCATACTTTCAATACTAGTTAACCCTTGTATACAATTGGAACGTTCTATCTTAATTTTAAGTTAATAGTTTTATTAATTTCGATGATAAGCTTTTACACATTTGGGGGTCTAAGAGAGGTCCTGAACCACCACTCCAAATGATCCCAAATTAGGGGGGCTCGGAAGAAATAGTAAAGAACACCCTGGGCCAAATTTGAAGCTTCTACATTTGTTTCAAGTTACTATTTTTATTAATTTCGAAAATATGCTTTAAGGTCCTCAATGGGGCCCAAATTTCAAAGACACTTACGCAATAGGAAGGGACACCCTGATACCAAATTTGGAGGTTATATCTTCATTGGTTTCGGAATTACGCTAGTTTGGCCTAAATTCGATCAAAAAGTTCTCAGTTCCGAACCCATTGTCCAATCCTCACCGTACGTAATCACCGCCGTAGTTTCATTACCAATAACCTACAGCACAAATTTCATGAAGATAGACTCATTAGTTGTTGAGTTATCGTGATTTTTAATATATGTTCGTTATCCCTGACACCGACTAAAAGGTCCAGAATCCGAACCCATGGGCTGATTTCGCCCTTATACAGCCCGCGCTTTACTAATAGTACTAGTTAACCCTTGTACACAATTTGAACGGTCTATCTTAATTTTAAGTAACTATTTTTAGTAATTTCGATTATAAGCTTTTAAAACTTGGGAGGTCTGAGAGGGGTACTGAACCACCTCTCCAATTGATCCCAAATTAAGGGAACACGCAAGAGATAGTAAAGAACACCCTTATGGCAAATTGGAAGCTTCTACATTTTTTCAAGTTGTTATCTTTATTAATTTTAAAGATATGCTTTAAGGTCTTCGGAAATGTGTGGCTGGTCCCCGACCCACTACTCCGATGGGGCCCAAATTCCCAAGACACTTAGGAAATAGGAAGGGACACCCTGATACCAAATTTGGAGGTTCCATCTACATTGGTTTCGGAATTATGCTCGTTTGGCCTAAATTCGATCAAAAAGTTCTAGGTTCCGAACCCATGGTTCAATCCCGACCTTACGCAATCCCCGATGTAGTTTCATTACTAGTAACCTACAGCACAAATTTGATGAAGATAGCGTCATTAGTTGTTGAGTTATCGTGATTTTTTATATATGTTCGTTAGCCCTTCGATCGATTAAAAGGTCCAAAATCCGAACCCATGGGCCGATTTCGCCCATATGCAATCCCCGCCGTACTTTCAGTCCTAGTAACCTACAGTTAAAATTTCATCAAGATAGCTCCATTATTTTTTGAGTTATCGTGCCTACGGACGGACGGACGGACGGACGGACGGACATGGCTATATCGACTAAGGCGGTCACGCTGATCACAAATATATATACTTTTCCATATCTAGCTCGCTTCCTTTAGGTGGTTACAAACACCATACCAAAGTTAATATACCCCTTTACCTATTCTATAGGTGTAGGGTATAAAAACTAATGAAAATAATAAAATGTGATATTCTTCCACAAACTGATTTGATTCATCCGGTTCTTCCAATAAAACAAAATAACAAATTAATGTTAACGCTTTGTTGCACTTGTAGTTTTCAAAAATATCATTCTGATGAAGAAAGAACTCTGTAAGGAACTTTGGTTATAGGTAAAGTATTAAAAGCTGTAAAAACTGGGTATAAAATAATTGAAATTCAAGAAATTTGTAGTTATAAGGTACAACAATATAACACAGACAACGGCGAACCCGGATTATTTACCGAAATGATGGACTAATTTGTTAAAACTAAACAGGAAGCTTCGGGATGGCCTAAAGATTGCAACACAAAAGAATTATAACAAAATTTTTTGAAACAATTTTTCCAATAAGAAAATATTAAACTTGATTCAGAAAATATTTATAAAAACCCTGGAACAGATCATGCAGTAAACTCATATTGAACTAATAAGGGAGTATGAATCATAGGGTGATTACAGTTCCAGAAACAAAAATATACAGATTAAAAGCAAATATGAAAATTCCAGCTCTGTACCATTTGGATTTAAAAGAAAAAAATAAAGTTTACTAATTTTTTATTATTTTTTATTTTATTAAGCAATACAGTTTTTATTTTGGCTTAATTTTTAAATGTATTATGTATGTAGCTGTTAACTGGCACTTTCCATTTAGAAGTTTGCGTTTTCCCATTCGACAATATAAATAGTTATAATATTGAAATTCAAATTTTCCAGAGTTTACCCATCCTGCTAATGCTATAGATTTTAACGTTGGTGGGTTCATGTTGTTTTTGCTTCTAAATTACAACATTTTCAAATATGCATTTTTATATCGCTGAAAGCTTATTAGACAAAGACATACATTTTAAGAAAATTATAAATGTACAATGTGCAGTTTTATAACCAAAGTTCTTGTTGGAATCAGGTATAATTAAAAGGCTCTTCATCTATATTAATACTAGCTGTTGGCCCGTCACAGAATGACGGAAGGTCAATTGAAAGAAGAACTTTTTCTAATTTCATTATATACATATATTGTATATCAATATATATTGTAAACATATTTTTAAAAAATATTGCTATACATAGTTTTCACAATCTTTGTTTAGATTCAAATCGAAATATTTGTTTGTTGCTATTATTCTATAATGTACCTACTCAACATGCTAAAATGAACATATTATATGTACGTAAAATTGTATTAAATGTTGATTTTTGAATTGAGTTTTGCTTTATTTTTAAATTTTGAATTATAAACTTTATTTGGAATTTTTATTAATATACCGAATTAAGTTAAAAAAATTCTATGGTGAACTCAAAGTATTACACATTCACATTTTTTTTTCATTTTTAACTTTTTTTAAATAGAAAAAATAGTTAAAAGGAATTATTAGGGAAAAATGCAGGGATTAGAGAGAGATGAGGGAACTTTTAGGGAGCTTTGAAATTACTTTGATTGCATGGCTTGGTTTATTTGCTTTTCAGAACAATTAAATCAAGCAATGCAACAAAGCGTACATTGGTTATTTCAGATTTTCACTGAATACAATTGAGACTTACTACACAATGTTCCTGTGAAGCATAAGCATTTTAATTTTTATTAATAAAATGTTTTACTATTTATATACAATTTCCAGAAAATGTTCTGTGAGTTTTAAAAATCTAAATGAACAAATTCATAAACATTTAAAACAATTTAAATTCATAAAAAAATTTTATTTATTTTTGTTTTTGTTTTTTTTTTTATTAAAAATAAATAAAATATTTTTTGGCCTGCTTATGATAATTTATGATATTTTATTTTCTAAAATAAAACACATTCAACAAAACATGAATATTTTAATTTTTTATAATTGAACACATCCAACAAAACACATTTAATTGAATACGTTTGTTACACCTCATCCTAGACAAATATATTAATAAAATAATAATAATAATAATAGTGGAAGACAAAATAAGCGGCAGAAAAGCCGTAGTTGATCTATAACTTATTGTTGGAAATAATAAGCAATATTTTTTGAAGGAATTTGCTTTGGTAGCTCCAGATTCACTGGTACCAATGATTTTCATGTTAAAAACACCTTATTCCTTCGAGGTGATGTCAAACAACAAAATGAATTTCATATAAAGCAAATAAATTTTGTCTGGGATGACGTATTTATTGAATATTTAGCAATTAAAATATAAATTTAAAAAAATATATTAAAAAAAATATTTAAGTTCATTCGATGTCATTTACGTGAAGGGGTACCAGAAAAAGATTTTTTTAGAGAAAGTTGTTTCGAATTCAGTAGAAGTTACCAATTTAGATAATAAAATTCCACCTCAACAAAAACTAAGGAATTTCATCACCATTTGTCCACACCATCAGAATACTGAAAATTTACTTATAAAGATGTGCTATAAAAAATTGTATGAATTTATATATGTAAATTTTTTTTATTTATTGTTGACACATTATATATTTTTTCTGACAAAAACATAGGTATTTCATAAAATATCCTGGAACAGTTTCACTGAGTCTTACGTAAACTCATAGGTATGTAGAAATCTTCTTGTTCGAGTCTGAGTTTGTTATTTTCAATACTTTCAAAATATTTGAATACATATTCCTGTATATTCAATTCATCTCCTTTGTTGTATGACATCACTGCTTGTTAAAGTCTAACATAAGAGAATGGCGGGTGTACTCATCTAGTTGCAATGTTAGTTTGCCCATTATGATGAAATGTTAGGAAAAATCCTTTTGAATTTATTTTGGCTTGGTTGATTGCAAGATCTTGATAAAAGGCAAACTACGCCAAATAATTGATCTTAGAAATGCCTTTGGGATGACGTTGAAAAAATTATTGCAGTAAAGTTTTCAACATTAAATAAAATTTGTTGTTTGTTTTTTATCCAAATAATAGATAAAACTTAGCAAAAGAAGTTGCCGAGGTTCATTTTTATGTTTTTCAACAACTTTAAAATTTGATTCTTGCTCCATTTTTATACTTGTGCATACATATATGAACATCGGGTATATTAAAATTACTCCTCCGTTTGTAACGCATCGAAATAGAGGAGCTAGATATAGTGTCAAGGGTACGTAAAAGAATCAGCATCGAAAAGTGAATCGATCTAGCTATGTGTGTCCGTCCGTCCGTCAGCACGATAACTCAAAAACTATAAGAGCTAGAGTTCTGAAACTTTCACAAAGTAATTTTTAGACAATTTGTAGGTTCCCTATTGTTTTTGATTAAAATCGGACAAAGATTTCGGGTAGCTCCCATACAAATTTTTCGAAATTATATGAATATTTTCAAAATTAATAACTAAATGGAAAATTAAATATAAAAACAAACAAAATGTAGTTAAATTATTAATCGATTCATGGTGTAGTGGTTAGGATATGAGACATGTAGCCAAAATGTCTCGGTTCGAATCCAGGCTAGGGAAAATTTTTTATTTTTTTTAAATTCACTTTTTGTATCTATTTTCTTCTATTTTCTTTTTAATAAAATATATGTATTTATTTTATATATGAAAAATTTTATTTTATAGAAAATTTGACAGAAAACTCTCATTTATATTAAAAATTATTCATTTTTTTTAATATTTTTATAAAAAAATTCAAAACTGTTATTTAAAACAAACAATTGATACCATGGCAACTACAATTATTTTAAAAGAAAAATTAAGATAAATAAAAACTCGTTGTGTAGAGAAATTATTGATTGTTTTATAGTGTAGTGGTTAGGACATGTCACTAGTAGTCAAAACGTTTCACGTTTCGGTTCGACTCCAGGCTGGGGCAAATTTTTTTTTTTTTTTTAATTTATTTTAAAACTCTCATTTATAAATTATTAATTTTTTTTTAATACATTTTTAAAAAAATTCAAAACAGTTATTCAAAACAAACAATTGATACCATAGCAACTATAATAATTTTAAAAAAAAATTGAGATGAACAAAAAATCTATGGCTTAGTGGTTAGGACGTCGACCTTTTAATTGAAAAGTGTGGGTTAGAATCTCGTTCAGAGCGTATTTTTTTTTAAATTCATCTTTTTTTTTAATTAATTTTTTTTTATTAATTTTTTTTGTAATTAAATATAAAAAAACAAATATTTTGAATTTTCTGTCAAACAGTTCAATTGCAATATATGACAATCTTATTTATTTAATACATAATAGTGTACGCACGGGTATGTAAAAGTTGAAAAGGGCAACTATAATCTTCCTCGTTTTTAAAAAAACTGAGGAGTTTTACATCAAACATTTTGTATTTATAATGTTTAGCAGCGTTTTCTTAAAAAAAAATGTTCGAAACATTCTTTTAATTTTTTGAGAGGGGATGATATTTTATTAAATAAATTAATAATATTTTTCATGCTTTTGCAGTTACATCGCATTCATAAATATACACAACAATATTGGCCACAAACTGAAGTGAAGTCACTTTGTAAACGCTTATTGTTGAAAATAAAACATTTTGATTGATTTTGTAGAAATTTCACAATTTCATTGTGGAATGGTGGATTTCCAAATGAATCAAAATATTTTATGCACCCTTGACCTAGCACAAAAATTGCTAGCCAATGTGTTCCTTTTCTAGCAGAAATGTCCGTGTTAATTACTAAATAGCAGGTTTGGAATTTGATCGAGAGCAAAAACATCTTTCGATAATTTACGTATTGCGGAATTACATTTCAGCGCTTTCGTTATCTGAAGTGCATTCATTATTTTGCAAACGAGAAATATCAATTAGACGAGTATTTCCCCTTATGTATGTTTTCAGAAATTCATCTTTTAGTTTTCCATTTTTTAAGACTATATCGAATTTTTCAAGTAAAGTTATTAAATTGTTTGCTGTTTTTTCGTTATCGATATGACCAAAAGAGTAATTATCAATGTCTGTTCTTTTTAAATCTCTGGTCGTAAATTTATACTTTAATTCATTTACTTATAATAAATATAATAGTTTTATATTTTTCTTTTATTCCAGCTACAGCAAGATTTTATACAAATATTGTATTAATGTCATCCGTACAGAATAATAAATCTACTAGAACACAAGCAATGTTCAAAGGAATAGAAATGGTACACTGAACTTCTTTTTATATGTTTACGTAGACGTTACGATTTTTAATAATTTCGATACTTGCATCGTATTCCGCAAACACAATGCAAGTTAATGTTGAAGTTAATAGACAACTTAGTCTGGCTGCAATTTTTACAACTCCCTTTTTTAATAAACTCTGACATGTATCAGTTCTAGAACCATTTGGTGATAAATCAAAAGCCAGTATTGTATAACCTTTTGAAAATAGTTCTTTTGAAATTTGATGCCCTTTAAAACAATATTATGTGACCTTTTCTAAAACAGTATTATGTGCTATTAATATGCTAGGATTAATTGTTAAATGTTTCATGTATAATGTATAGCTTCAAGAATTTTTAAATAGCTTTCGTCTGAATCATTAAAAAATGGAAAAAAAATCTTGTTTTTCTAATGCCAAAGCAATTCGAATGTCACCGTTATTTAAAAGTAATTTTGGAGTGTTGGAAAAATCTAAATGTAATTTTCCCATCAATTCTGCTATTGTAGAATTGCTGTATAATTTTGTCTTAATTTAAAACCAGAATTGTTAAAACCATTTACATTTGGTTTATGCAATTCCCAACCAGATGCTTACAGATGGGTTTGACTGGAATATGTACCATAATTTAGTAAAGTAGTAAAGTATGCTTTATAATGCTATATGGAGTCTGAAAGAGTGATAATTTTTCCATTAAGAGTTACGATACATTGTTTAATTTTTTTTTTTTTTTTGTAATAAATTTTATACTTTATTTAGCTTTTAATTATCTATTACAAATGCTTTTTTTATACTTTTACTTTTATATAACATATAATTCTTTTTTTTTTACATGTGCTATACACAAAACAATTGATGTTGGTAAAAAATAACACAGATTAACCTTAAACTAAACTAAATAAAGCCAAGCTAAAATATACATGTATAGGTATATAATATATATATCTATATATATGTATATAAATTATGTAAATATACTTATTAAAGTTATAATATTAATTACATTATTATTATGTTAATACAGTTATTCATTCTGCATAACGCTGTCAAGCAATATGGTATCACGCTTTAGTAAGCAGTTAAGATTTTTAACAAATAATTAGAAAAGAGGTCTGTTTAAGATCATTTGGTAGCTTATTATAGATTCTTATAGCTGAGGATAGTCCGCTGCTGTGGGATAGTGTAATAGATTATTTATAAAACTGGGCTGCGGGGCTGTTTTTGCATCAGCTCCGGGTCTCCGAGTTTATCATTTCCACTTCAAACTGTTCCATATTTTTTCAATATTTGAATTTAAAATTTATAGGTTAACGATAAATCTCGATATGAATCTCCATTTCCAAGCGAAACAAATTATACAGTTGACGGTGACGCCCATAAAGAATCTAAAGGATTGTATGCTACCTCTTCTGAACGGAATATACTTGTTTATACTTGTAATTATGCAAGCAGATCAAGTTCAGATTTCATACACTCCATATTTAATTGAATATATAGAGGTTTTACTTTGCTTTTTTTGTCGTTTCGTCTTTAAATCTGTCTTTTTAGAAACTGCTCGTCCTTTTATACTTTGCACCAGATGTTATATCATTCAAAATATTTTTACTTGTGTTCACAGCCCCTACCTACTTGAGAGGAATAAAATCTCACGTAAGCTCTTTCCTTGTTTGATATGATATCATATTTGAGTAGTAATATTTATATTGTTTTTGGGCAATCCATGCTTTTTAAAGTGTAATACAATTTTTGTTGAATAGTAACTGAAAACAAAGTTTATTCCATCGCCTTATTGGTTGCAAATTTTAATCGCTATTGTTTCAAAACAATTTTTTTCTATAGATATGTGTTGAACATTTTCAAATTCAATATTTGTAGGTATTCTGCAATATTCTATGTTTGTACCTCTTAATACACGTACTTTGCTACGCCCAAAAACAGATGGTTGTACTATATCTGAATAAATTATCGCCATTTCATTCAATTCGTCTTTATTATTAGCAACAGCTAATTTAAGATTTAATAAGTTCAGTTAATTTTCTTTTGAAATTTTTTATATTTATTTTCTGTTGAAATAGTTCGGTTAATAATGTTTTTACATTATAGCTATGATTAACTTTTATGTAGAAACTATCTTCATCAAAAGTTTGCAATATACGAATTAAATCTTTTCGATTAGATTCTTTTTTAAATATTGCGTCATCATCATTTTTTGTATTGGAGATATATGTCAAAATATCATTAAAAAATTCTGTAAAAACCTGGTTTCGAGTAAATTTTGGATTAGGAGTTATATTTTTAATAAGCGTTGGCAAAAAATTAAACATTCCATCATCTAAATATAATTTCGAATCGTCATTTGAATAAAATGTGTAACCTATAGATTTGGTTACTTTGATTTTTTCAAGAGGTTTTTTCAATGTATGATACATAAACATTGTACTCCCCAATATTAATAAGAGTACAATTCTCTTTGTTAAATTTTTCCGTTTGAAGGAAATCGTTCAGACATATTTCTGACAGACCTAATCTCCAGTTACCATTTCTTAAATCAAAGGGAATAGGCAATTTATTTTTGAATGAAGTTAAAGTATTGTCTGAAAACAGTTTTAAATTATCATTACTAAAGAATGTTACATAGAAGTCATCTTGACTATTCATTCTTACTACCTTCTTCTTAAATATAAAATGTTGCACTATTTATATGTTATCCACTCCGGTGTTAATAAAGTTCTTAGTTTTGGACTTCTCAGTAAAGGTTTTAGTTTTCGTTTTTTGCTTTCGGAAACTGTGAAAGTATAGTTCAGGAAATTGAACTACCGATCTTAGAGATTTCAATTTTTTAGGAGATGATACAGCAACGGTAATTACATCACCACTTGGTGCTTCAAACATTCAATAATCAGAGTTTAGAGATGGTCTTGGAATTAGTTTTTCGTCTTGCAACATTTCAGTTTGAGCAAATTTTTTAAATTACTTTTCATCATCTCTTTTTTAGGATCATGTTCAAACACTTCATCAGTAACTAATGGTACAAAAATAGTCTGCGCTGATGTTGATTTATATTTAGGTAAGTCAGTTAATTTTTTGATCCAATAAATCCAAGTTTTTATCATCTTGGAATAATTTACCAAATTTTGGAAATATTTCTGATGAAATAACAATCATTCGCTGCATTTTGTCTTACTGACCAATTTCCTTATTACACCAGATAATTTAGTTCTAATTAAAGTTGGTAAAAATCCACCATGTTGAACAAATATTTTTTTTTTTTTGGCTTTTATACTTTTCTCAGCACAGACTAGAAATCTTAATTGTTTTTTATGTTTTTTTAATTTAGCTTTTTGTGCTGGTGATATATATTATTACCATTTAATATATTGATTGCTATTTCAGCAATAGTTTTAATAATATCGTCATCACAATATTTAAGAATATTTTTACGAAATTTCTTGCTGCACTTTTCTAGTACATGTAACATATGTTGGTTTTTCTTCAATTGTTTCATATTTTATACAGTTATTTAAATCTTTTATATCACAAAAACAAATAAAATACATCTTTGAGAATACATTGGTTCCAATTCGAAATAAATCGTTAATATCTTGTGTTAAATCTAATATAACATAACCATGTGGTTTTGAGGTCAATTCATTATAAACCCCTAGGAAACCTTTTATATTTTCAGGATATAGCTGCCCAGCAAATGGGAAAATTTGTGATTTATCTCGAGGGTTTTTGAACAAAATTAAATATTTACAGTTCAAAGAAATATCTTGTGAAAATTATCCTTGATGAAATGCATTTTGTGTTATTAAAATAATCGATTAATTACGATGGTGTGACCCCTTAGTAAAATGCTCACAAACTTGTTTATTAGCAGCGTCTAGTATTAAATCATCCAATACAACTAATGTTGGTTCATTATTATCAAGCTCTTTTGGTATTTCATTATAGTATTCTACTGATTGAAAATTTATATTTTTTGCTATATCAGAGAGCTCTGGATAACACCATATTTTTTTCACCATATTAGAGTATATCAAACTCTTTATATTTTTGATTAAATTAGATACATAAGTTGTTTTTCTACAGCCACCATCATAGTGAAAGGATGGTTGAAATATATAATCCTCTTTCTACTCTTAAGTAAATACTAGATTTTTAGATAATGAGTAAAATGTATTTATATATATGTACTAGCAGATTTACCCAGCGTTGCCCGGGATGTTGCAAGTTCTAAAAAAGCAAGTTTCGGCCAATTTTTGGAATTACTACTTTGGTTGAAAAGAAAGCCTCAAAAAAATATTTGTGGTGTTCCTTTGACCCATTGCGGCCCAACAGCTTTTTGTTGGTTTTTTGCCGCCCGACGCCCGAATTATAATTACCGCCCGACAATTGTACAAAAAAAGATTTTGGAAGGATATTACGCCCAATTTTGCGAAATATTACTTGTTCAAAGTCTCAAAAACTGGTTTGTTGAGTTCGATTAACTCACTGCGGCACAGCAGCTTTTTACAGATTTTTTCGTTACTTTACTCTTAAGCATAAACGCTTGACAAATTGACTTTAAATTTTGTATGCGTACATGTATACACTTATGATTCCTATGATTATTCAAAAAAAAAATTTTGTAAGTAAATTACGTCCAACTTTTGAAAGTAGGCAAAACTTCTTTGAATTAGGGGAATGTTTAAAAAACTGTTTTGTCGAGTTTTTTTAACCGATTGTGCAACAAAAACTTTAAAAAACAGTTTGCAAAACAGTTTGAACGATTATCTTTAATTTTTCTAAACGTGGTGCTTCTTGACAATTTGGTGCTCCTTGACGATTGAGTTGAGGATCGTGGGTTTCCGGCGAATAATGTTAACTGAATTAAAATTTTTATGTTTATTATTCAATAATTACGAAAAGTTTCAAGTGAAATTTAATAAATTTGTTGAAAAATGCTTTTTAAAAAAATCTCTTTATTACATCTTAAAATTAACATGTACACCATCTGTAATTTGTTTCAATAACATCAACTTAAATTAAAACTCCATTGAGAGGCGGGGCAACGTGCTCAGGGTAATAGCTAGTTATTATATGATACTATAGGTCAAAAGAGTGTTCTCAATTTGCCATTATGTCATTTTACTATGTCAATAGCAGTTTACTTAAATTGCCAACGTTTGAATAAAATATAGTCGATGGTTTAGTAAAGGTTTAAAAATGTGCTTTTCAACTTATATTTTGTTTCGTACTTACCCGAAAGTTCAACTACGCTCCTCCTCGTTTTTTTTATGATTTTATGAGAGACATGTAGGCTTCATGTAAAAGATGTTTTAAAATACTATGTATTTAAGCATAATATACACGAAATTTATTTTTAGTTTTTAGATTTTATTTGAAGAAAACTGCAATTTTACACTGAAATCTATTTTTAAGAAACAACAACTGCGAAGTAGATAAAAAACAAAGACTTACGAAAAAATGTAGAAAAGGAAAATGTTATGTTATGTTATTTAAATTTAAAGATATTATTATTCGGCTTCTTTATTAGCTTTATTTTTATTATTATTAATATTATCTCATTTAGCTTTTGCACTAAATGAGAGAAAAAAATTTGTCTTATTAATTGAGCTTTTGGAATTAGGAAGAGAATGAATAAATTTGGATGGAATAAATGAACCCATTTCTGCCTGGTGGGCTTCCAAAAAATTTGGTGGTTCCGATTTGCGTCCAATTTAACAAGTTGATTTTGCAGTCTAAAAGAGAGGCTGCAAAAAGTTTTAGTTAAGTTTGATTAACCCGTTATCCACGACGACACCATGAAGTTTTCTATAAATTTCATTTGCTTAAACGATTAAAAGAATTTTATTGAAAATTTTGTACCAGCATTTTAATTATAAAAACCCACAGGGTATATTTGGTTTTGACCTATTTACGCGTTTTGAACAAAGATTCAATGAAATTTTCCAATTTTTGGTATTAACGCAAGTTAACCAAAAGTTCAATTAATAAGACAATTGTTATTCTCTCATTTAGTGCAAAAGCTAAATGAGATAATATTAATAATAATAAAAATAAAGCTAATAAAGAAGCCGAATAATAATATCTTTAAATTTAAATAACATAACATTTTCCTTCTCTACATTTTTTTCGTAAGTCTTTGTTTTTTATCTACTTTGTTTCTTTATCAGTTGTTGTTTTTGTAAAAAAAAAATTTCTAAAAAAAACCATAGTAAAATTGCAGTTTTCTTCAAATAAAACCTAAAAATCAAAAAAAAAATTTCGTGTATATTATGCTTAAATACATAGTATTTTAAAACATTTTTTCCAAAACTGAAGCCTACATTTATCTCATAAAATCATAAAAACAAGTGATGAAAAAAAACCAAGGGTTTTTAAAAAAGCACATTTTCAAAATAATATAGTGTTTCATACTGAGTATTTTATCGGAATATAATGTTGAAGCTTCGATATTAACGTTTAATGAAGAAAATATATACGTTGGTGACTAAGTTACTTATAAAAACAGTAAATTTTTTATTTTAAAGTTCTAATAGGCCTTCAATCGGGAAGGTTGCCAAATTTCTCAAAACTCCTACTGATTTTTGAGGACCTAACATATCTCAAAATTTTAAGACTCCAGCTAGTGTCGTTTAGAAGATATGTGTGGCCAAAAATTTTGCAAAAATTGAGTTTTGCTAAATTGTAAATTTTAGTACCGTATGACAACCCTAAACATTTGCCTTTTAAAAACTTATAAAGTTTATAAAACCAGCTATCTTTTGCCGTTTTCAGATTGAAAATACACTCAACAGAACTCTTGTTATAACAATTTAAAAATAAGCCTTTTTCCAAGTTTGGGGGCTGTAGCTCCGTAACGAGTGGGGCTACAGAAAAAAATTCTTCTACGAAATTATATTTTTTGTAATATCTACCCGTGGTTAAAATTTCTTTACTCTATTTCAAACGGTGTAAAAGTTTTGTAAATATACGACGAACGAGCTTTTAGCACATTTTCAAAAACAAAAGTTTTTGAAAATGTGATAAAAACGAGGAGGAGCGTAACTTAACTTTCAGGTAAGTACAAAACAAAATAAAAGTTGAAAAGCACATTTTTAAACCTTTTCTAAACCATCGACTATATGGTGGATATAAGTATCTATTAACAGTAATAGATACATTTTCTAAATATGCATACGCAGAACCAGTTAAGAGTAAAAGTTCAGGAAATGTTTTACCTGGCATACAAAACATTTTTAAACGAGCGCAATACTCCCAAAAAATATTCAATCTGATCAAGGTAAAGAGTTTTTCAATAAAGAATTTAGAAAACTAATGAAAAGAAAAAAATTCATCATTATCATACATATTCTGAAATGAAAGCATCCATAGTAGAACGTTTTAACCGTACTTTAAAAAATTCAATGTGGAAGCAGTTTTGTTTTCAGGGTAATTACAAATTTATATCTATTTTTCTTTTTTTTTCCCAATTTTTATTTAATTTCAGATAACTTTACAATAATATATAAAATTATGTATATGAAATTAAGTAATTCTAAAACTACAGCTTATAACTAACATTTAATAACTTATCATTTTTAACAATTTTTCTAATTTCTAATTTTTTCTTTTTTTTTAAAATTTTCAAATTTTAACGATTAATTTCTAAGATTTTTTACAAATTTTCTAAGTTTAAATATGTTTAAATTTTGACTGTTTTTAATTTCTACCGGTAGTTGAAAAGTTTTATTGCGCTGCATTTTAGACTTTTTTTGCTTCAACGTTGTTTTGGCTTTAGGAATTTCAATATTTTTCCTGTTTCTGGTTAGATAATTATGAATATTCCCCTATTTTGAAGTTTTAGTTTTGACTTAATATTCTTGTTCAGGATATTATAATATCCAGTTAATATCCAGTGTATCAATTATTTTATATAAATTATTAGTTCTGGTTCTTATATTCAAATTAAATAAAGTTTTGAGGGCTCTATTCATTACTGCCTTTATTTGATTTTTAGAAAAATATGAACAATGACTCCAACTGCATATATTATACCTAATTCTTGATAATATATGGTCATTATATATAAGTTTAGCAGCACTCCCCATTCTTCTGACAGCCATTGTTATAGAAATAATTTTTTTTTTTTTAATGCTTTTTATATGTTTATCCCATCTTAAGTTTTCTTCAATTATCATTCCCAAGTACTTAACATTATCAACTTCTTCTATTATGGTATCCTTTATCTTAAGCGTAATATTATCATTTGTTTTCTTTTGCATTTTGAATATCATGTAATTAGTTTTTTTTCGCATTTATACATAATTCATTTTGGTTTAACCAACTGCAATATATCTTTAGGTCATAATTTAGTATATTTTGAAGCTCTTCTTATGTTTTCGCTTTTGCTACAAGGTTAGTGTCATCCGCATAAATGTTGTATTTTGACTTAATATTGTTTTTAGGTAAGTCCATTATGTACACCACATATAATAACGGCCCCAGTAATGAACCTTGTGGTACGAATTACATTTTTCGTATTCTTTTAAATTAAAAAAAATAAAACAAATAAAAATAAAGTTTATAGTGCTTTATTGAATCTAATAATAATCTAATAATAATGAATAATCCAATAATAATGACCTAACAATAATGACTCTTAATTACAAGATTTTATTATCAGATGAATCTTAGAAATAAGTTATAATAAAGTATAGACTAATTGAATTTAAATATAATTATAGATAAATAATTATGAATAATTATGATTTTGTTTATTCAGGTGCATCCTATATTATTATAATAACAATAAATAGAAAATATGAATAACCCTTATTATTAGTAATGCTTATGTGTTATACTGGATATGTAACTTACGCCTGTTTTTATTACTAGAACATTGGGTTCTATTTGTCAAAAAACTTTTTAGTAAGAGATTACTGTTACCTCTAATTCCTAAGTTGTCTAGCAATCTGATAAGTCTGGAATGACTTACCATATCAAATGCTTTTGTTAAGTCAATAAAAACTGCGCTAACATAGTAGCCGCCATCAAACGCATCGTAAATATGTTCCAAGGTCTCTGCGAAAGCTGATTCTGTACCACTTTTTTCTAAGAAACCATATAGATTAGCATCAATTTAGTAATAAAACTTCTAATTCTAGAATTAATAAATTTTTCATATATTTTTGAAATTGAGTTTAGAATCGAAATTGGTCTATAGTTACCACAGTCTTCTTTTGATCCACTTTTGTGAATAGGAACTAAATATGCTTTTTTTAATGAATCAGGAAATAAACCATTAGTGAAACTTCAGTTTCAGTTTCACTAAAGATGGGGTTATAATATTGACCAACTCTTGTAGATCTCTCACTGTAATTTTATCCAATCCTGGAGTTGCATTTTTATTTAAATTCATAATAATTTGATGGATTTCTGGTTCTATAACTGGAATAAGAAACAACGAGTTGCTATTATATAGATTTTGTGAGCAGTTAATAAAATCGTTGGTATTTGGAATGTTTTTTTTAATACGTTCTCCTATTTCAGTAAAAAAATTATTGAAAGTATTTGCAATTTCAGCATCATTTTTAGTTTTTTACCATTGCTTTTAATAACATGGCTATCATTTTTCAGATTGTCTTCGTTGGTCTTTTTTATAGAATTATTCAATATTTTCCATAATTTCCTAGAATATCTCCCGGCTTTTTCAATATTTCTATTAATATAATTTTTTTTCTTCTTTTGTTAATTGTTCTACCTTTTTCTTCATTTTTATATATTTTGCCTTTTTTTCACTATTGGTCGGATCATTTTTATGTCGATTATATAATGCTTTTCTTATTTTCAGCTTGTCATGAATAAAAGGTGTTATCCAGCTATTATTTCTCGTTCTCATTGGTATTGTCTTAGTATATAATCTTTTTGCTTTTTGTATAATTTTTACTAAGGTTTCGATTTCTGGTATATTATTATTTTCTATTTTGTATTTTACTATGGAACGCATTAGATTATAATCGAATTTGTTTATTTTGTACTTTTTCATTGGTAACTTCTCAATATTAATTGCTTTAATAGATACTATTGCCAATTGATGGTCCGATAGGCAGTTATTTTCTATTATATAATTAACATCATAATTGCCATTCATGTTTTTTATTATGTGATCAATTAAGGTGCTAGAGTTAATTGTATTTCTTGTACTTTCCGTTTTATTAACTATGCTATATCCAGAAGTTGCTATAATATCCTTATACTTAGTAATTATATTGGAGTTCTCAAATAGATTTAGATTGGTATCTGCACAAACTTGCCTTATCTACCAGTTTCAGTTAAAGAAACTCCATACATAGGTTGCTGTTTTCCACTGGAGCTTTATAAAATGTACCGATTTTTAATTTTGGTTTTGAGTTCAGGATTTCAATTACAGTAAAGTTATATTTTTCATCTTTACATATTTTATTGAAACTAATATTATTTTTAATAAAAATGGCAGTCCCACCTCCTCTTTTTTTATTTCTACAGTTGTAAACTGCTTGATAATTGGGGATGTTGTAGGTATCTTTTTCATAATCTTAAACCCAAACCTCTGTAATTATTACTATGTCTATTTCTTTATATTCATTAAATTATGTTTAATTAAGATTCTCTTGTCTTTTGAAGATTTTCCCTATATTTGTTATAAACATGTCGTCTATATGTAGCTAGATCATTCGAAACATCTTTATTGCAGATTCCTATGTTTTCGTGGTACCTGTCATATATTCTCCGAAGTACCGGATAGTCCGTTGGTAATTCTTCTTGATTAATAAAAACCTTTGTATTGGTTTGTGTTATACCATCAAAGCAAATATCGTTTTGATCGTGGAAAAATGCCAAATATAATCGCACATTGTTATATATTCTGTAATCCCTTAATCTGGAAAGCACATATACACTTTCTCCATTTTCAATTGCTCTTTTTGTAAGCCTTACAATTGGGGGTGACATCGGATCAACAAAACTTTTGCTATCATCTTGGAATTTGGAGAAACCTAGTTTTCTTTGAGTTGTGTTCTGTGGATTTATTGTTTCGCCTTTATTCCAGTCTGGGTATTTGGAGTCTTTTATTTCTACATTATTATTACTATTATCATTGGTTTGGTTATTTGTATCATTTTTTATCTTACTAATACTATCATTTTCTCTTTTTTCTGTATTATTATCATAGCTTGGGTTAATTTTATCGTTTTTAATTTTACTTTTTGCATTATCATTGGTTTGGTGAATTCTATCGTTTTTAATCTTACTTGTATTATCATTTTCTCCTTTTTCTGTATTATTATTATCATTTTTATAGTTAATTTTATCATTTTTAATGCTACTTTTCGAAATATTATTAATAGTTTTATTTATTTTTATATTACTTTCAAGGGAAGTGTTTTTATTTGACCATAATTTTGGGAAATATGAAAGAATGTAGCTACGCTTCTTTTTATCTTTATTATAATCAATTTTGTTAGTCTTTTCACTGTTATGGTTAATATTGTTATTATTATTACTATTATTGTTATTATAATTATTATTTTTATTATTATTATTATTATTTTCATTATTGTTATTTTCATTTTTTATATGAGTTATATCACTGTTAGTGTCTCTAATATTATTAAAACTTAGTTTAACCATAGTATTATTCTTATTAATATTATCAGTTCTGCAGAATCACTTTTTTTATTTTTATTTACATTTATATTTAATTTGTTATCTTCCTCTTCTAGTTTCCTTAATTGCTAGTATCCGATTTTTTATTTTCTTATGCTTAATTTATTTTTATACACTAGACATGATCTACTAAAAGTTTTATGATTAACATGCAACCTCAAACTGAATTTTTCGTTCGATTTTAAACAATTAATGCATTTATTAATTTCCTCTTTTTGGTATTCACTTGTTTTGTGTTGTTGGTGGCATTTCAAGCATGTTTCTTTATTCGTACATTCCGCAGCCCTATGGTTAAATCCTTTACATTTAATCATCACTTATTGAGAAATACAACTCAACATATCATCAGACAATTAAACTTCGACCTAAAAAGTTACAAAATCAAACGAAAAATATATTTTGAAAAACATTTATGTGCAACCGAAATCTTATAAAGTTGAAGATTATGTACACTTAAGTAAATACAAAGGAAACTTTGCAAAAGGTTATCAACCAAACTAGTCAACAGTAATATTTACAATTAAAGAAATAAAACGCACAAATCCAATTACTTACAACATACTTGATTATGCAAAAACACCGATTTTAGGTTCTTTCTATGAATTCGAACTTACTGATGTCAAAATCCTGACACTTTTCTTTTTAAAAAAATATTGAAAAGAGACGGAAATCAGGTTTTTGTTAAATGGTTAGGTTTTGATAAAGATCACCATTCATCTTTATCTATAGTTTATACATTAATTTATCTAGTTGACCTTATAGTTGAATTTATTTTTTAACATATCGTAAACGCTTTTTATTAAAAACAACATTCTTGAATATTATTAACTATTAAGACTAGGTAATTATTGTACAACACCTGCTTTAAATAAAGATGAAACAAATCATTCCACTTTCTTATTCTACATTATCATTTTCTAGTTGATCCATATATATATATTATTTACAAAAAGGTCGTCCGGTATATAATTATAAAAGTGCCAGTCAATGCACCTAATTTACTTAAATATTGCTGGGTTCTTTCTGAACTTTGATAGAGAACGGTCGATGGTCGATGAAACAATCAATTAAAAATAAAAATAAATTTTTTTAAATTTACTGTCGAATTTATTCCCAGTATATTCTATTATAAAATATTTAACAAAAATTAAACCACATATTAAAAAAAATTTTAATAAAAAAAAAGGAAAAAAATACCGCTTTTTGAATAGTGTGATTCATATAACTAATCCGACAATGTTGAGGTAGAAAACGAGGACAGCTTAAGGTCCACAATAAATATGAAGCTTCGTGAGATCCTCAAAAGTAAAAATACCAGTAAATCCTTAAATGTAGCAGCAAAAACCATAAATAGGTATCTTCGTGAAATTGAGGAGCTTAAAGAAATAAAAAATTAACAAGAAGAAGATATGAAGATATATAAAGCTTTTTACGATAAACACCACGTGATGAATAGAGCTGCTCAAGCTTCTGATAATTTTTTTAATCCTTTGATGGAGTTAGAAGAACAGGAGGATAGTGTGGTTTTAGGAAAATGACAACAGTGCACCCACAATTGAAATTAACACCGCTGCAGGTGCACCTAAGAGCCTAGCATAGAAGAATTGGCCAGAATAACTAAAATAAAAAAGAATAAAAACAAAAATAAAACTGAAAAAAATATTAATACTGGTAGTAATCCTGGATCACGAAAAAAAAGAGAATGCCACCCATTAACTTTGGAAATACAGATGTTGCGTATCTAAAAAAGTTAATGAAAAATAATTTAAAAATTTACGACTACCTGATTAAGGAAAGAGGTGATGAACAAAATATAATATATACGCACAAATTGGAAAACCATACAAAAACATGCGAGCTCCTCGAAAAATCGAAAATAAATTATTTTACATTTACCCCAAAAGAAGAAAAACGAGTCACGGTAGTTTTAAAGGGATTAAGCAGCTCCCACACATGTGAGAAGTTATGGAGAGCCTAAAAATTCATCAAAATAAGTGCATAAAATTTGAAAAAGTATCAGATTAACAACCAGACAATCCATTAAAAATAAGACACAGCTACCATATTTCATTGTACAAGCGTCACCCAATAGTACATACAATGAAATTATAAAAATAAAAACTTTAGACCACCAAATTATTCGATGGGAAAAGTTATATAGACCAGATATATTGCAATGTACACGTTGCCAACGTTTTGGACATTCCGCTGCTAATTGTAAAATGGAGGACAGATGCGTTAAATGTGGAGATAATCACCCACCAGCAGAATGCTCAATAAAACCTGATGATCCAAGAGAAAGATTATTTTGTATTCTCTGCAAACAGGAAGGTCATCCCTCATCATTCAAAATGTGTCTTGAGTATCAGCTAAAATTACAAAAACGTGAAGAAGCAAAAGAACTTATCAAAAGAAAGATCGAAAATAAACACATGTTGCAGAATACAGTTCAGCCAAACCTATCTTTCTCTAGTGTGGTAAGATCAAATAATGTTAATAAAAGTAATTCGAACACTAATAATATAAGTAATAGTAGTAGTAGTAGTAATAGTAGTAGTAGTAGTAATAGTAGCATTTCTATCAATGATATAATTTTAGAAATCAAAATGTTATGTTGATATGCAAAAAGAAATGCGTAAAGATTTTAAGAGTGTTAGAGACGATATCAAAACTAATAGCAATAGAATCAATATTTTATTCAAACACTTACGCATCTCCAATCAACAATGATTAACAATTACTCATTAATATCAATAAATGTCAATTCTCTAATCTCCTACCATAGAAAACACTCACTTATACACTTTCTCGAAAATTATAAAACAGATATAATTTGTATGTGTGAAACGAAATTAAAAACATCTGATCACATGTCAATCAATAATTATAATCTGATTAGAAGAGATCGTACAAATGAAATTGAAGATGGTGGTGTTGCCATAAGCATAAAAAATAAAATTGTTTATTAAATTATAAATTATGATATTTTTGATAATGTTATTTGCATTGAGCCAAGTATTATCCAACTTCAATTAAATCAAAGAAAAAATTAATTTATAATTTCTATTTACGCTTCAAATAGAAATTCATATAACTTTTTAACAGAATTAGAAAAAATTTTTGATTTGTTAAATTTATCAAATCCAAATAATTTCTATATAATAACTGGCGTTTTTAGCGCCAAACATACATCATGGTTAAACACTATAAACAACGCTCGAGGTATACAACTACATAATTGGATACAAAACAAGAGTATTTGTATTAAGCTTCAAATACATATGACAGATGCAAGAGTTAATTATTCTCACGCACATAAAAAACTGGTCACACTTCCATATAATAGTGATCATAACGCCATTCATCTCTCTTTCTCTATAAATAATGAACAGCTTTCTTTAACAGAATTGCCAACTGTAGAAAATAATTTTAATTTTAAATATACCAATTGGGAAATATTTCAAACTAAATTGGATCAAAATTTTTATAAGGAATATACGACAAATAACAATAACAATAATAATAGAAATAATAATGATAATAATAATAATAGTAATAATAACAATAATAATAATAATTATATTCCAGATGATTGTAATATATCAATTCAAAACATTGATTATCATCTGGAAAAAATTAATAATATAATAACAAAAACAATGAAAGAAATTATTCCAAAATTTAATAACAAAAACAACATAATGAAATTCTACTCTACAAACTTAAAAAGATAATTAAAATAAAAAACAGAATTAATGAAAGATATACACAAAATACACAAACAAAGATTAAATTTTTCTTCTTCCAACATGCAACTTCTAAAAAGTCTACTTAACAATATTAATTCATTGATAAAACAACAAATTAAAATCGAAATTAATAAATATTGCACTAAACGTTTGCAAAATATTACACCCAATAATAGTTCAAACATGTTCTCAGAAATTATAATGAAATCTCTCAACTACACATAGACCATAATGATGAAATAGAGTCAGACCTATACATTGAAAATGATTTCAGAAAAGAAGAAAATGCCATTGAACTAATTACTCATATAGAAATGGTTGAAGAAATTAAAGCTCTGAAGTAAAAACAAAGCAGCAGGTTTCGATCTAATTACTGCAGACATTCTAAAACAACTCCCGAAAAAAGGGATAACAATGTTAACATATATAATGAATGCTATGTTAAAGTTAAATTATGTACCTAATGTTTGGAAGGTGGCAGAAATAATTATGATACTTACGGCAGGAAAGCCTCCAAACGAAACAAAGTCTTATAGACCTATCTCTCTGTTGCCAATTATGTCAAAACTCTTTGAGAAACTGTTATTAAAAAGGTTGAAACCTATAATAGAAAATAGAAAACTAATTCTTAACTATCAATTTGGTTTTAGAGAAAAACACTCTACTGTTGACCAAGTACATAGAATTACTGATATAATTGAGAAAGCTCTAGAAGAAAAACAAATATGCTCTACAATATTTCTAGACGTAGCACAAGCATTTGAAAAAGTTTGGCACGAAGGCCTAATTTATAAGTTGCGAAAACTATTACTTAAAAAATATGTAGATATACTCTCATCATACTTAACTGATAGACTGTTTAGAATTAAACAGGATGAAGAGTACTCTATACTGAGAGAAATTAAAGCGGGTTTGCCTCAAGGAAGTATCTTGGGTCCAATATTATACTTGCTATATACTAGTGACTTGCACAATTTCAAGAAATAAATGTAGCGACTTTTGCTGTCGATACTGTAATAATGGCAGTAGGATCAAATGTCGGCGAGGCTACAAATAAACTACAAAAAGCAAGTGATAAATTATATCTTTGGACCAAAAAATGGAAAATTAAACTAAATGAACTGAAATCAGTGCAAGTAAATTTTACAAATTTAACCTATTCCTATTCCAAAATCCCCCAGCCGTACAATTAAATAGGTTAGATATTTCTCATGAAAACAAGGCAAAATACCTAGGAATGACAATAGATGTCAAGCTAAAATGGAAAGAACATGTCAAAAAGAAAAGAATAGAATTAAAACAAAAATACAGAGAAATGTATTGGCTCCTAGGTCGAAAATCTAAATTGCCAATAGAGAAAATTTTGTTATATAACCAAATAATTAAGCCTATCTGTTTGTACGACGTACAACTTTGGGGCTGTGCCAAACGAACAAATATTCAGAGAATTCAAACATTTCAAAGCAAAGCGCTACGTAACATGGTGAGTGCTCCCTGGTACGTACGAAATTCCGACTTACATAGGGATCTAGGAATTCCTATTGTTAGCGATGAAATAAAAAAATATGCCATAAAACATAAGACCCGCTTAGAAGGTCACATAAACATAGAAGCGTCAAAACTTCTACTATCTTCAAATGTCAATAGAAGGCTTAAAAGAACTAGGCACCTCCAATTAGCGATAAATTCAGATCATCTTAACGGAGGTCTGTAATTCCAGTAGATCATAAAAAGTTAGCGCAAAATTAAGGGTTAGTCTCTAAGACTAGTTTTAATATTTTAAAACAGGGCGGCTTTTGGAATAAAGGTTAACTTGCGTTAATACCAAAAATTTGAAAATTTCATTGAATCTTTGTTCAAAACGCGTAAACAGGTCAAAACCAAATTAACTAATTCCGGTTGCTAAGAGCAACATTTGTGCAAAATCTCAAGTCAATCGGTCAAATCGTTTTGACTCGACATCAAAACCATTGGAAAAACTTCATTGCACCCTCGTGCCCAAACGGGTTAACCGAACTCAACAAAAATTTGTGTTAGCCTCTCTTTTCGACTACGAAACCACCCTGTAAAATTAGACACAAATCGGAAACACAAAATTTTTTCGAAGCCCGCCAGGCCGAAATGGATTAATTCATTCCAACCAAATTTATACAACTAATTCCGGTTGCTAAGAGGAACATTAGTACAAAATTTCATGTTAATCGGTCAAACCGTTTTGACTCGACATCAAAAAAACGAAAAAGCTTAAAACGGCTTTGGAGCCGCCATCTGTTGATTTTTAAAAATGTTACATAGCCTATGTCACCTCCCGGGTTCTCAGAATTATTCCTTTAAAATTTTGTGACAATCGGACTAGTGGTTTTCACGTGAATCTTGGACAAACAGCAAATAAACAAACAAACAAACAAATTTTCGTCTTTATTTATTAGATTCAGACTGTGTATTTATAATTATATAGTACAACACCTGCTTTAAATCTATATAAAACAAATCTTTTCACTTTTTATTAAAAAACATTCTTGCATATTATTAACTATTAAGACTGCGTAAGACCTGCTTTAAATCTATGTAAAAGAAATCATTCCACTCTCTTATTCTACTTTATAATTATCTAGTTGACCTTATATATGCATATTATTTACAAAAAGCTTTTCCGGAATATAGTTATACAAGCGCCAGTCAATACACCTAATTTGCATTAATTATACTGTCTCTTCCTGGCACGGAATTCTCATGCCCATGCGCATGTATAATTACTACTAATGTAAAATTTCTGAACACATTGCTTGTCAAAAATACAAAATGAAATGTTAGAAATTTAAATTTTTTCTACAGAAACAATATTTGAAAAGCATAAATAATTAATCTGGATCATGCTTTTTTATTTCGTCGAACATCATTTTCCATAAAGCTTAATTTTTTTTTTCGAATTTAATTCAGCTTCATATTGGAGAGAACTATCTGGAATACTCACATCTAATGGAAAATTATTTACGTAATCATGATTACGAAAATGTGGAGAAACTGGTTGAATTAATAAATACTGTTAAAGAAAGGTGTTCAATTGTTAAGAATATTAGAACCATAATATAATAATCATTGGATGTCAAAAAAAATCTTAAAAATGATGGAGTATAGATACGAATTATATAAGAGACACAAAAAGTACCCAAATTGTATAGAGTATAAAATTAATTATAATAGAATAAAAAACAAGGTCAATATTATGATAAAAAAGCAAAGCAAGTTCATTTTAACAGAAAATTACAAAAGGCAGGTTCGAATACCATAAAATTATGGACTGTCTTGAATTCTCACATTGCAAACCAAAAATCAGATGATCGGAAATAATTAAGGAAATTATATATAATGACAAACTTTTAAATAGTAGTAATGACTTAGCTAACAGTTTTAATGATCATTTTAGTAATATTGGGAAAAATTAGCTGATAAAATTCAAGTTAGGCATAAAAAATAAAAATGTTAATACAATAAAAAATATAATAAATGAAAACACGATGTTTTTGATGCCTACAAATCATAATAAAGTTTATTCTGTTATTATAAATTTAAAATATAATGCACCTGACTCGAATAAAATAGCAGCCAAGGATTTAAAAACTGTAGCTAATATAATATCACCGATAATCAGTAATCTTGTCAATAATTGTTTTCGATCAGGAGTATATCCACAAACATTAAAATCTGCATCATTAATACCTATTTACAAAAACGGTTCTGCTTTGGATACTTCGAATTATCGACCTATTGCACTTACTAGCTATTTTAGTAATATTTTTGAAAAAATAATCAATAAAAGATCTTTTGAATTTATCAAAAGCTCCGGTGGATTCGATAATAATCAGTTTGGCTTCCAGAAATCTCATGACTCAGATGTAGCAATCAATGATTCTATCAGATCCATAGCTGGCAATTTGGGTAAAGAAAATTATGTGTGCTCAATCTTTGTTTATTTAAGAAAAGCTGTTGATACTATGTGGTTCATGGTGTTCTATTGAATAGAATTTATGAAATTGAAATAAGAGGATTTCCTCATAAACTTCTAAAATCGAATCTAAAAAACGGTTTTATTGTGATCAAAGTAAATGGTGTATATAGTAGTAAAAATGCATTAAATATAGGAGTCCCGTAAGGATCTGTGCTTGGGCCAACGCTGTACCTACTATATGTGCATAATATGCAATATGCTAACTTAAAATCGGGCTATAAGATATTTGTTGATAATACTTTGTTTATCTAACTTAAAGTTCTTATTTTTTAGCACATTTTCAAAAAATTTTGTAAAAATGTGCCTATATAGTTTCACTCTGTCCGTCCGTCTGTCCGTCTGTCTGTCTGTCCGTATGTTTACAAAAACTTTTACATCGTTTGAAATAGAGAAAAGAAATTTTAACCACGAGTAGGTATTACAAAAAAAATTATTTCGCCCCACCCGTTACGGAGCTGCAGCCCCCCAAAGTTGGGAAAAGTCCTATATTCAAATTGTTATAACAAGAGTTTTATTAGGTGTATTTTCAATCTGAAAACGGCAAAAGATAGCTGGTTTTATAAACTTTATAAATTTTTAAAAAATAAATGTTTATGGTATCCATACGGTACTAAAATTTACCATTATACAAAACTCAATTTTAACAAAATTTTTGGCTACACATATCTTTTATACGGATTAAGCTAGGGTCTTGAAATTTTGGGAGTAGTTAGATCCTTAGAAATAAGTAGAAGTCGGTTAACAAATTTTTTTTGTCACGTCCCCTGTTTTGCAGCTATAAGGGCCCGAAAATTGAAATTTTGCTATTTTTAAACATCTGTAACTTGAATACCTGTTCAAATTTTTTTTTTGTGTTTTACAAAATTGAAAGCTCTTTAAATATATTTGAACATGTGTCAAAGGCTTTTCTTAATTTTGAAGGGTGACGAAGCTACAGCCCCCGCAAATTCCAAAAAAGCCCTATATTTAAATTGGTATAATAAGAGTTCTGTCAGCTATATTTTCAATCTAAAAACGGTATAAGAGAGCTGCTTTCTTAGGCCTTACAAAACTCAATTTTTTGGCCCCACATATCTTCTAAACGACACTAGCTGGAGTCTTAAAATTTTGAGATATGTTAGGTCCTCAAAAATCAGTAGGAGTCTTGAGAAATTTGGCAACCTTCCCGATTGAAGGCCTATTAGAACTTTAAAATAAAAAATTTACTGTTTTTATAAGTAACTTAGTCACCAACGTATATATTTCCTAAATTAAACGTTAACATTGAAGCTTCAACATTATAATCCGATAAAATACTCAGTATGAAACACTATATTATTTTGAAAATGTGCTTTTTTAAAAACCCTTGGTTTTTTTCATCACTTGTTTATCTTTACAATAATACCTACGCTTTTTATTTAAAATTCTATATATTTTTTTACTTGATAAAATATTTAAATAAATTGAAAAATAAAAGCCTTTAATAAAATTTTATAACTTGTTTTATTGAAATCAGAATGATAAGTGAATTACAAAAATTTACATTATTTTATCCAAAAAAGCTCTACCTGTTGTTGCCACGTGAGTTCTAATTTCGTGGGAACAATAGTAATTTTTATTTCCCAATAAAAAGAGCTGATTATGTTTTCTATATTTGTTTGAGTTGTCGTTGAACTATGTTGCAATTGAATAAAAAATATTAAAAAGTGAAATATGACCCCTATGTTGAATTTTGAAATAAAGGGAAATTATGTGGCGTGTGTTGACCTATGTTGCGTGTGTTAACTCCTCCATCCTTTAAAATCAAGTGTCCTCACTTGATCGGAACTGGAAATTGATAATTGTTGTGGATTTCTTTTTATATTTATTTGCTGTAAATTGTGTGATTGTTTTGTACGGGCTGCATTTGGATCTCCTTGGTTGCCTTTTCTGTTACTATTGCACCTGGTTTTTTGTACTCCTGTTGTGATGCGTTTGATATGGGCTGGCTATGATGATTGAGGATTATTTTGTTTCTTCTTTTGCAATTTAGTAATATAGCTGCTATTATCAGGAGAAATATGCTGAAAGTGGTGGGTCCTAAAGTGATTAGGCTTAGAAGTAGATTTTTTTGCTTGTCTTCTTTCAATAGTTGTATTTCTTTTGTGTTATTGATATGTATGTCTTTTAAAAGTTCCAGAGAGAGGTGTTCTTGTAGCTCAGCTTTTGTGAATTCTGGTTGGAGAATCGCTGGTAGTACATTTTTTTGAGAAATTTCTTTAATTTGGTACATTTTTTTGGAAAACTTTTATTAACTAATATTTCGGTTAGAGTTTCTATTTGTGATTTCGAAAGTAGTACTGAAACTAGTCAACAGTAATATTTACAATTAAAGAAATAAAACGCACAAATCCAATTACTTACAACATACTTTATTATGCAAAAACACCGATTTTCGGTTCTTTCTATGAATTCTGACTTACTCATGTCAAAATCCTGACACTTTTCTTTTTAAAAAAATATTGAAAAGAGACGGAAATCAGGTTTTTGTTAAATGGTTAGGTTTTGATAAAGATCACCATTCATCTTTATCTATAGTTTATACATTAATTTATCTAGTTGACCTTATAGTTGAAATTATTTGTTAACACATTGTAAACGCTTTTTTTTAAAAACAACATTCTTGAATATTATTAACTATTAAGACTAGGTAATTATTGTACAACACCTGCTTTAAATAAAGATGAAACAAATCATTCCACTTTCTTATTCTACATTATCATTTTCTAGTTGATCCATATATATATATTATTTACAAAAAGGTCGTCCGGTATATAATTATAAAAGTGCCAGTCAATGCACCTAATTTACTTAAATATTGCTGGGTTCTTTCTGAACTTTGATAGAGAACGGTCGATGTTATTAAATTTTACTTTTAAACAATCAATTAAAAATAAAAATAAATTTTTTTAAATTTACTGTCGAATTTATTCCCAGTATATTCTATTATAAAATATTTAACAAAAATTAAACCACATATTAAAAAAAATTTTAATAAAAATAAAGGAAAAAAATACCGCTTTTTGAATAGTGTGATTCATATAACTAATCCGACAATGTTGAGGTAAAAAACGAGGACAGCTTAAGGTCCACAATAAATATGAAGCTTTGTGAGATCCTCAAAAGTAAAAATACCAGTAAATCCTTAAATGTAGCAGCAAAAACCATAAATAGGTATCTTCGTGAAATTGAGGAGCTTAAAGAGATAATAAATTAACAAGAAGAAAATATGATGATATATAAAGCTTTTTACGATAAACACCACGTGATGAATAGAGCTGCTCAAGCTTCTGATAATTTTTTTAATCCTTTGATGGAGTTAGAAGAACAGGAGGATAGTGTGGTTTTAGGAAAATGACAACAGTGCACTCACAATTGAAATTAACACCGCTGCAGGTTGCACCTCCGAACCTAGCGTAGAAGAATTGGCCAGAATAACTAAAATAAAAAAAAATAAAAACAAAAATAAAACTGAAAAAAAATATTAATACTGTATATTAGTTAATACTATTCCTGGATCACGAAAAAAATGAGAATGCCACCCATTAACTTTGGAAATACAGATGTTGCGTATCTAAAAAAGTTAATGAAAAATAATTTTAAAATTGACGATTACCTGATTAAGGAAAGAGGTGATGAACAAAATATAATATATACGCACAAATTGGAAAACCATACAAAAACATGCGAGCTCCTCGAAAAATCGAAAATAAATTATTTTACATTTACCCCAAAAGAAGAAAAACGAGTCACGGTAGTTTTAAAGGGATTAAGCAGCTCCCACACATGTGAGAAGTTATGGAGAGCCTAAAAATTCATCAAAATAAGTGCATAAAATTTGAAAAAGTATCAGATTAACAACCAGACAATCCATTAAAAATAAGACACAGCTATCATATTTCATTGTACAAGCGTCACCCAATAGTACAAACAATGAAATTATAAAAATAAAAACTTTAGACCACCAAATTATTCGATGGGAAAAATTATATAGACTAGATATATTGCAATGTACACGTTGCCAACGTTTTGGACATTCCGCTGCTAATTGTAAAATGGAGGACAGATGCGTTAAATGTGGAGATAATCACACACCATCAGAATGCTCAATAAAACCTGATGATCCAAGAGAAAGATTATTTTGTATTCTCTGCAAACAGGAAGGTCATCCCTCATCATTCAAAATGTGTCTTGAGTATCAGCTAAAATTACAAAAACGTGAAGAAGCAAAAGAACTTACCAAAAGAAAGATCGAAAATAAACACATGTTGCAGAATACAGTTCAGCCAAACCTATCTTTCTCTAGTGTGGTAAGATCAAATAATGTTAATAAAAGTAATTCGAACACTAATAATATAAGTAATAGTAGTAGTAGTAGTAATAGTAGTAGTAGTAGTAATAGTAGCATTTCTATCAATGATATAATTTTAGAAATCAAAATGTTATGTTGATATGCAAAAAGAAATGCGTAAAGATTTTAAGAGTGTTAGAGACGATATCAAAACTAATAGCAATAGAATCGATATTTTATTCAAACACTTACGCATCTCCAATCAACAATGATTAACAATTACTCATTAATATCAATAAATGTCAATTCTCTAATCTCCTACCATAGAAAACTCTCACTTATACACTTTCTCGAAAATTATAAAACAGAAATAATTTGTATGTGTGAAATGAAATTAAAAACATCTGATCACATGTCAATCAATAATTATAATCTGATTAGAAGAGATCGTACAAATGAAATTGAAGATGGTGGTGTTGCCATAAGCATAAAAAATAAAATTGTTTATTAAATTATAAATTATGATATTTTTGATAATGTTATTTGCATTGAGCCAAGTATTATCCAACTTCAATTAAATCAAAGAAAAAATTAATTTATAATTTCTATTTACGCTTCAAATAGAAATTCATATAACTTTTTAACAGAATTAGAAAAAATTTTTGATTTGTTAAATTTATCAAATACAAATAATTTCTATATAATAACTGGCGTTTTTAGCGCCAAACATACATCATGGTTAAACACTGTAAATAATGCTCGAGGTATACAACTACATAATTGGATACAAAACAAGAGTATTTGTATTAAGCTTCAAATACGAATATAATATGACCCCCTGTTCCAACATGTACCTATGGTATAGACAGGCTAATTAGCCTAACAGTTGAACAGTTAGCGCTTAAAAAAAAAAAAAAAAAAAAAAAATATGACAGATGCAAGAGTTAATTATTCTCACGCACATAAAAAACTCACCACACTTCCATATAATAGTGATCATAACGCCATTCATCTCTCTTTCTCTATAAATAATGAACAGCTTTCTTTAACAGAATTGCCAACTGTAGAAAATAATTTTAATTTTAAATATACCAATTGGGAAATATTTCAAACTAAATTGGATCAAAATTTTTATAAGGAATATACAACAAATAACAATAATAATAATAATAATAGAAATAATAATAATAATAATGATAATAATAATAATAGTAATAATAACAATAATAATAATAATTATATTCCAGATGATTGTAATATATCAATTCAAAACATTGATTATCATCTGGAAAAAATTAATAATATAATAACAAAAACAATGAAAGAAATTATTCCAAAATTTAATTACAAAAACAACATAATGAAATTCTACTCTACAAACTTAAAAAGATTATTAAAAAAAAGAAACAGAATTAATGAAAGATATACACAAAATACACAAACAAAGATTAAATTTTTCTTCTTCCAACATGCAACTTCTAAAAAGTCTACTTAACAATATTAATTCATTGATAAAACAACAAATTAAAATCGAAATTAATAAATATTGCACTAAACGTCTGCAAAATATTACACCCAATAATAGTTCAAACATGTTCTCAGAAATTATAATGAAATCTCTCAACTACACCTAGACCATAATGATGAAATAGAGTCAGACCTGTACATTGAAAATGATTTCAGAAAAGAAGAAAATGCCATTGAACTAATTACTCATATAGAAATGGTTCAAGAAATTAAAGCTCTGATGTCAAAAAAAGCACCAGGTTTCGATCTAATTACTGCAGACATTCTAAAACAACTCCCGAAAAAAGGGATAACAATGTTAACATATATAATGAATGCTATGTTAAAGTTAAATTATGTACCTAATGTTTGGAAGGTGGCAGAAATAATTATGATACTTACGGCAGGAAAGCCTCCAAACGAAACAAAGTCTTATAGACCTATCTCTCTGTTGCCAATTATGTCAAAACTCTTTGAGAAACTGTTATTAAAAAGGTTGAAACCTATAATAGAAAATAGAAAACTAATTCTTAACTATCAATTTGGTTTTAGAGAAAAACACTCTACTGTTGACCAAGTACATAGAATTACTGATATAATTGAGAAAGCTCTAGAAGAAAAACAAATATGCTCTACAATATTTCTAGACGTAGCACAAGCATTTGAAAAAGTTTGGCACGAAGGCTTAATTTATAAGTTGCGGCAACTATTACCAAAAAATATGTAGATATAATCTCATCATACTTAACTGATAGACTGTTTAGAATTAAACAGGATTAAGAGTACTCTACACTGAGAGAAATTAAAGCGGGTGTGCCTCAATAAAGTATCTTGGGTCCCATATTATACTTGCTATATACTAGTGACTTGCCCCAATTTCAAGAAATAACTGTAGCGATTTTTGCTGTCGATACTGCAATAATGGCAGTAGGATCAAATGTCGGCGAGGCTACAAATAAACTACAAAAAGCAAGTGATAAATTATATCTTTGGACCAAAAAATGGAAAATTAAACTAAATGAACTGAAATCAGTACAAGTAAATTTTACAAATTTAACCTATACCTATTCTAAAATCCCCTAGCCGTACAATTAAATAGGGTAGATATTCCTCATGAAAAGAAGGCAAAATACCTAGGAATGACATTAGATGTCAAGCTAAAATGGAAAGAACATATCAAAAAGAAAAGAATAGAATTAGAACAAAAATACAGAGAAATGTATTGGCTCCTAGGTCGAAAATCTAAATTGCCAATAGAGTACAAAATTTTGTTATATAACCAAATAATTAGGCCTATCTGGTTGTACGGCGTACAACTTTGGGGCTGTTCCAAACGAACAAATATTCAGAGAATTCAAACATTTCAAAGCAAAGCGCTACGTAACATGGTGAGTGCTCCCTGGTACGTACGAAATTCCGACTTACATAGGGATCTAGGAAGTCCTATTGTTAGCGATGAAATAAAAAAATATGCCATAAAACATAAGACCCGCTTAGAAGGTCACATAAACATAGAAGCGTCAAAACTTCTACTATCTTCAAATGTCAATAGAAGGCTTAAAAGAACTAGGCCCCTCCAATTAGCGATAAATTCAGATCATCTTAACGGAGGTCTGTAATTCCAGTAGATCATAAAAAGTTAGCGCAAAATTAATGGTTAGTCTCTAAGACTAGTCTTAATATTTTAAAACAGGGCGGCTTTCGGAATAAAGGTTAACTTGCGTTAATACCAAAAATTTGAAAATTTCATTGAATCTTTGTTCAAAACGCGTAAACAGGTCAAAACCAAATTAACTAATTCCGGTTGCTAAGAGGAACATTTGTACAAAATTTCATGGTAATCGGTCAAACCGTTTTGACTCGACATCAAAAAAACGAAAAAGCTTAAAACGGCTTTGGAGCCGCCATCTGTTGATTTTTAAAAATGTTACATAGCCTATGTCACCTCCCGGGTTCTAAGAATTATTCCTTTAAAATTTTGTGACAATCGGACCAGTGGTTTTCACGTGAATCTTGGAAAAACAAGCAAATAAACAAACAAACAAACAAATTTTCTTCTTTATTTATTAGATTCAGACTGTGTAATTATATAGTACAACACCTGCTTTAAATCTATATAAAACAAATCTTTTCACTTTTTATTAAAAAACAACATTCTTGCATATTATTAACTATTAAGACTGTGTAAGACCTGCTTTAAATCTATATAAAACAAATCTTTTCACTTTTTATTAAAAAACAACATTCTTGCATATTATTAACTATTAAGATTGTGTAAGACCTGCTTTAAATCTATATAAAACAAATCATTCCACTCTCTTATTCTTTTTTCGAATTTAATTCAGCATATTGGAGAGAACTATCTGGAATACCCACATCTAATGGAAAATTATTTACGTAATCAAGATTACGAAAATGTGGAGAAACTGGTTGAATTAATAAATACTGTTAAAGAAAGGTGTTCAATTGTTAAGAATATTAGAACCATAATATAATAATCATTGGATGTCAAAGGAAATCTTAAAAATGATGGAGTATAGATACGAATTATATAAGAGACACAAAAAGTACCCAAATTGTATAGAGTATAAAATTAATTATAATAGAATAAAAAACAAGGTCAATATTATGATAAAAAAGCAAAGCAAGTTCATTTTAACAGAAAATTACAAAAGGCAGGTTCGAATACCATAAAATTATGGACTGTCTTGAATTCTCACATTGCAAACCAAAAATCAGATGATCGAAAATAATTAAGGAAATTATATATAATGACAAACTTTTAAATAGTAGTAATGACTTAGCTAACAGTTTTAATGATCATTTTAGTAATATTGGGAAAAATTAGCTGATAAAATTCAAGTTAGGCATGTTAATACAATAAAAAATATAATAAATGAAAACACGATGTTTTTGATGCCTACAAATCATAATAAAGTTTATTCTGTTATTATAAATTTAAAATATAATGCACCTGACTCGAATAAAATAGCAGCCAAGGATTTAAAAACTGTAGCTAATATAATATCACCGATAATCAGTAATCTTGTTAATAATTGTTTTCGAACAGGAGTATATCCACAAACATTAAAATCTGCATCATTAATACCTATTTACAAAAACGGTTCTCCATTGGATACTTCGAATTATCGACCTATTGCACTTACTAGCTATTTTAGTAATATTTTTGAAAAAATAATCAATAAAAGATCTTTTGAATTTATCAAAAGATCCGGTGGATTCGATAATAATCAGTTTGGCTTCCAGAAATCTCATGGCTCAGATGTAGCAATCAATGATTCTATCAGATCCATAGCTGGCAATTTGGGTAAAGAAAATTATGTGTGCTCAATCTTTGTTTATTTAAGAAATGCTGTTTATACTATGTGGTTCATGGTGTTCTATTGAATAGAATTTATGAAATTGAAATAAGAGGATTTCCTCATAAACTTCTAAAATCGAATCTAAAAAACGGTTTTATTGTGATCAAAGTAAATGGTGTATATAGTAGTAAAAATGCATTAAATATAGGAGTCCCGTAAGGCTCTGTGCTTGGGCCAACGCTGTACCTACTATATGTGCATAATATGCAATATGCTAACTTAAAATCGGGATATAAGATATTTGTTGATAATACTTTGCTTATCTAACTTATTTAACTTTTTCAAAAAATTTTGTAAAAATGTGCCTATATAGTTTCACTCTGTCCGTCCGTCTGTCCGTCTGTCTGTCTGTCCGTATGTTTACAAAAACTTTTACATCGTTTGAAATAGAGAAAAGAAATTTTAACCACGAGTAGGTATTACAAAAAAAATTATTTCGCCCCACCCGTTACGGAGCTGCAGCCCCCCAAAGTTGGGAAAAGTCCTATATTCAAATTGTTATAACAAGAGTTCTATTAGGTGTATTTTCAATCTGAAAACGGCAAAAGATAGCTGGTTTTATAAACTTTATAAATTTTTAAAAAATAAATGTTTATGGTTGCCATACGGTACTAAAATTTACCATTATACAAAACTCAGTTTTAACAAAATTTTTGGCTACACATATCTTTTATACGGATTAAGCTAGGGTCTTGAGAGTAGTTAGATCCTTAGAAATAAGTAGAAGTCGGTTAACAAATTTTTTTTGTCACGTCCCCTGTTTTGCAGCTATAAGGGCCCGAAAATTGAAATTTTGTTATTTTTGCTATTTTTAAACATCTGTAACTTGAATACCTGTTCAAATTTTTTTTTTGTGTTTTACAAAATTGAAAGCTCTTTAAATATATTTGAACATGTGTCAAAGGCTTTTCTTAATTTTGAAGGGTGACGAAGCTACAGCCCCCGCAAATTCCAAAAAAGCCTTATATTTAAATTGGTATAATAAGAGTTCTGTCAGCTATATTTTCAATCTAAAAACGGTATAAGAGAGCTGCTTTCTTAGGCCTTACAAAAATACATCACTTTAATGTACAGGGTTGCCATACGGTACTAAAATTTACCATTATGCAAAACTCAATTTTTGAAAAATTTTTGGCCCCACATATCTTCTAAACGACACTAGCTGGAGTCTTAAAATTTTGAGATATGTTAGGTCCTCAAAAATCAGTAGGAGTCTTGAGAAATTTGGCAACCTTCCCGATTGAAGGCCTATTAGAACTTTAAAATAAAAAATTTACTGTTTTTATAAGTAACTTAGTCACCAACGTATATATTTCCTAAATTAAACGTTAACATTGAAGCTTCAACATTATATTCCGATAAAATACTCAGTATGAAACATTATATTATTTTGAAAATGTGCTTTTTTAAAAACCCTTGGTTTTTTTCATCACTTGTTTATCTTTACAATAATACGCTTTTTATTTAAAATTCTATATATTTTTTTATATATAAAATATTTAAATAAATAATAAAAGCCTTTAATAAAATTTTATAACTTGTTTTATTGAAATCAGAATGATAAGTGAATTACAAAAATTTACATTATTTTATCCAAAAAACCTCTACCTGTTGTTGCCACGTGAGTTTTAATTTCGTGGGAACAAAAGTAATTTTTATTTCCCAATAAAAAGAGCTGATTATGTTTTCTGTATTTGTTTGAGTTGTCGTTGAACTATGTTGCAATTGAATAAAAAATATTAAAAAGTGAAATATGATCCCTATGTTGAATTTTGAAATAAAGGAAAATTATATGGCGTGTGTTGACCTATATTGCGTGTGTTAGCTCCTCCATCCTTTAAAATCAAGTGTCCTAACTTGATCGGACCTGGAAATTGATAATTGTTGTGGATTTCTTTTTATATTTACTTGCTGTAAATTGTGTGATTGTTTTGTACGTTCTACGGGCTGCATTTGGATCTCCTTGGTTGCCATTTCTATTACTATTGTATCTGGTTTTTTGTACTCTTGTTGTGATGCGTTTGATATGGGCTGGCTATGATGATTGAGGATTATTTTGTTTCTTCTTTTGCAATTTAGTAATATAGCTGCTATTATCAGGAGAAATATGCTGAAAGTGGTGGGTCCTAAAGTGATTAGGCTTAGAAGTAGATTTTTTTGCTTGTCTTCTTTCAATAGTTGTATTTCTTTTGTGTTATTGATATGTATGTCTTTTAAAAGTTCCAGAGAGAGGTGTTCTTGTAGCTCAGCTTTTGTGAATTCTGGTTGGAGAATCGCTGGTAGTACATTTTTTTGAGAAATTTCTTTAATTTAGTACATTTTTTTGGAAAATTTTTCTTAACTAATATTTCGGTTAGAGTTTCTATTTCTGATTTCGAAAGTAGTACTGAATTAATTACACCTACTTTGGCCTAGTGAGCCGCATAGTTCAAATTTATAACTTCTTCTTTAAGAAGTTTTAATTTATACTGTAATTTGGAGGCTGACTGATTATTAAAGCTGTGATCTAATCTAATATTTTTATACCCTACACCTATAGAATAGGTAAAGGGGTATATTAACTTTGGTATGGTGTTTCTAACCACCTAAAGGAAGCGAGCTAGATATGGAAAAGCATATATATTTGTGATCAGCGTGACCGCCTGAGTCGATATAGCCATGTCCGTCAGTCCGTCCGTCCGTAGGCACGATAACTCAAAAAATAATGGAGCTATCTTGATGAAATTTTAACTGTAGGTTACTAGGACTGAAAGTACGGCGGGGATTGCATATGGGCGAAATTGGCCCATGGGTTCGGATTCTGGACCTTTCAATCGATCGAAGGGCGAACGAACATATATAAAAAATCACGATAACTCAACAACTAATGACGCTATCTTCATCAAATTTGTGCTGTAGGTTACTAGTAATGAAACTACATCGGGGATTGCGTAAGGTCGGGATTGGACCATGGGTTCGGAACCTAGAACTTTTTGATCGAATTTAGGTCAAACGAGCATAATTCCGAAACCAATGAAGATAGAACCTCCAAATTTGGTATCAGGGTGTCCTTTCCTATTTCCTAAGTGTCCTGGGAATTTGGGTCCCATTGGAGTACTGGATCGGGGACCAGCCACACATTTCCGAAGACCTTAAAGCATATCTTTAAAATTAATAAAGATAACAACTTGAAAAAATGTAGAAGCTACCAATTTGCCACAAAGGTGTTCTTTACTATCTCTTGCGTGTTCCCCTAATTTGGGATCAATTGGAGTGGTGGTTCTGTACCCCTCTCAGACTTCCCAAGTTTTAAAAGCTTTTAATCGAAATTACTAAAAATAGTTACTTAAAATTAAGATAGACCGTTCAAATTATGTACAAGGGTTAACTAGTACTATAAGTACAGCGCGGGATGTATAAGGGCGAAATCAGCCCATGGGTTCGGATTTTGGACCTTTTAATCGGTGTCAGGGCTAACGAACATATATTAAAATCACGATAACTCAACAACTAATGACCCTATCTTCATGAAATTTGTGCTGTAGGTTATTGGTAATGAAACTACGGCGGTGATTACGTACGGTGAGAATTGGACAATGGGTTCGGAACTGAGAACTTTTTGATCGAATTTAGGCCAAACTAGCATAATTCCTAAACCAATGAAGATATAACCTCCAAATTTGGTATCAGGGTGTCCCTTCCTATTTCGTAAGTGTCTTTGAAATTTGGGCCCCATGAGAGTAGTGGGTCGGGGACCAGGCACTCAGTTCCGAGGACCTTAAAGCATATTTTCGAAATTAATAAAAATAGTAACTTGAAACAAATGTAGAAGCTTCAAATTTGGCCCAGGGTGTTCGTTACTATTTCTTGCGTGCCCCCCTAATTTGGGATCAATTGGAGTGGTGGTTCAGTACCTCTTTTAGAACCCCCAATGTGTAAAAGCTTATCATCGAAATTAATAAAACTAGTAACTTAAAATTAAGATAGAACGTTCCAATTGTTTACAAGGGTTAACTAGTATTGAAAGTATGACGGGACTGCAGATGGGCGAAACCGTACCATGGTTTCGGGTCCTGGAACCCTTGAAAAGTTCAAGGACTAACAAACATATATCTTAAAAACACCATAACTCAAAAAATAATGCCGGTATTTTGATGAAATTTAAACTCTAGGTTACTAGTAATGAAAGTACCATGGTCGAGTTTAATTTCAAAGCCAAAGAATATATTTCCTATTTCCTAAGTGTCTCCGAAATCTAGATTTAATTGTAGTGGTTCAGCTATGTTCAAAGGTACTTGCTGCATTTATGTAAAATTATTTTAATATTTAAATTAATTATATGAAAAGTTCTAAATTTGTAATTGTATTTGAGAAATACGTTTATTGCATATTTTGCGTTTATAAGCTTTTCTATTAAGTATATAAACTAACCATTTAAAATAATTGCAATTTTTAAAAATTTGGATTATTAAATATATTATGCTTTGATTATCTTTTAATCACAAAATTTAATAATTAGAATTTTTTCATTTTGTAATTGAATTGGAATAAATATGTTTTCATTTATTTCAAGTTTGTTTGTTTTTTAATATTTTTAAATAGATAAATTAGTAAGAATTTGTAATATTTTTTAATAGATAGTGTAATTAGAAAATGTTTTTAGTATTATAAAGTTAATTTGGTTAGCTATGTCTTACGATCAAATTAATAACAGCTTTTATGGTGTTAAAATGACTTATGGGTATGTCCTTAAATTTGAACCAAATAGGTGTAGGGTATTTCTAAGTCGGTTGCACCAACTGACTGTTTCTTTACTTGTTTAATATATCGTTAGTTATCTGAATAATGTTTTTAATCCTATCATTATAAATGTTATTTATTACAACCTGCTTATTGTTATTATCTAATATATTATTTATTTTTCTTTTTATCATTAAAAATTCCTCATGGTCTGGCGTACCCGCTATTCATTTCCATGTTGAACCGAGATAGTTGATGGCTCTTTTCTTCCTGGGTGTCTTGAATTCATCTAGGAGATTTTGAATTTGTCGTGCTTCGTGATGAAGATAATGATACAAATACAATGGATGTTGTTTAGTTACATTTTCTTCCAGGATATTATTAATTTCTTCCAAAGCATTTTGTAGGGTACTCAGATCACTGACGTGAATTAGTCTGAATTTACCTTCCTGTATTTTTGCTTTTCCTACATTTATTGCGACTATATGTGATCCAGAATATTCCAAGATCTGCACATCTCCTAATGCTTCATGCTATAAAAATCTAAAAGAAATGAATATTAAGGTAGAAAAGAAAAAATTTTTTTGTGTAAAGTAGAAGTAGGATTTTGTTAACAAAAATTTAAAACTAAAGAATGTTATTTGAGGAGATTTGGTTTGATAAATATTTAGGAAAGGAGGAAAAATGTGTAAGTTAATTGAGTACTTTATGATTTTATATTTGACTTATGGACAACTCGGCCTGCTTGAGTTGCGACAGTGGTCTTCCGAATTTGTTTCACGATTTCTTTTTTGTATCTTATTGATAATTTGGATCCTAAACGCTTATTATGCTTAACGTAAATTACTTGTCCTGGTTCGTATTGTCTGTTTTCGTTTCTTGTTGTGTGTTATAAGGTCCCTTTTTTGTTTTTCCTTAATTTTCTCTATGTTTGATAATCTAGTCTTTTCGAGCTCCTCAGGTGAGATATTGGGAATTCTCCCTAGGAATAATTCTATGAGTTATTTTCCAGTGACGGTGTGTATTGTATGATTGTATTCGTTCACTGTTCTCTGGAGTAAGTCTTCAAATTTGTAGTCAGGTTTTTCAGCTCTAAGGCATCTGATGATTTCGTAGAGAGTATAGTGGAACCTTTCTACTTGTCCGTTGACCTCGCTTTTATAAGGTGGTGTTGTGTAGGTCTTGATCTTCAATTCGTCTTCCATCATTGCTTTAATGGAGGCGGAATTTAGTGACTCCTTATCCATGACTACGTATTCTGGAATTCCAAAATAGAACAATATATCTCTTAGGGCTAGTCTGATGTGTTCGGTTGATCTACTTTCTATTATCCTAGCTTGTGCAAACTTTGTAAGCTTGTCCAAAGCTGTAAGAACTAATTTGGATTCGGTGGAGAAAATATCGATATGAACCGTATGTCCCGAAAAGCTAGGGCTCGGCGTGCTCTTGATCTCTGAATTGGTGGGATGCCGATCGTACTTATTTTCCTTGCAAATCCTATATATTTTTACAAAGTTATTTATTTTCTTACTCATTTGAGGAAAGTAATACTTTTCTAATATTTGTGTCCTGTTTTCTTTTGCGTTTCAATGCGCTCATCTATGAGTATCCGCTATGATTTCTGTTTGCGCGCTTTCGTTAATTACATCTGTGACAAGAATTCTGGTAAATCTAATTTTTGTACTTACGAAGTGGATAGAGTAAAATTTTTGAATCTTGCCTATTACATTTTCATTACACATGATAGCATTTACGCAATTCGAGTTAAGATATTCTTTAACGATTTTTATGAGGTTTTTTCGGTAAAATCTTTTTGTGATATTATGTGTCTAAAATATTTTGGAAATGGGTTGAGCATTTCGTAATTTTCATCTTTATTTTCTTCAAGCACTATTTGATTGCGGGAAACATTTATAGGATCGTGTACTAATTGGATGTAACCGTGGGCTGAGCTATCGGAACTATGTTGAGTAATTGTTAGAGCATTATTTTGAGATTTCGGCACTATTTGATTTTAATGTTGGAATTTTTCGCGCTGAGTGCGTAGGTAAGTGGTTGGTGTTCTGTATAGATGATGACTTTTTTCGTTCCGTAAAGAAAATTTCTTAATGATGTTAAGGCCCACACGATTGCCAACATTTCCTTTTCGTTAGTTGCATACGATTCTTCCGTTTTGGTTAATGTTGTGGATAGGATGATATTGGTTTTCTTTCCTGCGCTAATACTGCTCCTGTGGCATAGTTAGGCGCGTCGGTTGTTAGCTCGAAATCCTTTTTAAAATCTGGGTATGCTAATATTACTTCTTTTGAAATGAGTGCGTTTTTCAGCATTGTAAATGATTTCTCAGCCTCCTCGTCTAATGTTATTGGGGTATTTTTGGATTGGAATTTGGATATGCCTCCTCCTTCCCCCCTCAAAAGGGGTGTCAGGGGTTTTGCAACTTTTGCATAATCAAGTATAAATCGCCTGTAGTACCTTGACATTCCTAAGAATGATCTCAGTTCCTTTAAAGATTTGGGTGCTGGTAAATCACATATGGCTTCCACTTTTTTCGGATTAGCTTTGACTCCTTCTGGTTATATGATGAAACCTAAAAACTCAACCTCGCTTTTCAGACATTCGGATTTGTTAAGCTGTATCTTCATGTTGGCTTCCTCCAAAGTTCTAAAAATTTTTTCAAGATTACTGAAGTGTTCATTTTCGTCCTTACCAAAAATAATGATGTCATCTATGTAGACGTAGCAGCATTTTCCAATGTATTTTCGAAGGATATCGTCCAATGTTCTTTGAAATATCGATGGGGCATTTTTTAGCCCGAATGGCAACCGTGTGAACTCGTATTTGCCGTTGTTAACAGAGAAAGCGGTCTTCTCAATGTCTTCCTCCCTAAGCGGAATTTGATGGAACCCACTTTTAAGATCGATAACTGAAAAAAATTTATTGCTACCTAAATTTTTAAGGACCTCGTCTATTTCTGGTTTTGGGTATTTATCGGCAATTGTTATTTTGTTGATCTTTCTGTAGTCAATCACCATCCTGTATTTCTTCTCACCGGAAGCATCCTCTTTTTTCGACACAATCCATACTGGCGAGTTGTCTGATAATTTCGTCCTCCAGAAGCTGTTGCATTTGCTTATCGATTTCAGGTTTTAGTGCCATGGGATATGGATAACTTTTAGAAAAGAGAGGTTCATTTGTTGTTGTTCTTATCTCCGTTCTTACAACGGTGGTATAGGTGAGCCTTTCGTTAGGATCCGCGAATAAATTTTGATAATTATTTACGAGTAAACTTAGTTTTTCTTTTTGAAAATAATTTAAGTAAGACGTTCTAAATTCTATTTTATTAACAGATTCGGAAATTAGTTGTTTAAACGGGATTCTTAATTTTCCTTGAAGAATTAAACAGTTTTCTTTTGTGTGAATTACTGCATTTAAACTAACGAGTGTGTCGTTTCCTATAATCCCGTCGAAAGTGGTCAGGTTTGAAAGTATAAAAAATTTTATTTTTGGTATTTCTGGGGTCTGTTTAAAAAAATCTATTTCTGCATGATGAGTGATTGTTATGTTACCGCCAACTGAACTAATTTGAAACTCGTTATCATTATGAATTGAGTTTCTTACGTATTTTAGTTGAATATAATTTTTGTTAGAGCCTGTGTCAATAAGAAACTTCAGAGTTTCCCCGTTCCCCGTCTGATGTTCGATGTATGGGATCGAGGACGAGCTTAATCTAAAAAAGGATTAGGTAGCTTTTGTTTGCAAGATAAGCATTCTTTACATGAGTCCTTCTTCCCTTCCTGTTCATTCAAAGTTGTAGGTCTCGCGTAGTTAAGCCTTTGTGATTTATTAGGCTGGTATGACCCATCAGTCGTGGTTCTCTTGTTGGCATTGTTGTATGTTCTTCCTTGGTTGTACTAGTAGTTGTTTTGATACGTTGGTCTATTGTTGAAATTTCTATTGTATGTGGGTAAATAAGTTTAGTTTGAACCAGCAGATTCGGTTTTTAGCTGTTGATCTCTTTGCTCTCTAGGTTGTTGATGATACGAGTTAAAATTATAGGAGTTGTTATTGTTAGGTCCCCATGAAGTTCGTCGGTGATTATGGAAGTTGGGTCTAGGTCTATATGAATTTTGCGATCTCATATCTCTGCGTGTGAATGTGTGCTCATCTCTAGGGTTTGGTCCGGTATGTACACGGAGAGAAATTTAATAGAACAAATCATTCATTTTTTAGGAATAAAACCAACTATTTTAACTAGAGTTAAATTTATTCTTACTATGAATATTGAATTCTTCATTCTAACATATTATTCCTATTAAGAATAAAAGTACATCTCAAAATATTAAGTTCAAAAATTATCAATTATTCTTTTAAAGAATAAACTAAATTATTCTAGCTTTCTTTTTATCAACTAAAACCAAAATATATAAAGGATAAAATATTCCTTTTAAGAATAACTTCGCCCTGTAAAAATTAAAGTTTGATTTTGTTAAGAATACGTTATTCGTATTAGGAATAATTTTTTGACATCAAGCACGCGGAAAAAAGATGGTCTTTTACCGTTAGAAAGTATTCCTATTAAGAATAATTTATGGTCGCTTATGAATGTATTCTTCTCAAGTTAAGAATAAAAAACATTTGCTGTATTGGAATTTTGTATACAATGAATTTTATTTTAGTACAGTCATTAGTCACTTTAAGATTTATTTTTAAACAGTACGGTTATAACTTTTTTTGTGTATATTTAAAATATTTTCTGAATAGTTAAAAAATAAAAAGCCTAAGTTTCTTTATAAAAAATAAAAATATTTTTATATTGCACCAATTTTAAGTTTAATAAGTAAGTATGATATAATTATTTTTTTTTAAATATTAACATTTTGGTTTACTAGAATTTTTTTGATATTTTAACAAATCATGATATGGAGAGTTATTTTATATTTCTGAAAGGTAAAATATAATAATTTTATAATTGTTATTATTGAAGATGTATGTATCTATTATATTTTTCACAGAGAGTGGAGTAACATTAAATAATATAAAATTTTTATTATTGACAGAAAATGATGACTTGTTCAAACATGATATAGAATGGTTATTACATCATGCTAGTCCTTGGAATACAGTCAAATGTAAATGGAAAAATACTTTTACTGCAAGGAAGGCAGAAGTTGATAAAAAGTTCAGTTCAGTAGACGAAATTGTGGAAAGATTGATGATTTTTAATTTATAATAATTTATTTATAATAAAAAAATAGATTAAAAAAATATTAAATCTTTTTATTTTATAGAGCCATATGTAAGAATCAAATTTATTATTTGTACGGATAAATTATTCCCAAAAAAGCATAACAAATACTCTTTTCTATGAATAATACATTTATTAATTAATTCATGTACCGTACAAATAATTCCCTTTGAAAGCAGGAAATATTCTTTTAAATGAAAAATGTATTCCTTGTAAAGAGCGCTTTATTCCTTAAACCTGTAAGAATCATTCTCTTATGAGAATAAGAAAGCATGTCCATTTATAAAATATGTTTTTATTATTCTTTTTCAAGATCGCTTTATTCCATAAAATTGTAGGAATCATTCTTTTATGAGAATAAGATATGCATTTCCATGCATAAACTAGGTTTCTATTATTCTTTTGCAAGAATAAAATTAAAGCAACAAAGAAAAAATAAGAAAATGTTATTCCGAAGTAGGAATAATATTCGCAATTTTCAATCGCGAATATATTATTCTCATCGAAGGCTATATTATTCTTTAGCTAAGTTGGGCACAATTTTGAACTTGATTTTGGAATAATATATTCCTTATGCGAAAAATATATACTTGAATTAGAAAAATAGAAAAATTAAAGAATTTTATTAATTTGCTAAAAATTTATAATTCGCTTAATATTAGAATAATTAATTAAAGAAAGAACCTTCGAAATAAGAAACAAAATAAAATCTCGGCGATAAACGGAAAATAAAACAAAGACAGAAAAATTTTTCTGCATGAAAATTCAGTTAGTTCTTTGATTGTTCTATCCTTCGATTCAAACCCAAAATATTCAATAGCTAAAAAAGTAGAAAAACAATTTATATAAAAAGTATTTATTTTTTTTTTTTTCAAAATTTCTTATTTAAGAATTTTTCTTATTTAGAGTTATTGCTTAAAATTATTAAAATTATTTATTTAAACTTATTTATTTAAAATTATATTTATTTATTTATTAAAAATTTTATTTATAATTATTTATTTAAAAATTTTGTTTATAATTATTTATTTCAAAAATTTAATTTAAAATAATTTATTTTAAAACAATATTCTTAAAAAGTTTCTCTTTGTTACTGATTTTATTTACAATGTTTAATTTTTGATTTTGAATTTACAATTTATAATAATTTCCTTTTTTTTTTCTTTTATGTGTTTATTAAATAAAATTGATTTTCGTTTATCATTCCAACAATATTTAAGATGAATAATAAAAAAACAAATTATATTTAGGATAATCAAACGAAAACAATTTTTTCTATTCTATTCTTTTCTTATAGTTATTTACTTAAAAATTTTCTCTTTTTTATTTTTTTATTTTTTTTGTAATACTTGGATTTGATAAAATTATTATTACTATTAAAATAAGACAAATATTTTTTATTTAAAAAATGTTATTTATAAGGTTTATTTATTAAAAATATTATTCTATTTAATCAAAATTATAGTACCGTGCCTAAGGCAGCCTCACCTTAGGTAACGACGAAAAGGCTTATTTCACGGTATAATTATGTTTTCAAAAAAAAAAAATAATTTTATTTAAAAATCTAATATTGATGAAAAATTTCTTATTTTTTATAACTTAATATTCATTAAAATTTAAATATTTATTTTATTTTTATAATATTTATTATTTAATAATCTAAATGAAAATAGTAACATAAAAAATTAAAATTACTTCAAAAAAAAATTAATTCTATTTTGAAATTATTAATTGCTAAGCTAAGATTTAAAATTTTTGCAAGATTAATATTTTTCCTTTATAAACAAAAAAAAAATTTTTCTTTCTTTTTATTAAAGAAAAACAAATATTCAAATTTTAAAAAGTTATCAATTTACTAATTACTTTTATTAATTTTTTCCTTTTTCCTTCTTTTTATTTAATAACTGACGATATAACAATTAAACAATTAACAATATTGAAACAAATTAAAATTCATAAATTTTTTTCTTTTTTATTCTTTATTTATTATTTACTGATAATATCTTAGTGTCAAATGAAAGATTTAAAATTTAGATTTCAATTGATTTTTTTTTTTTTTTATTTTATTGATAAAATTTAAAAAATATAAGTTTAGATTTTTGAAGTATTAATTATTAGTAAATATTAGTAAAATATTAGTAAAATTAATTTATTAGTAAGATTTAGTAATTCTATTTTCTTTTATTTGTACCCTCACTGAGCCTAAGGCAGTCTCACCTTAGGAGTTGAAATTTAGGCTTGTATCTCAGTGAAATGAAAATTATTTTTTAGTAATAGAAATAGCTAAATGATTTTTTTATTTTATCTTCTTTTCTTTTTTATTATTAGCGCTTTTATTTTTTTTTTTTGTTCTATAAAAAATTTTATTTCGGAACCTAGTTTCAATTTTTATTTAATTTTCATTTAAGTGCTTTTCTTTGATAATTTCAATTATCCTTTGGATAAATTTGTATAAGAATTTTCTTTTCTCCTTTTATCAGGATAATTATTGACGAAAACCTTATAACAATTTTCCCTTTTTATTTTTATTTATAATTTCAATATTCCTTTGGATAAATTTGTACAAGAATTTTCTTTTCTCCTTTTATCAGGTTACTTATTGACGAAAACCTTATACCAATTTTCCTTTTTTATTTTTATTTATAATTTCGATATTCTTTTCTTTTCTTTGACCAAAGTATTTAATATTTAAAAAAAATTTTTTATTTTTAATAATTTCTTTTTTTTTTAATTTTTCTTTTAAAAAAAATTTTTTTTCATAAAAAATTATTTTTTAATAAAATAGATTATTTCTTTTTTCTTTTCAGGTAATTTTTTTTTTTCTTTTTTTTTTTTATATTAGACAAAATAGAACTTACAGGATTATAAGGTCTGACATCTGGACTTGCATGAAAGTGCTGTGCCTTTCTGCCTTCAGCGGGAACAGGCGGCTATTGCTTGACTTAATTTTTGTGTCAAGTAACTCCGGTTTGCTGGTGCTACTTCGAGGCCTCTTTTCCTTTCCCAACTTGCTGCAGGTTCCAGTCACACGTAGAGGCAAAAACTTTTTCACTTTCTTTTTTTTTAAAAAGATTTTTTTTTTTAGTTTTTATGTCTATGAGTAATAGACTAATATCTTTTTATTTTTTATTCAATAAGTTTAATTTTTTAACTAATAAGTTAGTTTTCTGTTTATTATACCCTACACCTATACAATAGGTAAAGGGGTATATTAACTTTGGTATGGTGTTTGTAACCACCTAAAGGAAGCGAGCTAGATATGGAAAAGTATATAATATATTTGTGATCAGCGTGACCTCCTGAGTCTACTAGGACTGAAAGTACGGCGGGGATTGAATATGGGCGAAATCGGCCCATGAGTTCGGATTCTGGATCTTCATGAAATTTGTGTCTAGGTTATTGGTAATGAAACTACGGCGGCGATTGCGTACGGTGAGGATTAGACAATGGGTTCGGAACTTAAAATTTTTTGATCGAATTTAGGCCAAACTAGCATAATTCCGTAACCTATGAAGATAGAACCTCCAAATTTGGTATCAGAGTGTTGCTTTTGATCTCCTTAGTCTTCCTGAAATTTGAGCCCAATTGGAGTAGTGCGTGGGGACCAGCCACTCAGTTCCGATGACCTTAAAGCATATTTTCGAAATTAATAAAGATAGTAACTTCAAACAAATGTACAAGCTTCAAATTTGGCACGTAGGTGTTCTTTACTATTTCCTGCGTGTCCCTCTAATTTTTGATCAATTGGAGTGGTGGTTCAGTAACTCTCTTAGACTCCCCAATGTGTAAAAGCTTATCATCGAAATTAATAAAACTAGTAACTTAAAATTAAGAAACCACGTTCCAATTGTGTACAAGAGTTAACTAGTATTGAAAATATGACGGAGACTGCATACGAGCGAAATCGTACCATGGTTTCGGGTTCTTGAACCCTTGAAAAGTTCAAGGGATAACAAACATATAAAAACACCATAACTCAAAAAATAATGCCGCTATTTTGATGAAATTTAAACTCTAGGTTACTAGTAATGAAAGTACAATGGGAATTGGTTGTGGTCGAGTTTAATTTCGAAGCCAAAGAATATTTTTCCTATTTCCTATGTGTCCCCGAAATTTAGACTTAATTGTAGTGGTTTAGCTATGTTCAAAGGTACTTGCTGCTTTTATGTAAAATTTATTTTTATATTTAAATGAATTATATGAAAAGGTCTAAATTTGTAATTGTATTTTAGAAATACATTTATTGCATATTTTGCGTTTATAAGCTTTTCTATTAGGTATATAAACTAACCATTTAAAATAATTGCAATTTTGAAAAATTTGGATTATTAAATATATTTTGCTTTGATTATCTTTTTATCACAAAATTTAATAATTAGAATTTTTTCATTTTGTAATTGAATTGGAATAAATATATTTTCATTTATTTCAAGTTTTTTTGTTTTTTAATATTTTTAAATAGATAAATTAGTAAGAATTTGTAATATTTTTTAATAGATAGTGTAATTAGAAAATGTTTTTAGTATTATAAAGTTAATTTGGTTAGATGTCTTACGATCAAATTAATAACAGCTTTTATGGTGTTTAAATGACTTATGGATATGTCCTTAAATTTGAACCAAATAGGTGTAGGGTATTTCTAAGTCGGTTGCACCCACTGACTGTTTCTTTACTTGTTTTTTTTTATTTAATAAGTTTACTTTTTTAACTATAAGCTAGTTTTCTGTTTTTTTTTTTTTTTTTTTATATAATAAATTTAGTTTTTTAACTAGTATGTTAGTTTTCTGTTTTTTTTTTTTTTTTTATTTAATAAGTTTAGTTTTTTAACTAGTAAGTTAGTTTTGAAATTTGAAATTTTAGTAAAAAAAATTTTTCACATCCACTACTACACTTTCACAAGATCACTGGTCGGTCCCTGCTCGGCGCCACTTAAAGTTCTTTTTTTTTTTATCTTTACGTATTTAAGCGTATTATTGCTTTTTATTTAAAATTCTATATATTTTTTTATTTGATAAAATATTTAAATAAATAGAAAAATAAAAGTCTTTAATAAAATTTATAACTTGTTTTATTGAAATCAGAATGATAAGTGAATTACAAAAATTTACATTATTTTATCCAAAAAAGCTCTACCTGTTGTTGCCACGTGAGTTCTAATTTCGTGGGAACAATAGTAATTTTTATTTCCCAATAAAAAGTGCTGATTATGTTTTCTGTATGCAGGAAAATATGCTGAGTCATTGGAAAGATTGGAAAAATAAAGATTTAGATAAATATAGGAAATGGGACAGTGAATGTGGAAAAAACAAAGTATATGATATTTAGAATGGGTAATAAACCTGATACTAATCTAAAAATTGGTATCGGCAACAAAGAAATCAAGATAGTACAAAGCTTTATATTTGCCAAGATATTTGGCATTACCATAGATTTTAAAATATCAGGAAATGATCATGTTAATTTCATTTTGAAAAAGATTATACCATTACTAGGTGCTAATAAAAGGTGTGGGGTTAAATTAAATGATAAATCAGCTAAACTGTTGTTTCACGCACGCACACGCATTTCCGATACAATGTGGCGACATGGTCGTGTTGTATTCCTACACTAAGAAGAAAAGTGCTCACAGGAATTAATAAAGCCATCAAGATACTCTATAGGTTAAATTGGCGCACACCTACTGAAGAACTATATAATAGAACTGGTTTTGTAAATGTAATCAAATATAAAAAATTTCAATACTATTATTGATATATGTGTCTTATAAAATATGTAATGTTTATGTATGTTTGTGTATATGTATGTATATATATGTATAAATATATCAATTTTTTATTTATGTTGTATAATTATTTATATAAATCTTATAACTGCCAACACTTTTATACCAATTTTAAGTTATTGTCTAAATCAATTTTATATATAAACAATATATTTCTTATATTTTAATAAAATAAAAGTAAAGAAACAATCAGTCGGTGCAACCGACTTAGAAATACCCTACACCTATTTGTTTAAAATTTAATGGGAAGTCCAGGAATCATTTTAAAACCATAAAAGGTTTTATTAGTTTCATCGTAAGACATAGATAAAGAAATTAACTTTATAATATTAAAAACATTTTCTTATTATTTTATCAATTTAAAAATATTTAAAACTCTCACTAATTTATCTATTTAAAAATATTAAACAACAAATAAACATGAAATAAATGGTTAATAAAATAAAATTACAAAATTACATATTTAAAACTTTTTATCCATTTCAATAAAATTTTACACCCATGCAGAAATTACTTCTTTTCAGGGTTTTTAGCTGTAGTGCATTTAATGTTGAATGATTTAGTACCCTTGATTAATAATTTCAATTTTAAATAATTTTTAAATTTATTCTCTTAATTTACTTATTGTTTAATGTTTTATATAATTAAATTGAAAGTTATTCGAAAGAAATATTAATAATATAAATATAAAAGTTTTTATAAATTGATGGTTTTTAATGTTAATTAAAATCATTAATGCTTTCATTAGCTTTTTATCACAAAATTTAATAATTAAAATATGCAATAAATGTATTTCTAAAATAAAATGACAAGTTTAGAACTTTTCATTTAATTTATTTAAATATAAAAATAAATTTTACAGCCTAAGTATCGTACACAATTTCTTAATTATATAATATTACATATGGTAATAATTCAATAAAATATTAATATGATATAAAATTTCGTCGTTTGTTAAAAAAATATTTTGTTTTTAATTTATAAAATATAAACATAATATGTCTATAGTAAAATTCTTAGCCTTTCAAAAATACAAAAGTGTTAAATAATATCGGAAATAGGAAATAGTTTATCAAATTTTAATATTTTATCTTTATTAAATTCGAATATATGCTTTAAGGTATTAGGAGTAGGGGGGTTGCACGCAAACCGCTATTCCAATTCATACAAAATTTCACGTACACAAAATAAATAAGGAAAAACACCTGTGTCCCAAAAACAAATTTTTTCTACTTTGGTTTCGAAATTATACTGGTTTGGCCTCAATTCGATCAAAAGCTTCTAGAATCCGAGCTCATTTTCCGAACTCGACCACAATCAATTCCCATGGTACTTTCATTACTAGTAACCTATAATTTAAATTTCATAAAAATAGCGTAATTAATTTTTGAGTTATGGTGTTTTTAAGATATATTTTTGTAAGCCCTTCAACTTTTCAAAGGAAGAGGGTATATTAAATTTGGTATGGTGTTTGTAACCATCTAAAGAAAGCGAGCTAGATATGGAAAAGTATATATATTTGTGTTCAGCGTGACCTCCTGAGTGGATATAGCCATGTCCGTCCATCCGTAGGCAGATAACTGAAAAACAAATGGAGCTAAGAAATTTTAACTATAGTTAATTACTAGGGCTTAAAGTACGGCGGGGATTACATATGGCCAAAATCGGCCAAAAAATAAGGATAACTCAACAACTAATAGCACTACCTTCATGAAATTTGTGCTGTATGTTACTAGTAATGATATTGGAGGGAATTCCGTGCGGTCGAGATCGAACCATGGGTTCGGATTCTAGAAGTTTTTGATCGAACTTAGGCCAAACAAGCATAATTCCGAAACCAATGAATATAGAACCTTCAAATTTGATATCAGTGTGCCACTTCCTATGTCCTTAGAGTCCTTAAAATTTAGGACCACACAGTTCTGAAGACCTTAAAGAATATCATTGAAATTAATAAAAATAGTAGCTTAAAATTAAGATAGAACGTTCCAATCGTGTACAAAGGTTCACTAGTATTGAAAGAACGGCTCGGATTGCATATAGTCGAAATTCGACCATGGGTTCGGATCCTGGAACTTTTTCATCGAATTTAAACCAAAAGAGGATGATTCCGAATCCAAAGAGGATAGAACCTCCAAATTCGATATCAGGGTGTCCCTCGAAAATTGGAACCAAAGTAGTGCGTCGGGGACCATTCACATAGTTTCGAAAACCTTAAAGCATATTTTCGAAAAAAATAAAGATAGTAACTCCAAACAAATGTAGAAGCTTCAAATTTGGCACTAAGGTATTCTTTACTATTTCCTAAGTGGTGGTTTAGGTAACTCTCTTAGACCTCCCAAGGTTTAAAGGCTCATCATCGATATTAATAAAAATAGTAACTTAAAATTAAGATTCCAATTGTGTTCAAGAGTTAACTGAAAGTATGACGGGTACTGCATATGGGCGAAATCGTACCATGGTTTCGGGTTATGGAACCTTTGAAAGTTCAAAGGCTAACGAACGTATATCTTAAAAGCAGTATAACTCAAATAATAATGCCGCTATTTTGATGAAATTTAAACTCTAGGTTACTAATAATGAAAGTACCATGGGAATTTGGACAATAAGTTCGGATTATAGAAGCTTTTGATCGATCTGAAGCCAAACGAGTATAATATCGAAGCCAAAGAATATATTTCCTATTTCCTATGTGTCCCCGAAATTTAGACCTAATTGTAGCGGTGGTTCAGGTAACTCTCAAGATATTCCAAAATTAAAAAGCTTATTCTCGAGATTCATGAAGATAAAAACTTTAAATTTGATACACGAGGGTTCTTTCCTATTACCGTTTTTATTTAACACTTTTATATTTTTAAAAGGCTAAGAATTTTACCATAAAACATATTTTGTATAATATTTTATAAATTAAAAACAAAATATTTTTTTAATAAACGATTAAATCCTTTTTTTTTTAATTTTATTATATCATATATTTTATTGAATTATTACCATAGGTGATATATAATTAAGACATTGTGTACAATACTTAAGCTATATTCAAAGGTACTTGCTGCATTTGTGTAAAATTTATTGTTATATTTAAATTAATTATATGAAAAGTTCTAAATTTGTAATTATATTTTAGAAATACATGTATTGCATATTTTGCGTTTATAAGCTTTTCGATAGGAATTTATGTTGTTATGTATTGTTTGTAATAATTGCAATTTTGAAAAATTTTATTTATTAAATATATTAAATTTTTATAACAAAATTTAATAATTCAAATTTTTCACTTTTGTAATTGAATTAAAATAAATATATTTCCATTTAATTTAAGTTTTTTTGTTATTTACTATTTTTAAATCGATAAATTAGTAAGAATTTGGAATATTTTTCTATAGATAGTCTAATTAGCAAATGTTTGTAGTATTATAAAGTTAATTTGGTTAGCTATGTTTTACGACCAAACTAATAAAAGCTTTTATTATTTTAAAATGACTTATGGACTTCCCATTAAATTTGAATTAAATAGGTGTAGGGTATTTCTAAGTCGGTTGCACAGACTGACTGTTTCTTTACTTGTTTAAATCTAAATTTTTACCGAAAAATTTTCGCCACCACAAAAATAAAATTCAACTAACAAAAATTTCATTAGGGAGCTGTCTTAGTTCTTCATCTAATGTGAATTCTTTCATGGGGCTTGTTTTTAAATAGTATGTTTTGAATAAGCTTCTGCAAATCTTAACTAATGATTCAATGAATTCCTTTGCACTGTTGAATCCTACACATTCTTCATAACTGTTTAATTATTTGTTTAATCAAATTATGAAATATCCGAATGCAACTGGTACATGTTCCATTGAATGAGCATTTTATGAAATATCCGAATGTAATTGGTACATGTGCTTTAATGTTATTAGTTGATAATATCAGGATTGATTTTAAGATGCTTTCAAAATCTGCATATATCACGAACGGTGCTTTTTTTTTGCTGATAATTTGTATATTTTAAAGTATTGCTATTTTCATCCGGTTACCGCATTCAATTTTGTGAATTTCTAAATTTGTAATATTAGTGAAATACTGCAAATAACTATCACAAATAAATATCCTGCTTTTGTGTGATGTTAGTGAGGTTCGAAGTAATCTGGATAAATCTTTTATACAAACAAAATGATTAGCTTTTTCAATTAAAAGTAAATTAATATGATATTGCTTTTCTTTTTTTGTTAAATAATATTTGACAATTATTTCATAAATATCATCTGTATTTAAATTTAGTCCAAAAACTTTCAAGCTTATATCAGAATCAGTTTTCTCAAATTCTGAGGTCTTATCAAATTTTATTGGAAACGTAATCTTTTCACATTTTTAAATCAAAAGTTTTTTTTTTGCAAACACTTCAATTAAATTCTTGCTTTATATTTTTTATATCTATTTTATTTAAGAAACTCCGCCAGGTTCAAGAACTTAATGATTACCAAATCTCATTTTTTGTTTTACTCGATTTTATACTCTATTATAAACATTGTAATTTCTTCTTATTATTGATAAAAAACCAAAAAAAAAATTAATTAATCTCTTATCAGAATTTTTAAAAGGAATTTCCCTACGTCATTTTTATTTTGCTGGAAAAGTTCAAGAAACCGCAAAACAAAAAAAATGCTCATGTTAAAATTATAAAAAATTTACGTGGGCATAGATTCATTTAAGTTATTTCTTTTATTTTTTTTTTTTGTTTTTTAGACTTAAGCATATGTGTTCTATTTTACGGTTATGTTACGTAATAATAATGTTTTTTCTTTATCAAAATAAATTTTATTGTGTCATTTTTGATTTGTTAGAGCAATTCAAGAAAACGTAAAAAAAACTTTTTTTTATTTTTACAATTTATAAAAATTTGTGTGGGCTATACTAGATATATTCATTTAAATTTTAAAAAATTGTAAACACTGAAAAAATATTAAAACATAAATGAAAAACCTTTATGGTTTATGTAGTATTTATGAAACCTAAAAATATAACCACACTTTCTATTAATATTAAAAGAAACGCAAAACAAATTACCTGAAATGATGTCCAACCGCTTACTAGATCTTTCTCAATCTCGATTTAATCTCTTCGTCTTCATTTATTAATTTGTTTTCTTATTTTTTTCATTTTAAAAACTATTGTAAACAAAATAGTATTGTTTACTTTTGGTTTTTTTTTTATTAACTAAATGGAATAAATCGAATAGATAAAATTATAACGAATCAAATCAGTAGTTTTCAATCTTTTTTTATGTTAAAACCAAGATTCAATTTAAAGTATATTATTTACGAGTAATTGCCAATTTTAAAAGTTAAAATAGTCGTTACATTTTTTATATTATGTACTAAAGTAAATAAGATGTAAAACAGCTAGTTAACTTAGTATAAATAGAGGCGTAAGAATTATAGTAATTTCACTCTTGAATAGTACGTCGAAAAGAAAAAGTTTAAAATTTAAAGAAAATCGGCTAAAAAATTATTTTATTTGAAAGCAAAGAAGGAAGCAGTTTTATTAAGAAAAATTTACATAAAAAAAAGAAAAAAAAACAGTTTATTGAAAACAAAAAAGAAAGCAGTTTATTAAGGAAAAATAAGAAGAAACTTATATTTAAGATGAGAAAAGCAGTTTATTCAGAAAAAAGAAGAATGAAAAAAGCAATTTACTTAAGAAAAGAAGAATTTATATTTTATATTTATATTTTATTTAATCAGTTTTTATTAAATAAAAAAAGTAGTTTTATTTTATACTTAAAACTAATTTTAGTATAAAATTGTTTTATTTATAACTAAATATTGTAGTAAAAGAAACTACATGGTGTCAGAAGAAAAAATTTTCGTGATAAGTTAATACTCATGATAGCTAAATACAAGTAATAGCTGGCGTATCATTCACCATAGTTGTATGGAGGACTTGTCAAGGTTGACCATCAAATAATTACAAGTACTACTGCAAGAGAACAAATTATCTACGAAATACAATTTAAAAGTAAATTAATTTTTTTTTCCGGGAGACGTGAACAATCAGGCGAGTCAGGCAAGATTTATGAGACATGAAAGAATGTGCATGTGCATGAAAGAATTTCTAGAAATTTCAGAAGTATGCGGTTGGAACGACATACAAAGATATTTATATACTAGGAGACTCCTACAAAGTGCAGCTAATTTAGCAGTAGAAGCAACTACAGGTAATGCATCATTTCAAAAGCTGAAAATGTTGTTAGAAGAAGAATCAACGGGATCAACGACGATGTGCTCATGGCCACAACGTTAAGCGAGTTGAAAGCAAAAGTTTTAGTTTATAAAAATAAAAAAGATGCGCAAATGTTGAGCAATAAGCAAAGGTCAGAATTACGTCCGGCTCGTGCTAAGTTCGCGAACCAACCAAAATCAAGACACAAGAACTGTGTAGTATTTTCGCGTCCATTTGAAAACTGTCAAAATAAAGAAAGGAGTAAACGATGTTTTAACTGTAATCTATTTGGTCACATATCACCACAGTGCCCAAACACAACTGGTAAAAGAAAGGAGGTAAAAAGAATCAACAACGAAAATACAAGTAACAATTCAAAATGAGGAATCCATAGTATTTGTAGATAATCGCAGTGCTGTGTCGCTTATACAAGAAGCGGTACAAAAAAAAACTTGGTGTACAAATCTGTAACGAACAACAAATTAAGTTAAAAGGATCCGGTAATGTAAGTACAACAATTGTAAGTACAACAATTGGTGCAGCAATAATAAGTGTAAAAGTCAAGTCTAATTTACATGAAATTAGGTTTGAGATTGTGCCTGACCTTTATATGACAGACAATATTATTTTAGGTCAAAATTTTCTGAAAAAAGTAAAATTGATAATTGACAAAGAAAAAGATTCTATAGAGATAGAAGAAAAAAAAAAACATGAAGTCAGAAATATTCCCATCATTCATAACGCCTAATGGTCAATACCAATTTAGAAAAGTACCTTTTGGCCTCTGCAACTCTCCATCATTTTTCCAAAGATTTGTCAACACAGTTTTCCAGAAATTAATACACAAAGGTAAAATAATAATTTATATTGATGACATAATTATACCAACAGCCACTGAAAAAGAATACGTTGAAGTATTCAAAGAAGTATTACAACTGGGAAAAGAAAACGGCCTGACTTTCAAGTGGGTAAAATGTACATTTTTGGCAACCACAATAAATTTTTTAGGCCATATAATCGAAAAAGTTTCAATAAAACCATCAAATGAAAAAATTAATGCAGTCAAATTTTTTCCAAATCCGACAACCGTTAAAAAAACAGAAAGTTTCTTGGGCTTAACAAGATATTTCAGAAAATTTGTAAAAAATTACGCAGGCATAGCTAAACCACTGTCATTTTATTTTGGGGAACAACAAACAGAAGCATTTGAAATGTTGAAGAAAATTTTGTGTGATGAACCAATTTTGAAATTATTTAATGCAAAACTCGAGACATAATTACATACGGATGCAAGTTTTGAAGGCTATGGTGATATCTTGCTGCAAAATCATGAAGGTAACTTTCATCCAGTGTTTTATCTGAGTTTCAAGGCAACATCAGCACAAAAGCACTACACGAGTTGTGAACATGAAGTACTGGCGATTGTAAAATTCTTGAAAAAACTAAGGGTATACTTATTAGCTTTAAAATTTAAAATCTTTGCATTTCAGCATCGAGAAAAGCCGGCAAAAAGGAGGGTTTGTTAAATCCAATTGACAAAGGTGACACCCCATTGGACAAGTACCATCTGGATTATGTTGGTCCACTAAATTCAACAACAAAAAGCTACAAACATTTATTCGTCATAGTAGACGCATTAGTCCAGTAAAGTCCGTAACATCTGCAGAAACTTTGCAAAAATTGAAACTGCAATCAACATTGTTTGGAAATTCAAGAAGAATTATTTCAGACAAGGAATCAGAATTTACATCTAACAAATTCCAGGACTACTGCAAGTCAAACAACATTGAACAGGTTATGATAACAACAGGACTTCCATGGGGAAATGGACAAATTGAGAAGCAGAACAAAACAACTATAGAAATCTTGAAAAAAATGTTAATTGAAGAACCTGCAAAATGGTACAAACATTTACCGACAGTCCAAAAATATATTAATTCAAACAAAAACAGAAGTATCGCCAGAACACCATTCGAAGTGATGTTTGGAATACCCAAGAAAAACAAATTCGACACAAATCTTAATAAACAAATGGAAGAAACGTTATTTGAATCAAGTGATGATATTAGAAATGAAATACGTAAAGAAGCACGACAAAATATTTTAAAAGTTCAAGAAAAGTGGCAAAAAAAATAAAGTGCGTGACCTGGTAGCTTTACAACGAACACAATTTTGAAATGGTCTAAAGTTATACCCAAAATTCCTTGGATCATACGAGGTAACAAAAATAAAACGACCCGATAGATACGAAATAGCAAAGGTTGGAAATCACGATGGGCTTAATACAACTTCAACATCAGCTGATTATATGAAACATTGGGTCAACGATGATTCAGATACCGATAGCAGCACATTTTTATATTCTTCTGGGTCAGACAATTAGCAGGATGGCCGAGTGTAGTATTTATGAAACCTAACCACACTTTCTATTAATATTAAAACAAACGCAAAAAAAATTACCTGAAATGACGCCCAACAGTTTACTAGATCTTCTTAATCTCGAGTAAATCTCTTCGTCTTCATTTATTAATTTGTTTTCTTATTTTTTTTATTTTAATTTTATTAACTAAATGGATGTCAAAACTGCAATAAAATTATAACAAATCAAATCAGTAGTTTTCAATCTTTTTTATGTTAAAACCAAGATTAAATTTAAAGTATATTATTTAATTGTCAATTTTAAAAGTTAAAATAGTGGTTACATTTTTAGCACATTTTCAAAAAATTTTGTAAAAATGTGCCTATATAGCTTCACTCTGTCCGTCCGTCTGTCCGTCCGTCCGTCCGTATGTTTACAAAAACTTTTATACCGTTTGAAATAGAGTAAAAAAATTTTAACCATGAGTAGTTGTTGATAATTTCGTAGAAGAATTTTTTTCTGTAGCCCCACATAGCTGGTTATTTTAAAATTTTTAAAAGAAAAATGTTTAGGGTTGCCATACGGTACTAAAATTTAACATTACACAAAAATAAATTTTTGCAAATTTTTGGCCATACATATCTTCTAAACGGTTCAAGCTAGGGTCTTGAAATTAGATACTCAGAAATTAGTAGGAGTAGGTTAACAAAATTTTTTTGTCAAGCCCCCTATTTAGGAGCTATAAGGGCTCGAAAATCGAAATTTTGCTATTTTTAAACAGCTGTAACTTGAATACCTGTCCAAAGTTGAAGTTAGATTCTTGAGAAATTTGGCAACCTTCCCCATTGAAGGGCTATAACAACTTTTAAATAAAAAATTTACTGTTAGCAGTAAATTTTATAAGTCAGTAGTAACTATTTCCAAGTAAATATTTCCAAAGTTTAACTCAGTATGTAATACAATATAATTTTGAAAATGTGCTTTTTTAAAAACCCTTGGTTTTTTTTCATCACTTGTTTTTTAAGAAAATAATAATAATATAAAACAATGTGTAGGATGAGAAAGGTATATGTTTTTTCTAATGTAAAATATCGTTTTTACTCTTTCGTGGGGCATTGGATTTCACAAAATATAGTGAAAGATTTTTTGTTCTACTTGCTTTATCTATTTATATATAATTTTTGCTGTGAACGTAAGACAGTAATTATTTCTTTGTTTTTCTTTTTCTGAATATTTTTCACAATGGTTTTTCGAAAGCATTGTAATTAATATTTTTGATATTAATTTTTTTTGGATAGTGGAATATATCGCATTTCTCTTTATACCCGTGCATACATATATGACATCGGGTATATTAAAATTGCTCCTCCGTTTGGAACGCGTCGATCTAGACGAGCTAGATATAGTGTCAAGGGTACGTATCGGCTCAGAATCGAAAAATGAGTTGATCTAGCTATGTGTGTCTGTCCGTCCGTGTGTCAGCACGATAACTCAAAAACTAAAAGAGCTACAAATAATTTTCACAAAATATTTTTCAATCAATTTCTAGGTAGTTTATTTAAGATAAGCAAAAAAGAACACAAAGATTTTTTTTAAGTAAATGGCTTCATAAATAATATGTATATGTGTAATATTTTGCATGCTTTGTATATTTTGATATTGATAGATATAATCATTATGAATATGATGATTATTATCTAACATGATGATCATTATATGAATATGATCATATGAAGTTGATTTTGCTTAAGTTTATTATATTCGTGAATTAAAAATTAATTATAAGAGATAGAATTGAAAAATTAGAGCTAGAGTTTTGAAATTCACACAAAACATTTTTGGTTAAGACCAGGCCAAGGTTTCGGGGAGCTGCCACACAACTTATTTAAACCAATATGAATTTCTTCAAAAGTAATTATACCAGGAAGATGAAAATTACACACGGTTAGTTATATAATGAATCGAGCACTAATATGGAGTTTCAAAATGTTACGACCCCATTTTCGGTCAGCTGCCATACAAAGTTGTCAATTTGAAAACTGTAAATCTAATGAAGCTACGAGGTTAAAATCAAAACAGGGCAGATAAAGTACCTAATAGGGCAAGTTAGTTGGCAAAGTTGAACATCACTTGGACCAACTTTTAGGATGGGCTATTTTTTTTTTTTATGGGATAGTAAGTTAATCAAAAATTATGGGATAAAAAACTAAATTTTTTTAACTATTTTACTTTCTTATATTTTTTTTGTAATATTTATAATAACATAGGGGAAATAAATAACGGTTAGTGGGTATGCACGGGTATCTAAAAGTTGACAAGGGCAACTATAATCTCCCTCGTTTTCTTTTAAATTTGCCGATTAAATAATTTTTTATTTTTTGTTTTTCCAAATGATTTTTCTTTATAAAATTTTGTTTTTAATCTATTACTTTGTTTCAATAATGCAATACTATTTTTTTCATATATTTTGCAGCGCTTTTAGTTTTTTCGACAAATAAACCTCCTCTTATTTCATGAATAAAAGACTATTAATCTGGCATAGGTCGCGGTTCATAATTTTCCAAAGTCCAATCCGCGAAATCATCTATCAAATTGTTTCGTCATTGAATCATAGATTGAGTAACAGTAGAAAAAATTTACTCCGTTAAAAAAATATTGGGCCTATATTAAAAATTTTTTTTACAAATTTTGATTTTGACAGTTTTGACAGCTGTTATTGTGATACTACAATGGGTTTGAGAAAATGAAAATGGATTTTTATAATTATACCTGGTGACAATTCAAGATGAGTTTACTAAATTTCATCAAAAATTTGATATGGAATTTTGAGCACTTCGGTTATAAATAAGTATTACAATCATAATTCTCCTGTTATCTGAGATTCGAGCTTAGCTGTGACACAATCCCTCTATTGTTTCCTTGTTCAATCTTTCATAAATTACGGTAGCATAATTTTGGGTCCAGCCTTTCAAGTTCACTCCAATAGAATTGAATCAGTTCAAAAGCAGTTTTTCTTATTTGCATTAAGAAATGTGAACAGTCCTTCTAATTTTGTTAATCTTACTAGCTACAATACAAGACTTAAGTCATTTAACTTGATTTCTCTTACTCTACACAGACAGTTCTCTTCATCATGTTTTACTTTTTTCCTCTTTACTATATATTAAACAAGTAATGAAAAAACCAAGGGTTTTTAAAGAAGCACGTTTTCAAAATTATATTATGTTACAAACTGAGTTTAATTTTGGAAATATATACACTGGTGAATAAGTTACTGCTTACTTGTAAAAACAATATATTTTTAATTTTCAAGTCCTAATAGCCCTTTAATGGGGAAGGTTACCATTTATATCAAGGATCTATCTTCACTCCCCCCCCCCCCCCACTATTTTTTTAAGTTCTAGGAATTAAACTAGAATTTGGAATTTTACTATCTAAGCAAAAATTGGTAAAACTGAGAGACACTTTCTTCAATTTAAAGAACCACTTTCAAATTTAAGAAAAACCTTTAACATATGTTAAAATATTATGTTGGACCTTTGAATTTTGTACATTAATAAAAAAAAAATTGGACAGGTATTTAAGTTGCAGGTGTTAAAAAATAGCGAAATTTCAATTTTGGACTCGTTACAGCTCTTAAACGGGGGGCACAACAAAAAAATTTTCTTAAACCACTCCTACTAATTTCTGATGATCCAACATCTCCTATATATAGAAGCCCTATACATTTGGCATACTTATAAAAACAGCTGTCTTTTACCGTTTTCAGGTTGAAAATATACTATATAGAACTCTTGTTATAACTATTTAAATATAGGGCTTTTTCCGACTTTGAGGGGATGTAGCTCTGTAACGGGGGGGTTACAGAAAAAAGTTTGAACATTAAATTATTTTTATTGCAATACCTACCCGTTGCTGATATTTTTTAGTCAACCGTAGGTAAAAAGGGACGGACGGACGGACAGACAGAGTGAAACTATTTAGGCAAAATTTTTTTAAAATGTGCTAAAAGGAAACAGTATTTCTATTCAGTATACAATATCAATAGGTATCTATTCAAATATTCAAATTTTATTTGATAGTTCTTCTTATGATAATTTTTATAATGAATAATAAAACGATATATAGGTACCTATAGTTCTTTGTTTATAGTCTTTTATAATATTATTTACCATTATATATTTAATTTCTACCATAAAATAAATATAATTTTGAATACTCTATATTGTTTAAGGCAATTTTATTCAATTCTAAAATTTTAGGCAATTTTATTCAATTCTGAAATACCCAATCAGTATACTTGGGTACTTGGAAGAGTGTATTAGCACAAATAAATAACATACAGATGTCTCATTCCATACAAAAAAAGTGTTCCATTTCTTAAGGTCCATTAATTTTTAATAGACATTGATCTAAGACATTTTATTAAAATTAGTTAAGATCGAAACCAATTGACAAAATTGGTTTTAGAATAAAATAAAATTGAAATAATTTATTTAAAATTACACCATAGGCAAAAATACCTTTTACTTTCACCACTCATCGTATAAGGTGGTATAAGTATTTGCATGTGTTTATAAATTAAAAAACACAAATAGATGAAAATATTACTTTTGAATGAATATGTTTTTTTTAATAAGCCATTTTTATATAAAAATTTTTTGCTTTGTTTTAAAAAAAATAAGAGTTTTAAAATTTTTGATATACCTACATACAGGCATCCATATGTATGTGCATATCTCTTTGCCGTAATATATATAGAGTTATAGCGAAGGACAAACAACGAAATTTTAATTTTGTCTAGCAAATGTAACTGAAGAATAGTCTAAATTTATAAGTTTTTATAAGAGCAAAATAGATTATTTAGTGTGAAAAATTCAAATCTCGTACACCGGGTATAGATGTTTGTTAATTGTTAATAGGTAAACTGAATAGATTTTTGTTGAGAAATAAATACATATGTGAGTGCGTACATACTTAAGAGAAAAGTAAATTGATACCTATCTGAAAAAAATTTTTTTCAATTTTTCCATAAATTAATTTACTTTTCTCTAAATAAAAAAAACCCAATCAACTCAAAAATTCAATTTCTATTTTATTTTTTTTAATAAAACGAAAAAAGCCGAAACAACTGTGTAGGTATATTTTTTTCTTTTAAAAGTCAAAATTATAATAAAGTTCAGAATTTAATTCAGTTATTATGCGTAAATTCTAAATGTAGTCAGCACTCAGCACCTAATAAAGTACCTATAAAATTTGATAAGAAAACTACATTGTTATTCCTTTTAATTTAAATTTTATTTATAAAGGGAAAAAGCCAAGTGGAAATTATTGATTAATGATTAATAATTCAAAATACATAATGTATGTAATAAAATTCCATTTGGCATAAAAAACCCTTATTATTATTATAAATTAAATAAAATATGCAAACAAAAAAATTTAAAAAACAATTCAAAATAAAAATAAAAACAGCCATCATAATTATTCACAAATAAAAAAGTAAAAAAAAAAATGTAAAAATAAATTTAAAAATAATTATTTCACAATTATATATACAAAATAAATAATAAAAAATAAAACAAAATTTAAAACATAATTAATTTCAAACCAATATATACTTACGAGTTACGACCTTAAAAAAAATTGCTGTGCCTTAATGTTTTATGGAAATTATTTATTAAAGAAATTTAGCTATGTACTTAATATAAGGGAAACAAAAAAAAATAGCTCTTAGCTGTTAATCATTCGTAAATATCAGACAGACAAACACACTGATGGATAAATGACAATAGACAGATAGACAGATAAAAAACAAATGAATTCAAATGAAAAAATCATATAATAATACATTATATATATATATATATATATATATGTGTGTGTATGTACTTTTAAACTGAAAAACAGAAGAGCAGTTGTTTTTTATTATTTGTTAGACAGACACACAAACAGACTGATGTACAGATAGATAAACAGACGGACAGACAATTAAAAATGAATTTATTTTTTTATTATAGTTTAAAAATTCCTTTTAGTTTTCTTAGGCAGACCAAAAAACACATGGGAATGACGATTGACGGAAAGACAGACAGACAAAAATTAATTGATATTCTTTATTTTTTTTTAAACAGACAGACAAACTGACGAATACAGATTGCTAAAAATACGGACAGACAATTAAATATGCATTAGATTTCTTAATTTTTTATTTTGAACTTGATTTTGTTTCTTGTCCAAAACCCACTTGCTATTTTTCCAAAGTAAAACTAGAATTAAGAAATCAGTACATAAGACTCTATGTTCATAGCAACTATTATCTTTTTGAAACCAATCGGGAAAATGAAAATTTATTTTTTGTTCGCATTGTTTGACGATATTTTGTTTTAAGTTTCGTACGAACGGTGTTTTTTGAAAATATTGAGAAAAGACACTTACGTGCAAGCGGCATATTTGAAAGAACTTTTCTGAAGGCCATGGTAAAATTGGATAATTGGTTGAAGTTTCATATTCTTTTAATTTTATAAGAATTTCTGTTAAATTATAATTATTTTTGTTTTTTAACATTTCGTTAGAACAATTTTCACAATTTTTACCTATTTTTTTGAACATTTTGAAAATGCAGTACCCCGCAAAGTACCTTGTTGCAACATCGGTTATATTAGGTACCTCTACTGCTATTGTGTTATTACCTACGTTCATATTATTTTCAATGTCGTCAATTTGAATATCATCGCTTTGTTCAGATAGTTCATTCCCATTGGATAAATTGAAAGAAGTTTCTTCAGTATTTTGCAAAACTATATCCCAATCTACATAGGCGAAGGAAATCACAATCGTCTTCCTCACAATTTGAAAATTTTGATTTAAACAAAATGTTTAAAGAAATTATTTTGGCAAATGAGGAGCTAAACTCGGCAACACTCGGATTGTTTTTATTAACATTTCTAGCCCTCAACTTACCAAATAAATTTTCGAGTGGATCTTGGTTCAACTTATTGGCATAAATATAAAAAATATTGTCATTAGACGAAAATAATGTTGAAGTTAGTTTGAGAACGCTGTCAATTGTGATTACCAGACCTTTAAAACAAAAAGGTTCTCTTGCAGGACCCATTGGTTTAATATTTAAAATATATTCTCTCATTTCTCTAAGAAAACTAAAATTATATTCATTTCGCTGAAGTGGTGGGTTTCCATTCAACACATCAAAAAGTTTATTCATCTTTTTAATGAATTTCGCTGTTGGTTTTGCAAACTTTTTGATATTAAGTGGAAATTTATTTAATGCTATAAGAGCTTCGATTCCACAAGCAACACTTCTGCTTAAAACTTGTGTAGCTAGTTTGACACTCATTTTTTGAAAATTTGTAGGATTAATATGTGCATTAGTTAATTTAGGGCACATTTTGGTAGTATTTGTTTTTTCTAAGTTGTATAGATACTCAACAACTTTCCAGCTTATTTCCCCATCACTAGTAAATAAATTATGTTTATTTAAATTGGTTCTAACACTCTTAAAAAGATGAGGAATGTCGTACATAAAATAAATTATTTGGTCTTTATATAAGAAACTGGAATTATTTTGTGAAATATTCAAACTAGCAAAAAGACTACGGTTAGTTGGACCTTGGTCGCAACAAATAGCTCTGACATTTAATTGAAGATTTTTGCAAATCTCCAGACATTTATATAACTCTAACTCGAGTTGACATTTTGGTATACTACCTGGACAAGCAACATAGTATAATGGTTGCTTAAATTTCCCACAAATACTCCTAACCATGAATACACAAACCGACTTTGCACATTCATTTAATCTTGTATTTTTCCCGTAGTCTACAAAACCCTCTATTATATCCTTATGTTTATTATATGATAAATTCATTTGTATACTCATTTCGTCGAAAATAAGAACTACTTCCTTTTCAATTTCATTTAAATTTGAATTAACGTAATTCTTTAATTCCTGATAGACATTAATGTCCATTCCAGGTAACAAACTTTTGATTTTTATCCATCTGTGCAAAGAAGAGGGATGTGGTAAATGAAAACCAAGCTGATCCCTTAAAAAGTTGTAACCTGCTGAAGAACGAAAAAAGATAACTTGAGAAATCCATTTTTCGTCCTCCATGAAATTTTTATTTTTGTCAGAAAGAATTAATTTAGAAAATATTTTAGAATTTTTACTTACGGGTAATCGGTCAATTAAATTTTCTAACGGAAAACAGTTTTCTTTTTCTAAATTTTGATTGATCTGCTTCAATCTACTAATTTTTCTTAAAAGCACCTTTTTCGTTTTTTTAAAGTTATTCAACTTTGTTGTCAAAACTTTCTTTTCTTTTTTCAATTTTCTTAATGAATTAATGTAAAAGTGCTGTTGTTTGCAGCAATTTTCACACTTTAAAAATTCATTTTGGAATTTATTTGAATCTATAACTCTTGCAGCTCTATTTAATTCTTCAATATCAACACTTTCGTCCAAATCATTCAGAAGTGTCGGCTTTAAATAGTTAACTCGTGCATAAGTTCGATCAAAATTTTTAACATTAAGGGCATCATCATTTTCGAAATATGAATTTTCATATTTCTCTAGCGCAAATTTTGGCACAGCAGTTTTTTTTAAACGTCGTATACTTGCATTTTAATAAATTTAATATTAATTTAAAAGAATTAAATTTCGTATAATACAGTAATTATATACATAGAGTACCTATTCATGTAGAAAAAAAAATTCAATTAAAAAGGAAACTTAACAGGATTAATTATATAAAATTTTTTTACATAATTTGAAAAAATATTCAGAGATAAGAAGAATATGCAAGTAAAATACTAGGAAAGAAAAAAATAAACTCTTCCATAAATCTTTTCCTATTACAATACAATGCAATCGAGAATATTTTTACATACAGCGACTAATATAATATGAACAAAAACCAAAACAAAAAGAATATAATTTTCGCCAAATTATATATATTAATTATATAATGTTCGCCAAAATATGATAACCGTGATAAACTAATTTTTACTAAATTAAAAAAACTGGCTAAATATTTAATTATACATCAATATTCCATGAATATAGTTACTTTTATGATATTAATTTGTGTACATATTTAGGTAAGAAAAACGAAATACTACATTCGTAAATACTACAGATGCTACCTACTTTAATAATTAATTTAAAAAATTTAAAAATAATAGCGTACCTATATCACTACTTTCAAAATGTTTGCTGCATATAAGAGATTTTTTAACTCTTCTCATGTTAAATTCTCCTACTGCAGCCTCCCATTCCCTATACATCCTTGAATTTTCTTTAGGGAACTTAAAAAATTGTCGGTCAGGAAATGTGTTTGAGTCCGCTTTGCAACTCAAAATATGGCAAATTCGTTTTTGCGAAGCCATTTTAAATTATTGCTGATAAAAAATAAAAAATTATTAAAATTATATACTTCTTATAATATAATGTAGTAAAAAAATATACTTAAAAAATTACTTACCTTTAAAAAAATTTTCCTTCAACTTTTGAATTTGAATTTTCAACTTCTATTATTTTATTCTTATATTATAATAAATGAATACACAATTAATATATTTGTATGTATGTATATTATAATTCATATAATAATATTATACCACACATCCATATATAAATTATTATAATCTAATCTAAGTACACAGCGATATTCTATTTATTTATGTATATATTATATAAGTTCAGTAGAACTACCACATAGATAAAAATGTGATCGACTCGACACGCCACATCTATGCCAAATTAAAAATAAAAATAATAACAACGCTTAATTTCTAATGGAGTGAGTGGTGAGTAAAATTTTTTACCACAGAAGATTTTTTTTTGTGAGTGGTATATTTTGGATTTTTTTAATCAATTTCTTATTTCACCATAGATCTAATTTTTAGTTCCAAACGGTCTTAGTAGCGACATCTATGTGCTAAAATTACTTGGGGTCATTTTTTTTACGAATTGAGACATCTGTATGTTATTTATTTGTGGTATTAGTTTATTTTTTATTATAATACAGCTGGAAACTTGGTCATTAGTGTCACTGTATTAGCATATTTTTAACAGCAAAGCATACACATAAAACTATGTATACTTTTATTTGTGAATATGCATATACACTTTTTATAGTAAAAAAAATTTATTTAAAAAATAATTGAGAATATAGTAAATTGTTTGCTTCTAAATTTTAATATTTTTGAATGGAAAAAAAAAACTTTTGCTTTATGTAGATCATGCAGATATGGATATATGAATGCATATGTTGTTATGATTAATTCATAATTTCATTGAAAAGAAAAATTTTGTTATTGTTTTGTTTGTTATTTACTATTTTTTAAAAAACTCTTGGTTTCTTATTTTCAAAGAAAAGAGCGGGCTTTAATTTTTTTTTTATTTTTTTTGTTTAATTTTTTTTTGTAATTTTTAATTGCCATTGCAAAATGCGCTCATTTACTTTCCATTTTTACAAGTGTTTTATTTTCAAGTGTTTAGGAAGTAAAATATAAACTTTAAAGTTAAAAGTTTTTAAATATAATAGCATTTATTTATTCTAGAGTAAATGTATAATATTGATTATAGTATTGAATATATTAGAACATTTAGATTAACATGAAAGTAAAAAGGTTTTTGATACCAATTGGAAAAACGATAATAGATATTAATACATTATATACATTAGATTTTAATCATTATTTTAGTTTTTATTATGAATAATTGAAAAGTAAATATTTTTATTATTAGAGATATGTTTTTAATTTATTTTTTTGTTTAACTTTTGTTTCTTCTTAGCTTTAAGTTTTTAACTACATATACATAATTATATATTATTTTAATGTTATTTTATTTTATTTAATTTCTTACCTAATTGAATTATTTTCTGTTTTTTTTTTAATTTTTCTTTTTATTGGAATTGTATTCTTTGAAATTTTTGAATTTAAAACATTTATCTAATAATTTAATAATATTAGATACAACTATCATCATGACAACTAAACTTAATATGCTAAAATCATAAGACCAAACAGCAAAAGCTAGGGTCTATAAAAAATTATATTAAAAAAAATATATATATATAAATTTTTTATTGTTATATTTGTGTATACACATATATTATATTTTTGTATTATATTGAATAAATAAAGAAAAAAAAATTTTCTAGCAGACTTTTTCTCTACTAAAATTAACTTAATTGTTTTCTTTCTTTATTTTTTCATATTAATATTTCTAACTTTAATATTTTGTGTACCTATCTACTATAAATTTCTTTGCACATTTCATCTTTTTTTAATTTGTTCTTTTAGTTGTTCTCCCAATATGTATTTTTATCAAAAGCATGAAAAATTTACAATATCAAATCAAAAAATTTTAATTAACGCTTAAAACAAATGCATTTTAAATTTTATACGATGTTCCCAATTACGCAACTTAGCTCATTTTCTCTTTGTGAAATTCAAAAACAAAATAGTCTGTTAAAAATATATCGCTGCTTAATTGTATTGTTCTTACATATATTAAAATGCTTGCAAAGCTTAAATCATAATACTAAATTTTTTCTTAAAACAAAACAACACAATAATAACAAGTAAAAATATGAAAAAGAAAAAAATAGCACCTATATAAGATAAGGATTATCATATATATATTCGTATTGTACTTGCATACTATCTAATTCAAACAACAACATAATTACAGTAGTATAGGTTTTAATAGAATATGTAGACGGAATAAATAAGAAATAAAAATCATTTGTGTATAAATATATTTTGTAATAATTTATGTTACTGTGTTAGTAATTTAGATAAAACAAAATTGAAGAAACTTGACCAAAATTTTTGTTATACGTGATTACTCTATAATCTATATTATATTTTTCTCTATGTTTCTAGATAGATACAGATACATATACTCTAAATAATGTGATAATAACATGGTTGAAAATCTAATTAAAATTAATAATGTCATTAATGAAAATATTCATTAAATTATTGTTTTCTTACATATAAACCATAGGCAAAATACGCACGTGTTACGTCACAGTCGGTAACCATAACGAAAATAATAATAAATGAGCTTCCAAAAGAAAAAACTCAATTTCATATTTCGAATTTCGGAATTTCATATTCACAACAGAATAATTTTACATTTCTACTTTTTGCTTTTCTTTTTATTCTTCTCTTTTTTACATTTTCATACAAATATGTAATTAGCTACATTTTTGTATACTAAGCATAATTACAGTCAATTGCATTTGAACCACTTTCAACTTGTATTATTAAATAATGGTCACAATAATGGTAAATTGCACTTGAACTAATTTTAAACATAATTGCACTTGAAATTATTTTAACGTTATAATGTATAATATGAAACTAAACATATGTTGAAATTATTCTGTACGAACATTTGTCAAATAATATATCAATTTTGTAATAAGGAAATTAAGTAACTTTCTTTTTGTAATTCGATACTTAATTTTTTTTTCGAAAGATATTTTCAAGTCATAAATTATAATTAGTATTAAAATAAGAAAATTGTTTGTGTTAAAAACAAAATTAAAAATAAAGATTAGTAACAAGAAGAAATAAAAACATAAAAAGTTAGTTTTAAGACTACACTCAAAGAATAAGGTTGAGAAAATAAAACTTTAATTTAAATTTAAAATTTTCGGAGTTTTACTTTAACAACCCATAAACTCGTAATTGGCGCAGTCGAGTAGTTTTAAAGATTTTGAGATACGAACCGTTAATTAAAATATTTAAATATTAAACAAAAATCCAAAAATATTTTTTTTCTCAAATATAATATCAATACAAACAACTATTGCCAAAAATTAGACAAAGGAAAAACAATATTATATTAAATATAAATTTATATATTATCAGTGAAGAAACAGAAAATATTAGTGAAAGCAGCAAAAAAATAATTAATAGTTAAACAAATATGCAGAATCCAAATACATCAACATTCATAATTTCTGCAAATAATATATTAAAGGATGCTCAACGGATTCATGAATTCCGTGGTGATGATCAATATGCATCAACATCATTTCTGAGGGAAGTAGATACAATCCTTCCTCTAATTACATGTCAAAAGGCAAAAACATACATTTTCCATAGGATTATAGTAAAAAAAATTCAGGGTCCAGCGTTGGATATTGTAAGAACATTAGAAACAAATGTAAATTGGAACCAGATAAAAAAACATCTTTAATCACTAATTTTGGAGTCAAGGAAAGTTACCATCAACAATGCCAGCGAGCCCTTGCAGCGAAAACTACTAGGTTAGAGAATATTATAATATTTAAGTTTTAGTTCTAAATAAATTAAATGAAAAATTGATATAAATAAACCAGCAGAATTTTCTGCTGATAATAATGAAAAATTGATTTTAAATTAATTTTTAAGTAACACAGATACAAATTTGGCATCAATTATAATAAATAAAAACATTACAAAAATACGGGAAGCTTTTACTCACTAGAAAGTTTTGGTATGATCAGAGATAGGCATAAATTGAATAATTCTAATAATTTTAAAAATACGAATAAAATAATTTTAATCAAAATTATAACAATCATTTTCAATATTATAATAATGATGGACGGACAGAAGAATTCCGACAGAACGCAGAAAAATCAAATATCTAGTAATAATAACCAAAGTACCTACCAAAACCACAGAAATTATAACTAAAGTACTTACCAAAACAACCATAGAAATTATAACCAAAGTACTTACCAAAACAACCATAGAAATAACAACCAAACTACTTACCAAAATACTTCTAGAAATAACTATCAAAATACTGATCGAAACACTACAAACTCTGAACCGTCAAGAATTAGTCGATATGGAATCGAAAAACAGTCGATTCCATAATAATAGAAATTTTGAAAGACCAAAACCCATGGATTTTCAAGAAATTCAACAGCAGATAAATTTTCTTTCACTGCCTCCGAAATTAACTTACCAATATTATAACTTACCGTCAACAAAACAAAGCTTAAATGCATAATAGATACTGGGTCCTTCGCATCACTGCTTAATGAAAACCAGTTAGCACAATATAAAAGAAAAATTTTGCGTAATCCTACTAGTTTTACCACTCTAAATAATGAATATATGTAAAAAAAAAATTAAAACGGACTTACTTAGATTTTAACAAAAATGCTTTTATGATTTGGAAACTGATAAGTTTTCAATATAAATAAATAAATAATAAATAAAAAGAAGTCTTAAAAATTTATAATAATGAAATAAAATTCATAAACAGTTGTCCATATAAGTTTGATAAAATCCATCAATTACAACAAACAAATCTGAATGATGCTCAGTTTAAAATTCGTTTTCAATCATTAAATAAAGAAAAAAATAAAAGGTTATCAATTAACAAGTACTACTAATATTCAACACTGTAAAAATTGGCTTTTTAAATTTTTTGCAGTTAATTAAAATTTTGAAATTAATACATACTTAAAAGTATGATTAAAATAGCAGTAAAGGTTCATAATAATTATTAAGAAAACCTACTTAACATAAAAAAAACACTTTATTTTTTACATCTTAATTTTTAAAATAAGAAAAACCTTTTTTGTTAACTATTTTTGTAGGTTAAGATATAATAAGAATGTAAGCAAATAACAAAATAAAAGTTTCGTTAAAAAAAAAAAAAAACTTCATATTCAACACCAAATCGTAGTGACCACTGATAGTCTTATGAATAATGTTCTTAAGGATTATTTTAATAAAATATGTGTTTGTTCTACTTCTTTGGAAGAACATCTATCTAATTAGTAGAAAAAAAATATTTATCAAACTTAGAGAAAATACCTTAAAAATTAAGGAAACAGAATATTTGGATCACATTTTAACACCAGAGAGAGTAAAACCCAATCCAAAAAAAGAGGATGACATTTTAAAATTAAAACTTCCCACTACATAAAAACAAATAGAATCATTTTTGGGAATTGCAGGTAATTATCGAAAATTTATTAGGGATTATGCCAATTTGGCAAAACCTTTAAATACCATAAGAAAAATAGTAAAATAAGACTCAAATTATATAAATGCATCCGAAAAAGTAAAAAGAGTAATAATAGAAAATCCCATATTAAAATACCCAGATTTCAAAAAATTTCAATTAATAACAGATGCTAGTGCTTTCGCTATTGGTTCAACACTACAAAAAAATAATCACCCCATATGTTATGCTAGAAATTTAAATGATCATGAGAAAAATTACTCTAAAATCGAAAAAGAATTGCTTGCCATTGTTTGGGCATCCAATTACTTTAGATCGTATCTATATGCCAACAAGTTTAAACTTTTAACAGACCATCAACCATTAAAATGGTTATATGCCAAATAGCAAGGAAAATACATTAATCCGAGATTAAATAGATGGTTATTAAAATTAGGAGAGTATAACATGGATATTGAATATATAAAGTGGCAGATTTTCTCCGAATAGAAACAAACAAACTCGAAATAAATTTGGTAGAAAATACAGAAATATCAATAGCTCTGATATGATATGATGAATTTCAATTGGATGCCGTGATAACGGATTCCAAACAAATTATAGTACAAATTACTCCCTTGAAAACAATGTGAATTTACAAGCACTATCCGAAGATACAGACTAAAATGATTAAATCATATCTCAATTAAATACTAACACTAATTATTCAATGCAAAATAATATAAACACCTCTGACTTTGAAACCGTTTGCGAAAATTAGGAAAACTTGAGCAACAGGACAGTACATTCTCAAGAAGAAAAGGTAAATGGTCATTATCCAATTCTAGATACAGTTGAATGAACAGAATCAAAACCCAAATTGTTTTCACCGTTCAATAAAAACAAGGATGTAGAAATAATGCTTGGTAATAAAAGGATATTTATAAACTCAGATAATATAGAAAACAATCTTAGAAACATGTGTAGAAGGACATAATAAAAGGTAGAATAGGCATTTCTCTGAACTGAATGACCATATATACTCGTACAATACAGGGTGTCCCGGGAATAACGTGCCATAAAACAGCAGATGATAGGGGAGTTCAAAACGACCAAAAAATTGTATGGGAAGGGGGGTCTATCTCCAACTTTAAAAAAATCTTAAACTTTAATTTCTTCAACAATAAAATCTTATGAAGAAATTTATTTAAAGGAAAAAAGTATTTTATTGAAACTTTATTTGGTTATAACTTTTATGATTTTTGAGATAAGAATAAAATTTGGGTTTCAAAATGTTCGTAGAGAAACAAATATTTTTTTTAGAAAAAAAAAATTATATGGTAATTGCTCAATTTTTTGAGCAATAGGGTTCAAAGCAATTTATGCCTAAAAAAATGCTCATAATTTTAACCTTTAAATCATTATAACTTCCAATTTCGAAGAGCAATATGCATTACTTTTTATGAATTAGAAAAAGAATTCAACAGGCTTTAATGTGCACGTTAAATTTTTTTTTTAGCTACTAGATTTTTGCTTTTATGGGTAAAAACAAAACATCAAAAAATTTAGTGAAAAAATATAATTTTTTTTAAAAATCGGATCTTTAAGGCTTTTTAACTCCGTATGGGTTGGAGATAGACCCCCCCTTCCCATACAATTTTTTGGTCGTTTTGAACTCCCCTATCATCTGCTGTTCTATGGCACGTTATTCCCGGGACACCCTGTATAGTACGAAAAAAGCTAATTGAACTATATGGAAGTTTTCAAAACATAAAATTTGTTAAGTGCAGTTCTTCGCAAAAGACATTACTACAGAAGAGGAAACCTTTAAACAGATACATTACAATTTTATTTTTTCAGCATTTTTTTTTTGTTTTTGTTTCTAAGCATGAAAAAACAAAACGATTTCTATACCGAGCGGTATTTCTTATCGGTCACTCGTAAGAATGTAAATTCACCAGCTTGCTACAGCTATTTTACTTGTTCGATTTTTATGAAATGGTACAGTATTTATTCATGGTACATACATATGTATGTACGCATTTTACAGATGTATAGTTTTTTATGAAATGGTAGTACAATATTTACTCATGCTGCATACATATGTATGTATGTATTTTACAGAATTAAAAAATAAATAAAACGAAAATAACAAAAACATGTAATAATGTTATTATTTTTCAATTCTACATATTTACTCTAACTAGGAAAAGAAAATTTTATTTCAGTGAATCTATAATAAATGTATGGTTTTGATTTGTTCCTTTATTGCCTTAAGTTTATTTATTAAAACAAACTATTTAATAATAGCCAAACTAAAAATTGCTTATCTTATTTTTTATTTATTTACCTACTTCAATACGTAAAGCTCTTATGCATGCCTAACAAAATTATTTTTAATTTCACTAAACACATACATACGCTTTTTAATACACTTTATAATATCCATTCATAGACCAACCTAAAATAATTATTCTTATATTTTCATTCATAACAAGAACGCAGAAAAAAAGTTCATCAAATTCTTACTTCATTTACTTTGAATGAATACGAATAAAAACAAGTAAAGAAACAGTCAGGCAGTGCAAACGACTTAGAAATACCCTACACCTATTTGATTTAAATTTAATGGGAAGTCCATAAGTCATTTTAAAACAATAAAAGCTGTTATTAGTTTGATCGTAAGACATAGCTAACCAAATTAACTCTATAATACTAAAAACATTTTCTAATTACTTTATCCATTCAAAAATATTACAAATTCTTACTAATTTATCTATTTAAAAATATTAAAAAACAAAAAAAACTTGAATTAAATAAAAATATATTTATTTTAATACAATTACAAAAGTGAAAAAATTTGAATTATTAAATTTTGTGATAAAAAGCTAATCAAAGCATAATGTATTTTATAATTAAAATTGTTCAAAATTGCAATTATTTTAAATTGTATTATTATGTACCTATTAGAAAAGCTTATAAGAGCAAAATATGCAATAAATGTATTTTTAAAATATAATTACAAATTTAGAACTTTTTATATAATTCATTTAAATATAACAATAAATTTTACATAAATCAAGCAAGTTCCTTTGAATATAGCTTTAGTACACAATGTCTTAATTATATATCACCTATGGTAATAGTTCAATAAAATATATGATATAATAAAAATTAAAAAAAAAAAAATTTAATCGTTTATTAAAAAAATATTTTGTTTTAAATTTATAAAATATTATACAAAATATGTTTTATGGTAAAATTCTTAGCCTTTTAAAAATATAAAAGTGTTAATTAAAAACGGAAATAGGAAAGAACCCTCGTGTATCAAATTTAAAGTTTCTGTCTTCATGAATTTCGAAGATAAGCTTTTTAATTTTGGGATTCTTAGGAGCCACCTGAACCACCACTACAATTAAGTCTAAATTTCAGGTACACATAGGAAATAGGAAATATATTCTTTGTCTTCGAAATTATACTCGTTTGGCCTCAGATCGATCAAAAGCTTCTATAATCCGAACTCGACCACAACCAATTTCCATGGTACTTTCATTACTAATAACCTAGAGTTTAAATTTCATCAAAATAGCGGCATTATTTTTTGAGTTATACTGCTTTTAAGATGTATGTTCGTTAGCCCTTGAATTTTTTAAAGGTTCCAGAACCCGAAACCATGGTACGATTTCGCCCATAGGACTGCATGCCATACTTTCAATACTAGTTAACCCTTGTACACAATTGGAAAGTTCTATCTTAATTTTAAGTTACTGTTTTTATTAATTTCGATGATAAGCTTTTAAACCTTGGGGGTCTAAGAGGGGTACTGAACCACCACTCTGATTGATCCAAAAGTAGGGGAGCGCGCAGGAAATAGTAAAGAGAACCCATGTGCCAAATTTGAAACTTCCACATTTCTTTGGAGTTACTACCTTTATTAATTTCGAAAATATGCTTTAAGGTCTTCGGAACTGTGTGGATGGTCCCCGACCCACCTTGAAATGGCACCCAAATTTCAAGGAAATTAAGAAAAAGCAAGGGACACTCTGGTACCAAATTTGGAGGTTCTATATTCATGGGTTTCGGAATTATGCTCGTTTGGCTTAAATTCAATCAAAAAGTTCTAGGTTCCGAACTCATGGTCCAATCTCAACCGTAGGCAATCCCGACCATAGTCTCATTACTAGTAACCTACAGCACAAAAAATGAAAATAGCGTCATTAGGTGTTGAGTTCTCATGATTTTTTATATATGTTCGTTAGCCCTTCGATCGATTAAAAGGTCCGGAACCCGAACCCATGGGCTGATTTCTCCCATTTGCAATCCCCGCCGTACTGTAAGTCCTAGTAACCTACGGTTAAAATTTCATCAAGATAGCTCCATTATTTTTTTAGTTATCGTGCATACGGACGGACGGACGGACATGGCTATATCGACTCAGGAGATCACGCTGATCACAAATATATATACTTTTGCATATCTGGCTCGCTTCCTTTAGGTGGTTACAAACACCATACTAAAGTTAATATACCCCTTTACCTAGGTGTAGGGTATAAAAATTATTACCACATAATTTAATAAGAAAAGAATATTTAATTTTTTATAAGATGCAAATAAATATTATTTCTGAATAAATTTTTTGTTCAGTACATGTTAATCTGCAACAACATAGAATTTTGGGGTACTATAATTTTGCAGAAATGGTTTAAAAAATTTGTTCGAGTTAAATACTCTATGTATATGATTTCTTTATGGTTAAAGATTAGAAATGATAAAAAAATTAAGACTAAAATGAAAAAACATTTTTTTTTTAACTTTCTAACTTTTTAATAACATACAAAATGTATATGTAGTTAATATAGTGTTCTGTTACCTTAGTATATTTTTGTTTTCAATTTTTATGATTTTTTTTTTTTATTTTATTATTATACTCGTTTGACTATATAGTGGGATATAAAATCTAGTGTATGGATACACTCAAGTGTATGGAAAAATAAATCGATTTAGCTATGTTTAATCGATTTAGGAGGTAGGATCTTGAAATTTTCGAAAATTCGCTTTTTGCAATAGCCGTCTATTTACATCCAGCCTTTTGGTCCATGGGTTCGTTCTTTTATATGAGTACTCCTTCTTTTATATGAGTATTCTACTACACTTAATAAAGCTGTATGTTTGAAATTTTGCCAAAAGTAATTAACCGGATGATATAATGTATATATTACGGTCATACGGGTATCCCAGAGTTGACACAGTCTACTTTACTAGTCTCTTCCTAGTTTTTTTTTATTTTCGATATTTCAATGTTCTTTGGTGAACTAATAGAGTAATATATTCAACATTTAGCTATACTATATAAAATTATTATGAATTATGATAAATGAATCTTTCAACTAGTTATTGTTATATAAATATAATATTGTATAATATAAAAACACAAAAACAAAAAATAATTAAAAAGAAATATATACATATATACTTTGTATGAGCAGTAAGCTCTTTTAGAGAAATGAATTAAATAAATAAATAAAATAAAAAAAAAATAAATAAATGCATTTATTTAAGACTCATAACTTTTATATTTTATTTATTTTTTTTCTTATTTTATATATTTATTATCTCACAATGAGCTCAATCCCTCGTACTGGAGTATATTCAAATTTATAATTTTACAATAATTAACAATATTAATAGTAACAATAGTTTTAAAATGCAATTATTCAAATCTTAGGAACACTAATAAATCAAAATACAAATCATAAGTTGAAACTTCAGAGTCTTAGAAAAAAGAAAAAATAGCTTAGCTATTAAGGCAATTCAACTTCTTATAATAATTCAATGCTACACTTTATAACTGGCAATTATAATATTAAGATCCAAAGTAAATTTTATAATAACTATATTAAATTTGATTAAAATAATATTTTTGTCCAGTAAATCTGATTCGCGAAGAGTTTATTCTAATATTTTCAGCTGACCTGTGTTATATCTATGAATTTCATTATCCAAGCTTGCATAAATATTTGTATTTATATTTGTCAATAACATCATATGTATTTCTGTGACTAATTTACTTTTTATTAACAGATAAAGTGGTAATATACTTTGTTGTTGATGTATTTCTTTCGTCGGAGTTCTTTGGTTATTACCAAAAAGGTTCTTTACAGCTTTATTTTGCAATTTTTGAATTAAGTTTAAATTATTATTGAACACATTCCCCCAAATTTGTATTGCATATGTAATTGTAGCATGAAACATACTATACATAGATTTTTTTAATTTGTATAGGAACTCTCGATTAATCTAAATATACCTGTTATTCTTCTGGCTTTTTTTGTTTGCTCAAGAATTTTGTGGTGCCCAATTAAGTTTATTATTTATTATATTACTCCAAGATATTTATAATTTTCAACTTTTTCTATCCTAACGCCGTTAAAGCATATACCCATGTTATCCGTCAGTTTCACTTTAAATATAATAAATTTGGTTTTATTTGTATTAATAGTTAATAATTTATGTTTACTCATCCAGCAACTGACTTGTAACATATCTTTATTTATTATTGTCTCTAATTCTTTAAATGATCGCTCACTGTATACTATTGCCAGATCGTCTGCAAACATGAATGGTTCACCGAACAACTTTATTTTTAGAAAACTAGTTAGGTAACAAGAAAACAATGTAGGACCCAATGAGCTTCCCTGTATAACTCCATATTTCATAAAAATAGTTTTATTCCTTAATCCTTCACACTCAGTATACTGCAACCTTTCCGCTAAATAACTTTTAAACCAATTGTATTCTTTGCCTTTTATCCTACATTCAAACAATATTCTTAAAAATATGGTTCTGTTAACCGAATCGAATGCTTTTTTATATCAAAAAATATTACAACCACTCTTTTATTATTATCGATCCCAATCTGAGCCTTGCTTATCATATCAAACAAAGCTGCTTGCGTGCTTGACTTTTTCTTAAAACCATATTGACTTCTGCTCGTCAGTTCTGTTCGCTCTATGTTGTCTGAAAGGAGATTATTTACATTTGTTTCAATTATATTGGAAAAAAATGTTGAAACCGTAATTGGTCTAAAGTAATTGATTTTTTCAGTATCCCCACTCTTGTAAATTGGAATAACTTTATTTGATTTGAATATTTTTGGCATAACTCCTTGTTTTAGTGATGCATTTATTAATTTTTTTATATTATCAGCCATTTCCTCTTTACATACTCTAATTACTTCCGGAATATTCCATCTGACCCTACAGTATTTGAATTTGAGAGGTTATTTATCAACTTTATAGTTGAATTTCTATCTATTAAATGAAACTTAAGTTCTTTGTTCGTTCTTGAATTTGGTAAATATGTTTCTTTGTACGATTTGCCATTTCTTCCCCAATAGTACAATAAAAATGATTAAATTTATTTAGTTTATCAGTTTTGTCTATGTCATTAATTTCATTATCAACAAAAAATTCATTTTTTTAGGTTTCTGGTCACTTATAATGTTCTTTACACACTCCCAATTTTTCCTTGAATCACCAGCCGCCTTTTCAAAACTTTTCCTGTCAAATGTTTCTCTCATATCTCTCTTTAAAATCGATAATCTGTTAAGCCAATATGAGTATTTATTTTTAAAATATTCCGATTCTTTATTTTGAACATATTTTTTATACCAAAAATTTTTTCTTTATATCATTTGCACACATTCATTGTCTATCCAGGGTGCTGCGTATTTACTACTTTTTTTTTACTTTTTTCACAACGGTAAAAATTTCTATTATATTTTTATTTTCACTTGTCAGTTCAATTGCAATACTGTTTATATTTGTTGCTTTAATGACATATTGACTTAATTTATCTTTGACAGTATCAAATCTAATTGATAACCATAACTATATTTCTATTAATATGCTTTAAAAAATTCAAAATATTTAAATTTAAATCTTATGGAGGGAGAAGTTACGTCACAGTCGGTAACCCCAACTAAAATAATAATAAATTAACCTTCAAAAGAAAAAACTCAATTTCATATCCACAACAGAATAATTTCACATTTCTACTTTTTGTTTTTCTTTTTTATTCTTTTCTTTTTTTTATTTTCATACAAAAATGTAATTAACTTCATTTTTGTATACTAAACATAACTACGGTCAATTGCATTTAAACCACTTTTAATTTTTATTTTTAAATAATATAATAACAAAAAATATCAACTACAAAAATCCGCACAATAATGGTCAATTGCACTTGAACTAATTGTGAACATAATTGCACTTGAAATTATATTAACGTTATAATGTATAATATGAAACAGTGGCGGAACTAGTGGACGCATGACCCTGCGTTTTTTCAATTAATTATCAATTTACAATCATTTTCTGAAACTTTTTTCCCGCAGTTATATTTGCCTACAAACATAAAACTATCATTGAATAGCGGCTGCTGTGTATTAAACTTTAACCGAAAAATTTAAGTGGAAATATTTTTAAATGAACATAGTAGCCTTTGGCTTTTAAAAATTACATGCGCGATTGAAAAAAATGTGTGGCATTTTTCAATTTAATAAGATTTAGTTAGCCAAAAGTTATAATTTGTTGCATCTTAAGTGTAAGTTTTCAATTTCATAAGTTAAAGTTTCAGTTAGTTCTGAATGTAATTTATTTATGTGATACAAGTGTTAATATATATTCGACTGGTATAAATCAAATTCTAATTAAGAAAAGGTAACTAATATATTAATTTGTAATATTTAAAAATTAATAATAACATTGGTATTTGTAAATTTATAATTTAGTTATTTAAAATGGAAAAAAAAATAAGTAGCACAAGCGGTGCAGCAAAAAGAAGAAAATTAAAAGAAACAAAACCTAGTTTAGCTAAATTACCGAAGCTGACGAAGTTTTTTGAAATAGAAACGGTAGTGGAAAGTCCAGCATCTGAAGATGTGGTATGTATAAATGAGTCAGTACAACAACATGATAAAGAAGAAACCTTGGCAAGAAACTACCAAAATGAAGAAAATGAAGCTTCAAACGATATGAATGACAATATTAACCAAATTGATTTAGCAATATTAAGCGAATTGTTTTCTAGCGACATTGCTAATTATCGTGGTAAAACACTTACTAAAGATATTAAAAAAAAGATTGTATTATCTGAATCATGTCGTCCAAAAGGTCCTTTTATGCGGGACCCATTACAAAAAAACCGTAGATTTTCCAAGGAATATTATAAAACTAATACAAAATATGGATCTATAGAAAGAATGTGGCTTTGCTATTCCCCGAAACTTGATGCCGTGTATTGTGAGCCCTGTTAGCTTTTCTCAGAAGAACGAAATGCAACGGACAACTGGCATTAACGTGGTATCAGAGATTGGCGTGGTCTCTCTAAGAAAATTAAAATTCACGAAAATAGCCAACAACATATTTTTGCTTGTTGTATTTATGAAAAATGGCGACACAATGAAACCATTGATAAAGATATAGAGGAACAAATACGATACGAATCAAAATTTTGGGTGCAAGTCCTAGAGAGAATAGTAAATATAACATTATCACTTTGTAAAAATTCTTTGGCTTTTCGTGGTTATCGTGAAACATTTGACAAAGAATATAATGGCAATTTTTTAACCCAAGTTCAACTTTTAGCGAAGTATGATAATGTAATGAACCAAGTTATAAATATGCCAAATGGTTCTGTAAAATATTTAAGCCATCAAATTCAAAATGAAGTCGTACATTGTCTTGCAACACTTCAAGAAAAACTCTTACTGCCGATATTAATAGTTCACCTTTTTATACAATCATAATAGATACGACACAAGATATTACTAAAAAAGATCAACTCAGTTACGTATTTAGATACGTTAAAATTATTAAAAATGAAAAAGATGAGGCCAAATTAATTGAAATAAAAAAAGTTTTCTTGGGATTCAAGGAAATATATAATCACACTGCGGCTGGACTTCATGAAGAAATTTTAAATCTACTAAAAATATATGATATAAAATTAAGTAACTGTAGGGGTCAAGGTTATGATGGTGCGAACGTCATGAGTGGAATATACACTGGGGTTCAGGCCCTTTTAAAAAAAAATCAGCCCAATGCTATGTACTTACAACGATGCTGTTAAATGTTGTATTGAGTTTCTTCATTTTTTATAACTCTAGAAGATGTCTATTCATTTTTTGGAAATAGCATAAACAGATGGGAACTACTACCAAAATTTACAGGAGAATCACAAATAACATTAAAAAGGTTAAATCCAAAGCGCTGGGCAGGACGATATACTTCGCTATTGGCTGTTAAAATCCGCTTTCTCGATATAATGAAAGCTTTATCCGAGATATCGATAATAAGTAAAAAACGTGAAGAGCGCGAAGAAGCATTAAGGATACAAAAAAATATGAGCACTTTCGAATTTGTTTTTTTATGCCTGATTTTGGCTGACCGCTTCAACATCTCTAGAAAATGCCAGCAAAAATTTAAAACAGTATAGAAACCTGTTTGATTCAGCAAAAGTTAAAGCAGTAGAAATAGCGACTACATGGAAGATTAGCGACTCAATTTCATATGTTAAGAAAAGAAGGAAAATTGTGAAGAGGCATTTTGACGAATTATCCACAGATCACCGTTTTGACAATAGCGAAGACATTTTTCGTATCAATATATTTACAAAAGTTACGGATGTCGTGATCAACCAACTCGAGAATAGATTTAAAGGAATGGAAGAACTGACACAATTATTTTCCTGCATCCATCCAAATAAATGCTAATGACGGAACGTGATATCGTAAATTCTGCAGAAGCTCTACAGAAAAAGTATAATGAAGATATATCAAAAGAATTTCCTCTGCAAATGGTCATGGTAAAGGCAATGCTGCACGATGAAATATCAAAAATATCATCCATACGCGAATTCGCTGAACTTTTAATAGTAAAATTGTCAACTGTAGCTGCAAGTTCCACAGGTGATAGCAGCATTGTTATTGTTTCTTACGCTACCTGTTACGGTTGCATCAGCTGAACGTTCTTTTTCAAAATTGAAAATAATAAAAAATTATATGCGCAATACCATTCAATGCTTGCTATTGAAGCAAAAGCGGCTGGGAAAATGGAAATAAAAGGTATCATTACTGATTTTGTCAATATGAAAGCAAGGAGGAAAGATTTTAATATTTAAGGTCCATTAAGTTTTAGTTTCATTTTTGTATTACTTTTATGATATATGAAATTAATACTACCTTGTTTTTGTTAAAAAAAAATTATTGTGGAATTATTTTACATTGTGCTGGGGAGCCCAAATTTTGAAGTTCCGCCACTGATATGAAACTAAACATATGTTGAAATTATTCTGTACAAAACTTAGTACGAGCATTTGCCAAACAATATATCAATTTTGTAATAAGTAAATTAAGTAATTTTCTTTTTGTAATTCGACACTGAATTTTTTTTTGAAAGATATTTTTAAGTAATAAATTATAATTAGTATTAAAATAAGAAAATTGTTTGTGTTAAAAAGAAAATTAAAAATAAAGATTTGTAACAAGAAAAAATTAAAATATAAAAAGTTACCTAGTCTTAAGACCACATTCAAAGAATAAAGTTGAGAAAATAAAATTTTAATTTAAATTTAAAATTTTCGGAGTTTTATTTTAACAACCTATAAACTCATGATTCACGCGCATATCCATGTAAGATTATTATCGTGCAAAATAAAAATTAACTTACAATTTTATTACACATACTATAGTACAAATACATACATATATTGTATATCAATACAAATTAATAAAATCATTTCGTAACCGTTACATTTTGTATTACGCAGATTGATTCGATTCTAATAGAGATAAAGAAAATAAAAATAAAAACAAATGGCCGTTATAATTTTTTTTTGATGTTTTTATTTCTTAAAAATTTGCAGATGAATAAGTTGCGTATTTTACTTTTCGTATGTTTTGTATTTTATAAAAGTTAGGGTCGTTGGCTCAAATTCTCTCCATGGTGAAATATTTTTTTTATTTAAGTAGGTATACTCGTACATATTTATTTAAATTTTAAATTAATAAACCAATCGACAAAATATTTGTTTGGATGTAAAAAGTTTAAGTTCGATTCTCATTAAAAGATAAAAAAAAATTTTTTTTTTAACTTGAACAGAAATAAAAATAAAAAAAAAATATATTTATTTGGATAGTTTCTTTAAAACTTTGTAATTTTAAAAACTAAAATACTTCACTTTTATAATGCAAAACCATAGCCTAGCTTTAAAACTTTTCATCCATGCAGCAGGTACCTTTGAACACAATTTAAGTATCGTACGCAAATATCTTAAATACATATTACCTATAATAATAATTCAATTAAATATCTAATGTAACCATAAAAAAAACGGTAAAAGTGCAAAATTGATATCGTGAATAGTACACCTGCGAACGTAAGACGTAAAATTTTCGAAAATCTAATATGAAAAAAAAGCGGTAGTTTGTAGAACAAAAATCAAACGTGGCAAGCAATACACTAGATTTAAACTTTAAAAAAAAATTGCCATAATTTAAGAAAAAAATTTATTTGATAATTTAATAATCAAATAAAAAACAAGTAAAGAAACAGTAAGTCGGTGTAACCGACCTAAAAATAACCCACACGTAATTGGTCATTTTAAAACCATAAAAGGTTTTATTAGTTGGATCGTAAAACATAAATAATAAAATTAATTTTATAATACTAAAAACATTTTTTAATTAATTTATCAATTTAAAAATATTTAAGATTCTTACTAATTTAACCATTTTAAAATAAAAAAAAGGACATGAAATAAAAGTATTTATAAAATTCAATTACAAATTTACAGATTTTAAGCTTTTTATACAATTCAATCAAAATTTACACACATGCAGCAATTTCTACTCTTCAGGATAAATAATTTTTGCGGTACTGAATTTACTGTTGAATGATTCAGTACCTTTGATTAATTATTTCAATTCAAAATAATTTTTAAATTTATACTCTTAATTTACTTATTTTTTAATGTTCAATTTTTAATAGTTTAATTCTTTTAATTTGAAAAAATCTGGTTTGATTTAATTTATAGATTTAGAGTAATCCCTTTTACTTTCCCTTGAAATATAACCTGATCCAGGTTACAGGTATAGAAAAGATTAATAATATTATATTATTAAACATAATATGTTTTATATTTAAATATAATTACCTTTTAATCCTTTTAAAAATATAAGTGTTAAATAAGAAAGCAAATAGGAAAAAACACTCGTATTCCGAATTTCATGTTTCTATCATTATTAATTTCGAAGAAATGCTTACTAAATCTTTGTAAGAGTTTAGGAGGTACCTCAAACACGACTCCAATTAATCCCCTATGTTAGCAACCTAATGGAAACAAAACAGAACATTCGTGTATCAATTTAAAGTTTCTATCCTTATTAATTTTGAAGATATCTTCTACCAAATTTGAAGGTTTTATCTTTATTTTAATAGTATCTTAATTTCGAAGAAAAAGTTTTTAATGTTGGGATGTCTAATTAGGTACCTGAACCATCACTCCAATTAAGTCTAAATTTCAGGGACACGAAGTAAATAGGAAAGAACACCGTTATACCAATTTTAAAGCTTCTATATTTATTTCACTTAACTATCGTTATTCATTTCGAAGATATACTTTAAAATCTTAGGAGTAGTGGAGGGGATATCCGCACCACCACTTCAATTGGTCCCAAATTTCAAGAACACAAAGAAAATAAGAAGAAACACCTGTACCCAAGGTTCTATTTTCATTGGTTTCGAAATTATGTTCGTTTGGCCCCAATTCGATCAAAAGCTTCTAGAATCCGAACCCATTGGCCAATCTCGACCGAAAAGCCATCCCCGCAGTACTTTCATTGCTAGTAAACTAGAGTTTATTTTTTTTTGGATACATGCTCATTTGCTCTTGAATCAAAAAGTTCCAGAACCCGAACCCATAGTCCGATTTTACCCATATGCAGTCCTCACCGTACTTTCATTACTAGCTTACCCTAGTACCAAAAGGTGCTATCTTTATATTAAGTTACTATTTTTATTAATTATTGTGCCTACGGACATGCTTAAATCAACTAGGAGGTCACGCTGATCACAAAAATACATACTTTCCCATATCTAGCCCGCTTCCTTTAGCTGATTACAAAAACCATCCCAAATTTAAATACCCTTTTACCTATTTCATAGGTGTAGTGTATAAAAACCTATTAAAAATATATAAAGTATAAAAATTATGTTGTTTATTTAAGTTAAAATATGAAAGACTGTAAAAATTATTATTTTTTTTTTTTTATATTATTAAAATAGAGATAGACAGTTATAAAAAAAACTGGTATAAATCTCACTTATAACTAGCTTATATCTAAAAAAAATATAAAACAAATATTATTTAATGTTATTAAACAAATTAAAAATTATTAGTTTAATTATATTTTTTTTTTTCCAATTATTATTTTTGTTCAATTCAGCTTTCAACCTTTTATTTAATACTCTTAAATTAAGGGCATATTCTATATTGTTAAGGAGGCTATTGAATATTTTTATACCATTAAACATGACGTCATTTTTACCACTTTCAGTTCTGGGTGCTGTTAGCCGGTAATGTTCTGCACTTCTTGTGTTGTACTTATGAATTGCATTTGTTTGTAATTTTAGGTTGCTTTTGATTAGGTTATTTGATAATTTGTAAATCAACTTACAGTTTTCTAAAAATAATGTTTGTTCAACAGAAGGTAGGTTGCTAATATAATACAGTTGAGAAGTCGGATAATCATATGGTAATCTATATAAAATTTTTATAGCTCTGGAGTGGAAGCACGTAACTTGTTTCGAATGTGTTGTTTCGAATTTTTCAAAAATTGGTAGCACGTAAATTTGTTTCGAATACTTTTTATTCGTTTCGAAATTTTTATTTTGTTTCGAAAGTTTTTGGCAACACGTAAGCTTTGTTTCGAATAGTTTTTTTAGTCGTTTCAAAATAATTTGTGCGATAGATATATAGTTAACGCCAAAAAGTACAATAAAGGTAAATTTTTATAAAAATTAATTTTAAACAATATATTTGAAATTTTTGGATTAAATATTAAAAAATTAATATAATTTTAGGTACCTATTTAAAATAAAAATAAAATTTCCCTTAAAAAGCAATTTTTAATTAAAATCATTAGCTATACATATTAGGTATACAGTAATCAAATAGTTATCAAATATTAATTTTAAAGTATAATTAATGAAGTGCAATTGTTATTAATACTTACATTTTTAATATCTATTTTAAAAAAAGAAAATTTAATTTTTCAAACGATTAAACAAAGATAAAAATTGCATACAAACCATATTTAGTTTTGTACAACAAAAAAAAAAACAAAAACCATTTCAATTTTCAAAAGAGATAATTTGAATTTGAAACGAAACGGAATTTTTTGAAGTAAAACTTTTGTTTCGTTCATTTTTAATTCGAAACAATTTACGTGCTGCCGTTAAAATTTTGTTTCGAATAATTCGATTCGAAACAAGTTACGTGCCTCCACTCCTGTTTATAAGGATGCTTATTGAATTAATAATGTATTTGCAACCCTGGCTCCAAACTGGAATTAAATACGTTATTTTAGGCTAAATGTGAGAGTAAAAGACTAATTTTGCAATATGTTCGCTTAATCTAGGACATCTTCCAATGGCACCTATTAGTGACATTATTGATTGTTTTAATTTTTCAATGTGGATTTTCCAAGATAGGTCTTCATCAATAACTAATCCTAAGTATTTTGTGGATTTTACTCTTTGTATTTATTGTTGATTAATAAAAATTGATAGGTTAATGTTTTCTTTATTTTTTTGCTTAAATATGATGAGATCAGTTTTAGAGACGTTAATCGTTAGTCTCATATGGTCTAGCCACTCACCAACTTTATTCATGTTATTTGCAGTCCTCATCGTACTTTCATTACTAGCTTAAACTAGTACCAAAAGGTGCTATCTTTATATTAAGTTACTATTTTTATTAATTATTGTGCCTACGGACATGCTTAAATCGACAAGGAGGTCACGCTGATCACAAAAATACATACTTTCCCATATCTAGCCCGCTTCCTTTAGCTGGTTACAAAAACCATCCCAAATTTAAATACCCTTTTACCTATTTCATAGGTGTAGTGTATAAAAACCTATTAAAAATATATAAAGTATAAAAATTATGTTGTTTATTTAAGTTAAAATATGAAAGACTGTAAAAATTATTATTTTTTTTTTTTTTATATTATTAAAATAGAGATAGACAGTTATAAAAAAAACTGGTATAAATCTCACTTATAACTAGCTTATATCTAAAAAAAATATAAAACAAATATTATTTAATGTTATTAAACAAATTAAAAATTATTAGTTTAATTATATTTTTTTTTTTCCAATTATTATTTTTGTTCAATTCAGCTTTCAACCTTTTATTTAATACTCTTAAATTAAGGGCATATTCTATATTGTTAAGGAGGCTATTGAATATTTTTATACCATTAAACATGACGTCATTTTTACCACTTTCAGTTCTGGGTGCTGTTAGCCGGTAATGTTCTGCACTTCTTGTGTTGTAATTATGAATTGCATTTGTTTGTAATTTTAGGTTGCTTTTGATTAGGTTATTTGATAATTTGTAAATCAACTTACAGTTTTCTAAAAATATTGTTTGTTCAACAGAAGGTAGGTTGCTAATATAATACAGTTGAGAAGTCGGATAAGCATATGGTAATCTATATAAAATTTTTATAGCTCTGGAGTGGAAGCACGTAACTTGTTTCGAATGTGTTGTTTCGAATTTTTCAAAAATTGGTAGCACGTAAATTTGTTTCGAATACTTTTTATTCGTTTCGAAATTTTTATTTTGTTTCGAAAGTTTTTGGCAACACGTAAGCTTTGTTTCGAATAGTTTTTTTAGTCGTTTCAAAATAATTTGTGCGATAGATATATAGTTAACGCCAAAAAGTACAATAAAGGTAAATTTTTATAAAAATTAATTTTAAACAATATATTTGAAATTTTTGGATTAAATATTAAAAAATTAATATAATTTTAGGTACCTATTTAAAATAAAAATAAAATTTCCCTTAAAAAGCAATTTTTAATTAAAATCATTAGCTATACATATTAGGTATACAGTAATCAAATAGTTATCAAATATTAATTTTAAAGTATAATTAATGAAGTGCAATTGTTATTAATACTTACATTTTTAATATCTATTTTAAAAAAAGAAAATTTAATTTTTCAAACGATTAAACAAAGATAAAAATTGCATACAAACCATATTTAGTTTTGTACAACAAAAAAAAAACAAAAACCATTTCAATTTTCAAAAGAGATAATTTGAATTTGAAACGAAACGGAATTTTTTGAAGTAAAACTTTTGTTTCGTTCATTTTTAATTCGAAACAATTTACGTGCTGCCGTTAAAATTTTGTTTCGAATTGATTTTGTTACGTGCTTCCACTCCTGTTTATAAGGATGCTTATTGAATTAATAATGTATTTGCAACCCTGGCTCCAAACTGGAATTAAATACGTTATTTTAGGCTAAATGTGAGAGTAAAAGACTAATTTTGCAATATGTTCGCTTAATCTAGGACATCTTCCAATGGCACCTATTAGTGACATTATTGATTGTTTTAATTTTTCAATGTGCATTTTCCAAGATAGGTCTTCATCAATAACTAATCTTAAGTATTTTGTGGATTTTACTCTTTGTATTTATTGTTGATTAATAAAAATTGATAGGTTAATGTTTTCTTTATTTTTTTGCTTAAATATGATGAGATCAGTTTTAGAGACGTTAATCGTTAGTCTCATATGGTCTAGCCAATCACCAACTTTATTTAAATCACAATTAATATTTTCTTCTAGTTAATTACTGCTTTTGCCTTTATATAAAATTATGGTATCATCCGCAAACATTGAATAATGTTCACTTAGCTCAATTTTGTTAAAAGTATTCACATAAGCTAAATAAAGAATAGGACCAAGAACTGTGCCTTGAGGAACTCCAACTTCGAGATTTGCTTCTTCACTAATAAATTCATTTATTCTCGTTTTGATTTTACGATATTTTAAATAGGAATTGAATAGATTGGCTGCAACTCCTCGAATACCCATTTTATTAACACAATTTAGTAGTATATCGTGATTTACAGTATCAAAAGCTTTTTTTAAGTCTAAAAGAATAGCAACTGCATAATTATTTTTGTCCAATGCTGTGTTTAGTAAGTTCACAACTTCGAGTGCTGCTGATTCAATACTGCTTCCATTTAAAAAACCAAATTGATGGTCATCAATTAGTAAAAACAAGAATAAGTAAAAAGCTTAATTTAACAACTTTTAATAATTTTTTCAAAAATTTTTGATAGACAGTTTGTTAAGGATATTGGTCTATAATTGTTACAGTCTGTTTCTTTCTTGATTTAAAAATTGGAGTGATAATACATTCTTTAGCCATATCAGGAAAAACACCAGTAGATAAAACTTCATTTATTATATTAACAATTTTGTTTGATATTATTTGCTCGACTGTTTTAATGTGTTTTATTGAAATGCCATCAAAGCTAAATACTATTTTAAGGTAAATAACTAATGCGGTTCGTTTACCGCTGTAGTATATCTTGACCAAATACATAAAAAGATTTTGTACATAAAATAATTTCCACAAATGTAAACGATCAAAAATAATAATTATTAGTTAACATTAATGTAGATAAAAAATGCTGACATAGGTCAACAATTTCAAGTGGGAATATCTGTTCGCTAATATTTGTATGAATGCAAGTGCAATGCATTGCATGTACATACAAATATATTAATTTTGTTTTAGTATGATCAAATTTCATTTTTAAATATTTGTTGTGAATATAACGAATGATAATGATTCATATAGTTTTTTTTTATAATTCATATTTTTGGTTATTGATCTTTACATGGAAATGAATTAGGTCAAGAATATTATGATACTTTCTTTAATAGAAATTCTTTGTAACTAAGCAATAAATTACAATAATTTATTGCTCTAGATAAAATTATTATGGATTCAATACAATCAAAAATTGTATATAAACCCTGTACTTTTCAAATAAAAATCAGATTAACTCTGATACTCGAAATATAACAATATATTTTTTTATTTAATATATTTTATTCCTGCAGATCTTTTGCTTGGAATAAATAAATAACATATAATAAATATTCAATATTCTATATAACCTAATAATCATACTTTCTTATTATGCATGATTATTTCCAATATATTTAATAATAAAGCAAATAGGCGTTATAGCCTGTGGATGAGCAGAGCCTTCCTGCTGTGATTAATAAAGTGAAGGAACTTTTGCATCAGGCAAATTATATTTGGCTGATCAGAAGTGTTAGGAAAAGACTTTGACAATCTACGACTAAAATATTATAACATGGCGACCCTGCACTTACCTGGATATATAATGTAGTGAACGACTCAACAAAAAAAAATAACAGTTCACCCAATTCTGAAAGCAGAGAATACATAACATCAAGTAAATCAACAGACAGGAAGACCAAGATAAATGGAAATTCAAACTGAATTTTTTTTTAAATTAAAATTATTAAACTTATAAAATTTATTAAACTTATATTATACAATTATTAAACTGTCACTTTAAAAAAAAAAATTATATTGTAAAAATGTTCTTATGAATAAATTTAAAAACTAAAATAAAAATATTTCACATTAAAATCACATTGAAATCCTATGGACTATGAAAAAATACAAAAACTTCAAAACTTATTACGAACATTAAAAAAGAACCCAACCAGAACTTATACTGTCACTTATATAGAAGGGAAACATAAAGAAATTAATGAGGTTTGGGAATACTTTGAACAAAAAGAAAATATACAATTTGAGTCTATACTAAAAATTAAAGAAATCATAAGACAAATTACAACATATCTTAAGCCTAAAATTGAAACAGAAGAAATTAATACAGAAGAACAAAAAAATGGCAAATTTTGAACTAGCATCAGCAATAAAAATAGTCCCACTATTTGAAGGAGACGTAAAACTACTATCAAATTTCTTAGGATTAATAGAATTCTATGCTGACACCTTGAAAGATGAAACTGAAAAGACAAAATTAATAAAATTCTTTTTAGCCACCAAGTTCTCAGATAAAGTCAAAAATAGATTAATTATGAAGGAGATTATCTACAGTACAAAAATTAAAAGATATTTTAACAAAAAATTTCAAATCGAATAAAAACTCAGCAAAGATTCTCACTGAACTAACAAGAATAAATCAAGTGAATCAAGATATTAATGTCTTTGCAACAAAAATAGAAACACTCATAGCACAATTAAATGAATTACAAATTGCAGAACAAGGTAATGAGAATAGAGGGATAATAGTAAAGCTTAATGACCAACTAGGTTTAAATACATTCAAAAATGGCCTAAATGAAACATTAGAAACAAAACAAACAATAGTTATACCATCAAAACCTAAAACATTGACAGAAGCGATTCAAATAGCTGTTGAAAGTGATCACAATAACTACCGTCGGCAAAATAATGTCATGTTCTTTAGAACAAATAATTTCAGAGGTCAATTCAATAGACAAAACAATTTTAGAAGACATTACAATAATAATTACAATAATAACAGCTATAATAATAGAGGCAATAACAATTACCGCAATAACAACTTTAATAATAACAATAATCGCATGCAACAAAATAACAACAACTATAATTATAATAACAATAATAATAACAAAACAACCAGGGAAACTTCAGCGGCCCCGGCCGAAGAAACCCGGGGTATGCAAACAACATGCAAAGGAATGTACAAAGCCAATCCAACAGAAGAAGATAATTAACATCAACAGCAATAATAAATTCAAAAATCTAATTAAAGTAAGAACAAAAAATGATTATGATCTGACTCTATTAATAGATACAGGAGCAAATATATCAATATGTAAAAACAATATTATAAATCAAGAATTAATAAATGATGAAATATGCCAGATTAATGGCATTACAAATAAACAAATTTATACTAAGGGTGTAGCAAATTTAGAGCTAATAATAGAAGACCAAATAATTAATCATGATTTCCAAATTATTGAAAAAGATATTAACATATCAACTGATGGTATCCTAGGTGCACACTAGTAATATCACAACAAGAACAAGATATAATATTACCAATGAGCATGAATAACAAAACAAAATCTAATATAACAATTCAACCTCAAATGGAAGCAATACTAGCAATAAATTTAGATATAAAAGAAGATAGTTTGATTATAGGTAAAGAAATAGTAAAAGGTGTATTCTTGGCAAATTCATTAATACCAGCAGATGGCATAAAACATGTAAAATTTTTAAACACAAGAGAGCCACCAGTAACAATCAAAACAACAGAAATAAAAATTCAACCATTAAAAGAATACAGTATACTATCTTTAAATCACAATAATAAAAACAAAAATTCAGAGAGATTTGAAAATTTAAAAAAAATATTAACAGTGGATAACTTAGACGAATCAGCAAAAAATTTTATTTTAAACATTTGTAATAGATTTCAGAACATTTTTCATCTTGATAATGAACCATTATCAATAAATAATTTTTATGAACAAAGAATTGCGATGACAGACAAAACACCAGTGTATATAAAGAACTACAGAACACCTAATGTCCAATTAGAAGAAATGGAGAAACAAGTCTCAAAGTTAATGAAAGATGACATAATAGAATATTCTACTAGTCCGTACAACTCACCATTGTTAATTGTTCCAAAAAAAAGTCAAGATGGAAATAAAAAATGGAGGTTGGTAGTAGATTTCAGATCTTTAAACAAGAAAATTATAGACTATAAATTTCCATTGACAAGATTGGATGATGTACTAGATAGATTGGGTAAATCAAAGTATTTTTCTACACTGGATATGACAAGTTCTTTTCACCAAATACCTTTACATCACAAATCTAGGCAAATGACAGCGTTTTCAACGAATAAAGGACATTACCAATTCAAGAGATTACCATTTGGACTAAAAATATCTACAAATAGTTTCCAGAGAATGCTTTCAGTCGCACTAAGTGGACTACAAGAAGCTGCATTCCTATATGTAGATGACATCATAGTATTTGGATCAAATTTAAAAGATCACAATGAAAATCTCATTAAAGTTTTAGAACGTTTACAAAAATATAATTTAAAACTTAATCCAGAAAAATGTAATTTTTTGAAACCTGAAGTGGTATATTTAGGTCATCTTATAACATCAAAAGAAATTAAAACAGATCCAGACAAGTACCAAACTATAAAAAATTATCCAGCACCCAAGGATGCTGATGAGGTAAGAAGATTTGTAGCATTCTGCAATTACTATAGGAGATTCATAGAAAATTTTGCAGAAATAGCTAAGCCACTTAACCAACTTCTAAAAAAACAACAAATATTTAATTGGGAAAAAGAACAAAATGAAGCGTTTGAAAAACTGAAACAAAAACTAATTAACCCACCAATATTAATTTACCCAAATTTTTCTGAACCATTTATGGTAACTACAGATGCATCGAATTATGCGTTAGGTGCAGTACTATCTCAAGGAGTTATAGGAAGTGATAAGCCCATAGCCTATGCTAGTAAATCACTAAACAAGCATGAACTGAATAAGACGATTACTGAAAAAGAGCTTTTGGCAATACATTGGGGTATTAACTACTTTAGACCTTATCTTTTTGGTAAGAGATTTACAGTTTATACTGACCACAGGCCTCTAGTAAGCTTGTTCACACATAAAAATCCATCTTCTAAACTAACGAAAATACGTATAGATTTAATGGATTATGATTTTGAAATTTTATTCAAACAAGGTAAAATGAACACCAATGCAGATGCACTTTCGAGGATAAAGCTAGATTCTACCAAATTAAAAAAAATGATACCAAAAAACAATATAAATATAATAACAAGAGCAATGAAAAATAAAGAGGAAAATTTAAATGAAATAAATAAAAATAATAACGAAGAATCCACCAAAACCTTAAATACAGATATGAAGACTGATCACCTTCACATTTAGAATGCAACATCAATATCAGACATAAGGTTTTTAAAGAAATTGAAATTTGAAAGAAAATTAACATCTGGTACCAGAAATCAAAAAGAAAAAATTAAAATTAAATTAGCAGCAAAACATAAAATAATTGCAGAATATAGCGAAAAATCTTTACCAGAGATAAAATTGGTTCTGAGGAAGCTATTATTCAAAACAAGCAATTTAAATATTAAAGAATTAGCCTTGGCAGATAATGATGATATATTTAAAATAATGGATATCCGAGAATTTAAAAAAATTTTTAATGAGCTGCAAACCAATTCTGAAACTACAGATTTTTGAAAAATAATAATATATGAACCTCCAATACAAATTAAAAACAAAGAAAAAATGTATGAATTAATAAAAGACTATCATGACACAATGTATGGTGGACATTGTGGTATAAGTAAATGCATAAGTAAACTAAAACAAAAATAAGTATGGAAAAATATTAATAAAATGGTTAAAAATTACATAAATAATTGCGAAGTCTGTAATAAAATAAAAATAACTAAATATAGAAAAGAGAATTATGTAATTACAGATACACCCACAACAGCATTTGAAACAATAATTATAGATACTATTGGACCACTACAACCATCAAATAATTATAGATACATTCTTACTTTACAATGTGAATTAACAAAATATATCGAAGCGTACCCGATAGAAACTAAAGATGCCACAACAGTAGCAAAAACAATAGTGGAAAGATTCATACTTAAATATGGATGTTTTAAAAAATTAAAAACTGATAAAGTTACTGAATTTACAAATGAATTGTTAAAAAACATTTGCAAATTTTTTAATATTGAAAAAGTAACATCAACACCGTATTATCATGAAACTTTAGATTCTATTGAAAGAAATCACAGAGTACTAAATGACTATTTAATGAGTTTAAAAGGACAAGACAATTGGGACGAATACCTACTACACTTACTTTTACAACTCAACACCACATAGTACTACACACTACTCACCTTATGAGTTGGTTTATGGAAAAATATGTACACTTTCATGTGAAATATTAAATAATAAACATAGCATTTATAATCTAGAAGATTATTTAAATGAATTAAAAATTAAATTAAAATACGCTAATGAAAAGGCAAAAAATTATCTTATTAAAAATAAAGAAAATAATAAATTAAAACAAAATGATATTAATAAAGCAAATTTTAAAATTAATTAATGACTATGTATATATAAAAGTAGGAAATAGAAAAAATTAAATGTACCCTTTAAAGGACCATTCAAAATTGTTGCACAAAATGGTCCAAATAGCACAATATTAATAGATAATAAAAAAATAGAATTACATAATAATAATATAAAATCTTAATATTAAATCTAGAAAAGCTATAAATATAATAAATAACTATAAAAATAAAAATGTTAACTAAATGTAAAATCAAAGATAAATTATTTTTTTAACTCATTTAAATCTTAAATCAAAATATAAATTACTTTAAATAAAAATATAGCATAAATTTAAAAAAAAAAAAAAAAAAATTAAGAATTGATATAAATTATGAAAAATTCGTTTAAATTTTAAGAAATATAAACTAATTTTTTTTTTTCTTTGGGGGAAGGATGTAGTATATCTTGACCAAATACATAAAAAGATTTTGTACATAAAATAATTTCCACAAATGTAAACGATCAAAAATAATAATTATTAGTTAACATTAATGTAGATAAAAAATGCTGACATAGGTCAACAATTTCAAGTGGGAATATCTGTTCGCTAATATTTGTATGAATGCAAGTGCAATGCATTGCATGTACATACAAATATATTAATTTTGTTTTAGTATGATCAAATTTCATTTTTAAATATTTGTTGTGAATATAACGAATGATAATGATTCATATAGTTTTTTTTTATTATTCATATTTTTGGTTATTGATCTTTACATGGAAATGAATTAGGTCAAGAATATTATGATACTTTCTTTAATAGAAATTCTTTGTAACTAATAAAAAAATATATTGTTATATTTCGAGTATGATTAACTCTGATTTTTATTTGAAAAGTACAGGGTTTATATACAATTTTTGATTGTATTGAATCCATAATAATTTTATCTAGAGCAATAAATTATTGTAAAAGGAGTACCTCATTTTTTTCTTTATTAAATTCGTATATCATATAAAAATAAAATTAAATTAAATGTTAAAAATAATTTTTTCTTGGGATCTTGGCTTAAAGCTGTCTGATTATAATTTATTTGTATTGAATAACTTTTTTTTGTGATTTTATCAAAATCAAAAGTTTAAAATTTGAATCAATTCAATATTAATAAATTTTAATTAAAATTAACATATATATAAAAAAATAAAAACCAAATAAACAAATAAATAAAAATTGCAATATTTGAAATTTTTATTTTTACATGCATTCTACTTTTTTTCTCATTTTATTTTGCTTTAGTTAATTTTTTCTTCCTGTTCATTTTTTTTTTGTTAAAGTTAACCACTATTAAATATTCTTCTAACTTGCTTTAATTTTTAAGATAAATTATTAACTATATTACTACAAAAAAAAATCTTACAACCGAAAAATTTAGTCAAGTGAGGTTAATTGTTTAACAAACAAATATGTGGTCTGTTTATACCCGTGCATATAATAAAGTATTATAAAAATTACTCCTGTTTTTAACAAATCGATCTAGAGGAGTTAGATATAGAGGCAAAAGATATAGTGTATCGGATCAGCATCGAAAAGTGAATCGATCTAATTATGTCTGTCTGTCCGTGCGTTTGTGTGTCAGCAAGATAACTGAAAAACTAAAACAGCTACAGTTTTGAAATCTTCACAAAATATTTTCAAACAATTTCTAAGTTCCATATTTTTTTTGTGTAAGATCCGAGCAAAATTTCGGGTAGCTCTCGAACAACAACATCTTGAATACAACATGAAATTATATGATTTTATATTATTTTTTTGTACACAAGTATATATTATATATATGGCAAGAAAACTAAAATTCCACCTGCTCCACAATTTTGGTCAGTGTATGAAAATGTTATTTATAATTTACCACGAACCCAAAGCAAAATCGAATCATGACACAGACGGCTTGGTTGGGAGAAACAACACAACCATTTACCATCTACTTGCTAATATAAAGAAGACAACAACCACAGAAAAAATATTATCTTAAATAAGAGGAAAGAGTTAAATTTATAATCAATGAACGAAAGAATTATTAAAAGAATGAATATCTTAAAAATATAAGCACCACTTTGTCATTAATCTAAATATTGTAAACTGAATTTTGTCTTAAGTGTAAATTTACTTTATGTTAATTATTTAAAATTATGAAATATTTTATAGATTTTAGTTTAACTTTCTAAGTAATTTATTGAAAGAGTTAATATTTAGAAAAGAAATCTATATTGTGAAAATTTTTGTTTTGTACTGTTAGGTAATTTTTTTAATAGTGTAAAAAATATATATGTATATAGACTCATAAGAATAAATTTTTAGAGCTTTAATTAAGTAAAAAGACTTAGCAGTAATGGCCTTAAAATGTTCAAAACATTTATTTAAAAAACTTATACTTTTAATTTTTTAACATTAGATAGTATTACATTTGTTATTTTTTTTTTTGTATGCTAAAAGAAAATATATTATGTATAGTTTTTATAAATTTTTTTTTTTAAAATCACATTATAAAATTAATATAAACTTATTTATTGAAAATATATTTACATATTGTATTTGTTCGTTGAATTATTAGCAGTCATAAAGTTAAAATTATGGAAATAATTTTGCTTTTTATTTAACATTTTAATACTAAAAAATTAAAATTTAAAATTACTTTTATTTTTAAACTTTTCCTTTAATTGTACATATATGGTTTTTTCTACGATATCCTCGAAATATAAATAATTTAACTGCAAATATCATCATTATAATACAAAATCCATATAAAATAAAACCAAAACTAATATCAATATCAGAAAAAACATTGCCAATCATTTGGGATTTCTTAATGTTTCCTAATCTTTCAATATTTAACCCATAGAAACTAATATTTTGAACATTATAGATTTGTTTTAAAAAATGCAATACTTCCTGTTTATTCCAATTGATTTGATCAAGCTCGTGTGAAATTGAACTATTTCTAATATAACATTCATTACATGAACTAGGTAATGGAAATTGTTGTTTTGGAAACTCAGGATCTTCTGTTTCATCACCAGCTAGTCTTTGATTAACTTCATTATGTGCTAACCATAGCCATAAAACAGCATCATCTTTACTGGCAGTGTTCCATATTTTACGACGAACGGCCATTTCCTTAAAAATAGTAATATTTAATGGCATGTTTTAACAGAAATGTTTAAAAAATAAATTTCATATAACAGTTATTTATATAAAATATATTATTTAAGAGAACTGATTTTCGAATTAAATCCAGTTATCATTAATGATAATCGGGTTTAAATTAATAAAACAACATTAATCAATATTTATAATTCAATAATTAAAATATATACAAAAAGAAATATAATATGAACATAAAATTTAATTAAAAAATATAGCTCAAGAATTATTATTTATATATTTTTTCCAGGAAAAACGCATTCAATTAAATGTGTTTTGTTAGATGTGGTCAACTAGAAAAAAATAAAATATTAATGTTTTGTTGGATGTGTTTTATTTAAAAAAATAAAATATCATAAATTATCTAAGCAGGCCCAAAAACATTTTATTTATTTTTTTAATAAAAAAAAACACAAAAAAAAATTAAATAAAAAAAAATTTTTTATGAATTTAAATTATTTTAAATGCTTGTGAATTGGTTTATTCTAGGCTTTAAAACACACAGTACAATTTCTGGATATTTTATATATGTAAATAGTAAAACATTTTCATATTAAAAATTAAGACTTGGCTTCACATTTCTGTAGTAAGTGGCTTCGAAAAGCAAATAAACCAAGCAATTTCAAAGTTTTCCTCATCCATGAAATAAAGCCAAATTAAATATACCATAGAAATCAAACAAAATATATTTTTTTTAACTTAATCATTATTTTCTTCATTTTAAGGGGCATTTTTTTATTTTTTTTATTTTACATTATAGAATGTTAGCGACAAACAAGTATTTCGATTTGAAATTTCGACAAAATTAATCGGCTTATTTTTTCCCATACAAACATTAACATCCCTTTTTAGGGTAAATTATTAGACCAATTTTAATGAAACAACATCCAAAAGAAAGGTTTTGTTTGTTTTCATATTACAAAAATATTTTTTTTTAGAATATTGCGTTTTTTCAGGTGAAAACCCGTCTTTAATTTAACGTAAATTTAAATTTAACGGTCACGCTGTTAAAATTTAAGGCTTATGACTCTAATATTATGCGCCGACTTTCTGGGTAAAAGTAATTCATTTTCGGTTGTAACTCGCAGCTCAATCAAACTATTATATGCGCCGATTTATGTCTTTCTTTTTTTTGTTTAGTGCAAATGTTCAATGAACAAGGAGATTGAAATTTTATTAAAATTTTTGTTTTGTTTTTGTTTTTTTTCTTTATCTAAATTTCTTAAAAAAAAAATTAGTTCTGTTCGAAATGAAAGCAATACATTTGGTTTATACAGTAGTTTTCATTTATAACGAACTCTGTTAAATTTTAATTATAATAAACGTAACACTTTTTGCCAATGAATAAAAAAAGCAGTATACATAGGGGTGAGGCTGACACATCAAATAAAAACTAGCAAATGAGTTCAAAGTGCCCGTTCTAGAATTAGCACATTCTACAATGTTCTATTCTTATACTAATTTTTTAAAATTCACAGCATTCTTTTAAAACGACATTTGTTTATTACGACGAATATTTTCTGTCTCTTCATGGTCGTTATAAGCGAGCTTTACTGTTTTTTTTTTTTTTTGCTATAAAAAATTATTGCTACTTCGTATATTGTTGTTACTTTTTTTGTGAAGTTTTTTGTAATAATAAAATAACCCACTTTTGAAAAATATTCTGTAGTTGCCATTACGTTTGAGAGATGTATAACAAAAGTTGTTATAAAATATGTTTGTAAAAAATTAAAAATCTTTCTTAAAAAAATAATTTGTAATTTAAATGATTTGTTCCTTAGGTTAGGCTAAAATCAACGCTTTGGTGTATAATTGCTAACAAAAAGTTGTAAATTAGTAGTTAAGTACATGATATTACATGAGAATAACTTACTGTACCTCGAATTTTTAAAATTGACAAAGCATATAAAAATGTTATTGTTTTTTCTTATGTTGTTATTGTTCCAAAAATAAGATATTTTAAAATAATATTGTTTTTTAAAATACCTATATATTTTTTTTAAAAATACATTACATATATTCAAAATAATTGAAATACCTATAATATGTTTGCAGAACCAAAAAAATTACATTTCTTAAGAAAAATTATGTGTTCTTTAGGGATCAACCAGAATGAACGCGTACGGCGTGCAGTTTCTGTCAAAAATTTTTGAATTAAGTAGGTATGTTATGTACTGTACATCGGAATTTAAAATTTTAAAATTTGACAAAGCGTATAAAAATATTGTAATTGTTTTTTCTGATGTTGCTACGATTAAGTTTTCAAAATAAAATATTTTAAAATAATGTTTTTTTTTAAAAAAGCATACATTCAAAATAATTGAAAATACCTATATGTTCGCAAAAAAAACTAAAAAATAATCTTCAAATAAAAGTTGACGTATAATATCTGTCAAAAAATTTACAAATAAATAGGTACATGAATTTACATGAGAGCAACCAAAATACGCGTAACGCGATGTACTGTAATCGGATTTTTAAAATTTACAAATTGAAAAAATGGTTTTTGGTTTTTCTTATATTTCTAAGATTATGTTTTAAAAAATATCCTATATTGAAAAAAATTCAAAATATACCTATTATATGAAATTAATAAAATTTTTTGTACTAAATTAAAACTTTCAAATAAATATTTTTGTGTGTACGCGCGTATCAATTTACGGATATATAGATAGACATATCGTATGCTTTAATTTAGATAAAATAAATATTTAATTACCTACTCCTTTCATCTACTCTTTTTCAAGAGGCGGTGTGGTGTAGCTGTAAAAAGAGTAGTTTACTCCTAGACAAATAGGTATAATATAAAGTAAAGTAAAGAATTCAGAACCACTTTTTGTGTATGTACATACATTTGTAGTAAAAATTTCAGATTTTATTATTGAAATGTAGTGCTTATTTACCTATGTAGCTACTAAATTAAAAAATGGAATGAGGGAAGAAAAAATTTATCAATTTTTTAGTTGATTAGTTATTTTTTTTTAATATCTTTGTAGATATGCTATAAATTTTAAAATTGTGATTTTAAAAAAAATCTCGACTTCTGTCAACTAACTATTATTTTGTATTTTGGCAGCTTCAATATAATATAATACTAAGTATGTACTTAACTTATGAATTATGATAGATATGTTAAATTTTGTTGCACACATTATGCTCTATGAATAAGCTTTTTAATTAGGATACAGAATACATACAACATAGTTCAAATTGTACTAAAATGTTTAGAAAAAAGTACAGTTTTCTATATGTAGGACAGCATTAATTCAAATTTTGGCTACTTGACTTAAGTAAATATGTATACATATGTATTTGTTTAGAAAAATCATCAAATTTTTATACATTAGAGTAGAACACTATTTATATTTAGAATGTAAATTGCTTTTTTGTGTAATAAGTGTACAAAAATATACTCTCTTTATAGCGCATTTATGTATATAATGAAATTAGAAATATTTCTTAATTATAATCAAAAAAATAAGCTATGGCCCAAACTTGCAAACCAAGATCTTTTCTATAGTTGACAACTCTAATATATGATTGTTTCCTATTGTAGAAGGAACATCTAAAAGTGTACTCACGAGAGTAAATATTTTTCATATTATTGGACCAAAAGATGCAATGCAAGAGAATCATACAAACTTGCGTCATCTGTTTTTCACTATTAGCAGAATAACGACATGGTGAGTATAAACACAATTCATTTAATGCTAAAGATAAATTTGGTTGGTTTGTGCCAATATTGGTTAGTGACAAAAGCTCTCCTAATCGGAAATTGAGAAAAACCCACTGGAAGCTGGTGTTTATAATTAAATGACTGCAAAAGATTTTAAATTGAACAGCTGAACTTTCATATTTTAAATGGTAACAATGATTTTTCTCGAAATATTTACGAGGATCTTTGCAAGCTTCGAATTCCTGAAATTACCATCATAGTATAGATATAAGTACATACTATGAAATTAAAATATTTTCTGTTAAAAATCTTCTGATTTACATATGTTTTCATTTTTTATATATTTTTTACTTATTAAATTATTTTAAGATATTTATGCCCGTAATAAATGAATTTATGCAATCTAATAAGAACAAAATCAAAAAATTCGTTATTTTAAAAATTTTTTCAATATGGAACATTAATTTCATTAACAATGTGATAATTTAAAAAAGTTAAAATTATCTTTATTTGCTATCACAACTTTTAAACTAACTATTAAATCCCTCCTTACTTAGAATCTAACACATAATAGATATTCTGAAAAAAGCGGCAATCCTGATTTTGAATCCAACGCTAAAATCCCTCCTAATTCAGATTCTTGTGTATATATGTATATAAATATTCTGGAAAAAGCGCATACTTCTGATTTTGTAGCCAACTCTAAGGTCCTTTCTAATTATATTTTTACATATATATTTCAACAACAAAACTTTTAAAACTATGGGGCAAAACCCAACATCCAACTCTAAAGTGCATTCTACTTATATTTTTACATACATATTTCAACAAGAAAACAAAAAGGCAAAACAAATGTATGAGAAATAAAGTATGAATATGTATTTTTTAATAAAACTGTAGTTTCAGTTTTGCATTTATGTTCTCTGGTGGGGCTATTTGTTTCCGTTGGAAAGAATGTAAAGAGACATTGCTAACGGTATAATAATAAACATAGGGTTTTATAGTGGTTTTTTTTACTGGAGCACCGATTCAGATTTATGTTAAAGAAAGCATCATGCCCTACAATATTGTAGAAAATGATTCCAGTTTATCTTTTAAGGAGAAAGTTAAAAATCGTTAGTGATCATAAACCATTTACCCGGATTATGAGTTTAATAGACCCTAACTCAAGATTAGTTGGATCGTGTTTAAAACTTCAAAAATACGATTATGAAATTGTATATAAAATGGAAATAGGAATAGGAACGCTAAAGCTCTAAGTAAGATAAAAATTGAAAATATATCATCAAAAATTACGAAAATAAATATTAACGAATCTGAAAATAATACTGATGCTGCAACTCTCCACTCAGCACCAGAAAATATGGGTAATTGTGAATACATCTCATCATCGTATTAAATTTTGTGCATTATTACAATTAACTACTAAAAATAATAACTTCAAAATAAAAAATTTGTTTTGTTTTTACAAAAATTAAATTAACGAAATCCAAATTCAAGTGACTGTATATATGTATGTATGAAATTAAACTTCACTTACACTTCTTCAAGTATTTCAGTTTTTAGTTATTGTTATTTAGATTTCTCTGATAACAAGAGTTTCCAATTTTACGTTTATCTCTTATGCAACATAAAAATATAACGAATTTTAATAAATATAAATACATAAATTAATAAGTTTATAAATAAATATCTTATAATGCTATTTATTCATTAATTTTGTAAAAGGAACTGCAGACTTTAAGTGTTTTAACAAGTGCGAAATATAATGTTACCCTTCAATTGGGAAGGTTCCGAGACCTTACAGCTTCTAAACAGGGACGCGACAAAAAAATTTTGTTAACCGACTATTACTACTTTCTGAGGATCTAACTTCTTCCAAAATGAAGACCCTAGATTGAACCGTGTAGAAGATATGTGGGGCCAAGAAATTTTGCAAAAATTGAGTTTTGCATAATGGTAAATTTTAGTACCGTATGGCAATCCTAAACCTTTGCCTTTTAAAAATTTATAAAGATTATAAAACCAGCTATCGTTTTCCGTTTTCAGATTGAAAATATATCTAACAGAACTTTTCTTCTAAAAGTTCTTCTACGAAATTATTTTTTTTGCAATACCTACCCATGGTTAAAATTTCTTTACTGTATTTCAAACGGTGTAAAAGTTTTTGTAAACATACGGACGGACGGACAGAGATAAGCTGTAATTGCACATTTTTACAAAATTTTTTGTGCTAAAAAAAACACAGTTGCAATAATTGATGTGATTTAAGAAAACACATTTATTTAAACTCAAGTTTCTTTTGAAAAACACGATATTTTGGATACTTTGAATCGTTATTTTGTTATTTTACTTGTTAATCAACAGTTATGTGATTTATTTCTATGTTTAACTCTCTTAAAAGCCTTTTTATTTTTTAAAATAAAACTTCTGACCTACATTGGAGGCTTTTTTTAAAATGTTTTATATGAGGGTGCTCATCTAGTTGTATTCATTATCTTTTATTAGGTGCTGTGAATTTTGATATGTTAGTGGGCAACACAACTACGAATATTTTTTGGCTAAAAATTTTTATTTATTATTTTAAATTTTAAAATATGTTACTTCATACAAATAGTTTTGCATCGTTTTTTTTTTAATACATATGTCGAAGGGTAAAATTTTTGAGAATAAGGTTGAAAGATTGGATTTAAAAATTCAATGCACAAATTGCAAAAAACTAAAAATTTTTGCAAATTCCAAAGTGCTTCAAAATTAAACAAAATGAAATTGAATATTTTGACAAGAGTAAGCGGGGCAGTAAGATTTTCATTTGTAGCTGTTTTTTGTTTAAAAGTCAAATCGACCTGTTGTTAAATTTGTACGCTCCTAATTAATTTATTATTAGAAGTATCGAAGTTTATAGAAGTATCGAAATATTTTAATTAAACGCTGTTATATAATAATATAATAAATATATAACGCACCTACATATTTTTTTCTTTTATTAAATTAAAAAAGGAAAACAATTAAAAACTATTACTTACTTACTGGATCCTAGAACCCCTGGTGGGGCATAGGGCGTCAACAAATCTTCTCTACCTTTCACGATCCTTAGCAATTCCTTTTAGCTGTAACCATGTTTTGCGCTGCGCTTCTGCTTCTTTCAAAACAGTACTTCTCCATGTTTTCCTTGGTCTACCCACTCGTCGTCTGCCTTGTGGATTCCACTCAAAACTTTGCCTTGCAATGTTTTCTTCTGGCTTCCTCAAGGTATGGCCGATCCATGGCCATTTTCTCTCTCGGATTTCGACCTCAATCATCTTTTGGTTCGTTTTTTGCCACAGGTGTGTGTTGGTAATGATTTGCGGCCAACGAACCCTTAAGATGCGGCGTAGACAACGGTTTATATACATCTGCAACTTTTTGGTGATAATGGCGGTTGCCTTCCATGTTTCACAGCCTTATAGAAGTACTGATTTGACGTTTGTTTCAAATATTTTTAGCTTTGTACGCAGGGCTATATTATTTAACTGGCATCATCAACTTCTGTTTCCCCATTTGACGTCACCATGCTTCCTAAATAATTAAACTGCTCTACTTCTTCAATTTGGCTTTCTTCTAGTAGAATTTGCTGATGTGTGGAGTGCTCTGTACGCATGCTTTTGGTCTTAGCTGCATTTATTTTTAGACCAGCTCGTTTGCCATATTTATTCAAATTTTGGCACATTTCATTCAGACCACTTCTTGTGTGTGCCATGAAAACTACATCATCAGCATAATCTAAATGGCTTAAATGTTTTCCTAGTCGCCACTGAATGCCATACCTCTCATCAATGCCTACGGTTGCGGTTAAAGTTTCGTCAATCACAACCAAAAATAATATAGGCGACAATATACAGCCTAGCCTTACACCCTGCTGCACCTCAAACGAATCAGTCAACTGTCCATTGTGTAAGACTCGACACCTCGCATTTTCGTAGGATTCCTTAATAATGGCAATAATTTTCTCCGGGGTACCCCACCTACTAAGAGTTCTCCATATATACTCGCGGTTTATACGATCAAAAGCTTTCTCGAAGTTTACAAACATAAGATGTAGCGGCGACCCGAACTCTGTTGATTGCTCGAGTATTATTCGTAGTGTGTTGATATGGTCAACCACCGCGAAAGCCAGCTTGATGTCTTTTCAATGTATTTTCAATCCTGCTTTTGATCCTTTCGAGTATAATATTTGCCATTATTTTCGAGAAGACAGATAACAGCGTAATACCGCGCCAGTTATTGCAATGCTTCAGTTACCTTTTTTTGCCAGCTTAACAATAAATCCTTCTTTCCACTCACTCGGGTACTTTTCTTCTTCCCATATACCCTGAATTAATCGGAGAAGTATATCTGCCGTTGCGGGGATGTCTGCTTTTAGAAGTTCGGCAGGTATTTGGTCAATTCCTGCAGCTTTGTTATCTTTCAAGAGCGAAATGGCACTTTCGATTTCAGGTTTCGTGAGTAGTCTTTCCACCTACGTAATTGATATTCCATCGACACCAGAAGCCTTCCATCTTCGTCCAAGATAATATTTTGCTGCTTTGTTGAATGACCTGAAAGAATTTTTGTTATTTTATATAAGGCTTTGCAATCACCTCTTCTTGCTGCTATCTCTGCTTCCGTAGCAAGGTTTTCTATTTGTTTCCTTCTGTCTCGTCTTACACTTTTCTGAGCGATTTTATGTGCTCTGTTATACTCGCTGCGAAGCTCACCCAATAGCCGCGGATCCTGTTCAGAGTTTATTTTTTTTTCAGCTCTTTACGTCTGGTTATGTTGTCCCACGAAATTCGTGAGATCCATGGGGCTTTTTGCTGCGATAATCGGGGTATTGTTTCTCTTCCAGATTACTGTATCCCACTTTTCATCTATAGAAACTGCCCCGTGCTCTCGTTCATTTGCTTCAATGTTGATTCTCTTTCTCGGAATTTTTGTACAAAATTTCCACGTGTTGCGGGATTTTTTAACGCTTCAACATCGAAGAGTGCTTTTCTGACAGGTACTTGATTTCGTCTTTGGACAGCTGCTGTTTTTAACTGCATTAGCGCAACAACTAAATGGTGATCGCTTCCAACGGCATCACTTCTCTAATTTCGAACGTCGCAAAGAGATTTCCTCCACTTCTGCTGGACAATGAAATGGTCTATTTGGTGTTCAGTTTGACCATTTGGGGAAACCCATGTTACCTTACAACAAATGACTTATGAGGGAACAACGTACCGCCAATGACTAGCTGGCAGGAATTGCAAAAATCCACGAGCCTTTCGCCATTTTCGTTTCTTACCCCAATGCCATGCCGTCCCATAACTCGTTCTAAACCAGAGTTTTCCGTTCCAACTTTCGCGTTTAGATCACCCAATATAATCTTTATGTCGGCTCTGGGAGCGTTATCATATGTTGTCCCAAGTAGAGTGTAAAAATTCTGCTTTTCTTCCTCTTCTGCTTCTTCGGTATGAGCGTAACATTGTATTATGGTTATATTTCGGACCCTGGATTTGAATCTGGCAGTCATCAATTTGCGCGATATTGGTTTCCAAGAGATAAGACTGCGTCTTGCTTCTGCATTTAGCATAATTCCTACTCCACCGCGCCTTATTCCTGTTTCTGCTTCATCATCTCCTGAGTACAGCATATGAGTTAAATTACTGTCCGAAATAATTTCACCACAACCTCTCCATTTAGTTTCATTTGGCGTATGTTAATATTGAATGGTAACATTTCACGCTCGGCTTGCTCGTATCGCCCAAACCCATATAGTGTTCTCACGTTCCATGCTCCAATTAGCGTCCGCTTCTTGTAGCCAAAAGTTTTTACTATTCCACGTGACCGGTTTCTTGAATTTGTGTTCGATTCTCTTATCCTCTTTGTATTTAAACATGAATTTATCTGCACCCCCAAATCCGATGTGCAGTTTACATTGACTGGAGAAGTCAAAGGAGGATTCATCATATTACTATGATTACCCCTTGGGGAAATATATCCATTAGCATTTTTGTTCATGTTTGCATATTTTGTACAGTTAGTGTTTTATGAGACATAGTTGATAACCCCATAAGCTCATGTCTGTAGGCACACTTGCCTTTTGGATGAACATACACATCTCACACACGTTAATATAGCGAGCCGCTTGTTTCAAGACAGAAACCCGCTTAAAAACTATAGGTAATCAAAAATATCTAAAACAAGGAAGTGTGTAGTAGAGTAGACTATGTCAACTCTGGGATACCCGTATGACCGTAATATAAACATTATATCATCCGGTTAATTACTTTTGGCAAAATTTCAAACATACAGCTTTATTAGTTGTACATAGTGTAATGCTCATATAAAAGAAGAAAGAGTTGTATGACAGCCAATTGAACACACTGCAGTAGACCAACCAAATTTTGCAAAGGCCATTACACTAAACAATGTTTGGCAAAATTTCAGACATCCAGCTTAATTAGGTGCAGGGTAATGGACATATAAAAGAAGAAGTTGTATGACAGCTACTTGAGCCCACTGCACTATCCCATCCAAATTTTGAAAAAAACATTTGCCATAAAACTGAAATACTTTAGACAAAATTTCAGACACCCAGCTTCAATAAGTATAGAGTAATGCTCATATAAAATAAGAAGCTGTATGGCAGGTACTCAAACCAGTGGACCGGGCTATTACATAAAAACGGCTAATACATAAAAACGAATTTTTGAAAATTTGAAAATCCTAGCTCCTTTAATTTTTGAGTTATCATGGGGACGAACAAACAGACGGACATACATAGTTAAATCGATTTATTTTTCGATTTTGATCCGATCTATACCCTTGAGTCTATATCTACTCCATCTTCTTCTTTGCGTTACAAACGTAATGGCAAAATTAGTATATAGATACTATAATAAATTTTTTATTTTGTGCGCAATTTCTAAGTAATCTTATAAAATGGTTAAATACTTAAATATTTTATATACCAAAAATCTATTTATGTAAATAGTCGAGCAGTGCATTGCGGTGGATCTTGTGGAGAAGTTTTTGACATCAGATGTGGTAATATTTCTAATGTTCCATTCGAGAATATTAAAAATGCTGAATTGCTATGGCTGTGCAAAAATTGCCTTCAGCAAATTAGTCTTTTAGTAGTCGATGGTAATCAAAGTTCCCAGGAGGAAGAAGTGGGGGAGACAGCACGACAGCACATACATGTACAATGTAGACAATATTATTAAAATTCGTAAATCTTCTTTAAGCAAAATTCACAACATTAATAATTTTTATGGTATCGAGAAAATTAAAAATAATAATATTACTAATTAATAAAACTAACACAATATTTTTCAGGACCAAAGATAGCTTGAATTTCCGCTACTCGATTTGCTACGAATTTTTTCCAACTGCAACCATGATAATACAATAGTTGAGTCTGTCCAGGTAAAATTATCAATGTTTTGTATGTCTAATGCATTCTTAACATCCTTTATTAATCTTGCTAATAAAGCTCCGCTTAATTCTAGACTTGGTACTAATTATAAACGGTAAAATAAATATGTAATTTTTTTGTCATTAAATAACAAAATTATCAATTAAGCAAAATTAAATGTATAAATAAAGTAAATTTAATTGTAATAAATTAGTCTTAAGCTAACATTGTTCAAATAAACTTTTTTTTATCAGAATTAAAATTTCTTTTCGTTAACTTGGATACATACATGACACTTGAATTTTGTAAACAAACAAAAAAAAAATTTATATTATGTTTTGATTAACGAATTTCCGACATACAAAATTATCAAATATAAATCATTGCTCGTATAAAAAAAGAATTTTTATTTTTTATTTTTAAGTGCTTACTGTATTATATTCGTGTTATAAAATTGATCTTAATAAATTCCACATACAATTTAAACATAAGATAGTACTAGGGCACACACCATTTAGAAAGTTAGACTTTCCATAGACACAATTCTATTTTTGTTATATTATAATATTTTGTATTTGAGTTATATGCTATTCTCTATCTCTGAGTTAGATTATTCAATTAAGTTAATTGATTATATTGATATATTAATGTATTTTTTATTAAATATGTACAATTAATTATTGATCAAGCAATTAATTTGAACCAAATGGCGAATGGTAGCTGAGTCGAGCCGAAAACAAGAAAACTTTTTTTCGCTTTCACTGGGACTCGAACCCGGGCCTTAAGCATGAAAGGTCAGTATCTAATTACTGTGTCACCCAGTCGTCCACTTGAAGTTCATAGATGTTTTTGTAAATTCAAATGTTATATTTATTATTTTTTGTAAAAGTTAATAAAAGGTAAATATTATGATCATAATTTTAAATATTTTTTTACCTTTTCTATGAATTACAAACGTTACAATTATAATCTACTTCTCTTTTTTATTTGTTTAGAAAGCAAATATAACGATCGTTGGATTATATTGAAAATGAAGATTATAGTTGCTTTTGTCAACTTTTAAAAAATAGGCAGACCCCAAAAGTTCAGATTAATTTCCAACTTTGTCAACGCATTTCCTTATTACTTTACTTGCCCATTTTCAATTTTGAACTTCGTAGCTTCATTAGATTCACAGTAATTTCAATAAATGGGCTATAAATTTTTCTAAACTTTGAAAAATTACTTGCCATATTATATTACATACAGATTTTAATTTTGAACCATCTAGTTTTATTATTTGCAAAGATAATTTGAAAATTTGTGTGGCAGGTACCCCGAAGCCTTAGTTCGATTTTAACCAAAAACAATTAAGGAATTGTCAAAAAATCGCTTTGTGTAAATTTCAAAACCTTAGCTCCTGTAGTTTTTGAGTAATTGCTGACACATGGAACTTCCATGCGTCCACACACATAGCTTGATCGATTTACCTTTCAATACTGATCCGATCCATATCTTTGAATATATATCTATGGTATTAAAATTTAAATACACTAGGTACCTACCTTTCTATATATATTAAATTAGTTAGTTAGAGTTTCTCATAAACGTTGTGTGGGGTTACATATATGAGATATTGCTTAGTTTTGAAAATTTTTCAAAAATACAAATTGTTTATGGGGACTATCATACATTCATCACTTACTATCTATAGGATTAATTCTATTAATCAAAATTGGAATAAAGAATAAGTTTTTAACATTATTAAGATATACAAAAAGAAAAATATTATGAATTATGCAGATTTCATTAGTGATTTTGGCGCAACTACAGTTATAAATTGCGCCAACATCACTAATGAAGATTTGGATTTCTTTAAAGCTTTTGAGAGTGGGTAACATATCTATGTTATTTTCAGTAATAATAGACGTCAATCATTTCTTAGAGATAGTAATGCACTTCCACCATCTATCTCTCTTGGTATTTCAAATACTAATACTGTAATAATAGGCAAATACAACTGAAAATACAATTACATTAGATATGATATATAAGAAAATCACCAGCTTAGAAAGTACAAAAAAAGAATGATTGAGTATAATCAAAATATTACAGCAAAACAAATTGGAGAGTAGAATAAACTATTTTTCAACAACAAAATTTAATCAACTGCATTGTATTATCAGGATTGGAAAATACAATTATGTTATTTTATTGCATCTGGAAATTCGAAAATTACAAAATATACAATGAAGGTTTACCAATTGAATTACGAGAAAGAGATATTGAGAAATGTTTTATTAAAAAGAAGAAACAAAAAGCTGTGAGTGACAACAACAACAATAATAAAGTAAGCAACAAAGCTGAGAACAAACAAATTTTCTGTATTTACTTTAAAAAAAAAGTGATACAAAACAAAAAGTTCTGAGAGAAAAGACAATAATAAATTAAATACTGAGATTTCGGTCTTAAACAAAAACAAAAAAAAAACCAAATATTTATAAATGAAACTTTAACTAATTGTACATGGAACTAAAAACAGTAAAAGGAGTGTAAGGGTATAAATATTCATTGTATAAAATTTATAATTTTTTAAGAAAATAGTGCAATCTTTACGACAAGGTCATTTCAATATTTGCTAAATATTACGATATTTATATTCTTTATTTATTGTTTTGTAAATTAACTTTAAAAAAATTTTTTTATGTTAATATAATTATATAATAATGAAACTTAATAATGACTAGATATTTGTACTTGTTTGTCCTGTCCTAATCTTTTATTTGAGAAATCTTCTTTTCAGAATAATAGCTTCTTTTTTGAGACTATCAGTGCTAATGAAGTTTTAAAAAACATTAAATCCCTAAAAAATTCTCATTCGAGTGGTTTGGACTATGTATCAATCTTTACCTTGGAATCAATCTCGTATAACATTGTAGATATTTTAGTCTTTCTATTCAATAAAAGTATTTCTTAAGGCAAATTTACAGATGTTCTTAAATATGCATTTAATCAAAACGATCATTTGGATATTAACAACTATAGACCTATATCGCTTTTTTCTTCAATCGGTAAAGTTTTTGAAAAAATAATAAACAACTGGTTAATAAAATTGTTAAATAAATCTAATTACTTGAGTACTTTCCAATTTGGTTTCATGAATAATAAATCAACTGAAGATTTACTTCTTGATTTTTGCACAAAAATCTACAAAAATTTAGATGAAAAAAAAATACAGCTGTCCTATTTATTGACATAACTAAAACATTTGATATGGTCGACAATAAAATCTTAATAAAAAAATTAGAAAATGCAGGTCATTTGCCAAATCAGTAAAAAACAACTTCATTTCTTCTACAACTCCCCCACTGATTTATAATAATGCTGTCATTGCTGACCCTGAACAAAAGGCAGATTTGGTGGCTCAAATCTTCGCAGCCAATTCAACACTGCCGGCAACAACAGTCTCTCCTCCGGTCTATGTACCAACAAATTCAAAACTTAAAAAAATTTATTTTCGCCCACGAGTTGTTACTAAAGTTCTTAAGTGTCTGAATGTTCACAAATCTGCTGGTCCTGACGATATTCCACTAATTACACCCTAGCTGGTCCACTAAGCAAACTTTTTCACATATCCTCACATCACACACATAATCTCACTCACATCACATAAGTGACAACAATATGGTTTTAGGTCAAATAGATCAACAGGTAACCTGAAATGGGGAAAAATAGGGTCGTTGCTTGGAAAAATATGGCGAAACGAACATAATCGCTCTAGATATATCCAAAGCCTTTGATCGCGTTTGGCATGCCGCGCTTCTAAAAAAGATAGAAGCATTTGGTCTAGGAAAAATCTTCAATTCATTTATAGAATCTTTCCTTTCACACCGTTCAATACAAGTTGTATTGGATGGTTTTACTTCCAAAAATTTTGAAATCAATGCTGGTGTCCCTCAAGGCTCGGTCCTATCACCAACCTTATTTCTAATATTTATCAAGGATCTTCTATCCATGACCTCCAATAATATTCATAGCTTTGCTGATGACAGCACTCTTGATTGCTCTTACCTTTATGAGAGAGCAGCTGATGCTAACTCAACATCGGTAAATAATGAACGAACCAAAGTTCCAAGTTCCTTAAATAATGATCTCCAAATAATTCAAGATTGGGAAAGCGTGAACAGGGTAAGTTTTAATGCTTCAAAAACCCAAAGCTGTTTGTTATCAACCAAGCGAAGCGATCCTTTACTAAGCATTTCTTTTGGCAATGTAGGTATTCAAAACTCCGAATCATTAAGAATTCTAGGCATGGAAATAAATGCAAAACTTTCGTGGAACGACCACATTTTTTCGGTCACAAAAGATGCCACGAAATGGATTCTTAAGTAGGAGTAGGAAATACTTTACACCTCCAAATCTATTACAAATTTATAAAACCTATATGCGGCCGAGACTTGAGTATAACTCTCACATATTTGCTAGAGCTCGCAGCACCGCTCTTCAATATCTGGATAAGATACAAAAGAGAGCTGTTCATATTATCAATGATAATAACGTTACAAAAGACGTCTTTAAGTCACCGCCGTAATGTAGGAGCTGCTTGACTTTTTTATAAATATCTTCCAGGCAATACTTCAAAAGAAATTAAAAACATGATGCTAAAATCGAACCCTACCGCTGTAACACACGGTTAGCAGCTCAATCACATCCATATACAGTTGAGCTTTTCAGAACAAGAACTCTCAAATTCTTAAGAAGTTAATTTCCCAACTTACAGCATTTGCTGATTATTTTGGGTGTTCTAATGGTTCTAATAGTATCCAAGATTTAATTTCAGATATTAATTACGATTAAGATTTATTGAGAAAATGGTTTGCACAGCTTTTGATTAGTAAAAAAACTAAAATAATCTTTTTTAATTTAAGAAAATAGAAATTAACAGAAGTAAATATTATCTTCCACGTTCCAGAATGTAAGGCGTTAAGAACGTTTAATATAAGTTGAAAAGATTTACATGTACTGCATCCCCACGAAATTAAATGTAGCTCTAATTTCTTTTGTTATAGAAGAAGTTTGTTATTTTAAGTATTTAGAATTAACATTGGATTCCCAAATAAGTTGGATAGATCACGTTATGGATCTTCAAAATCATTGCAGGCCAGTCTTGAAAATCCTCTACCAGATAAAAAACTTATGTTCATTAAAAATTCGGAACTACTACGGACTCTTCCAGTACAAAATCCAGTACGGTATTAATTGCTGGGAGGTTGTACCACTTGTACCTACAACAAAATACAACTTTTTATTATTATATAACAAGTAAAGAAAGAGTCAGTTGGTGCAACAGACTTAGAAATACCCTACACCTATTTGGTTCAAATTTAATGAAAAGTCCATAAGTCATTTTAAAACCATAAAAGCTTTTATTAGTTTGATCGTAAGACATAGCTAACCAAATTAACTTCGTAATACTAAAATTATTTTCTAATTATTTTATCTATTTAAAAATATTAAAAATTCCTACTAATTCAAGTATTTAAAAATATTCGAAAACAAAAAAACTTGAAATAAATTGTATTGATAAAATCAATTACAAAATTACATATTTAAAACTTTTTATCCAATTCAATAAAATTTAATACACATGCAGCAATTACTCCTCTTCAGCATTATTAATTTTTGTTGTACTGCATTTACTGTTGAATGATTTAGTATCCTTATTTAGGCCTCTATCTAATTAAAATTACGACGCACAAAAAACATTTTTCATTTTCGTATTATCATTATTTTTTTTAACTGGTATTTGGTAATTTAAAAAAAAAAAAAAATTATAAAAATAAAAGAAAATAATAAAATTTTTAAACCCTTTGTCAATTTTTAAATTTTAAAAACACGACGCGTATTCCGGAGCTTTCATATAAAAGAAAATAATAAAATTATAAAAATAAAAGAAAATAATAAAATTTTTAAACCCTTTGTCAATTTTTAAATTTTAAGCTTTCCGGATATGTATCTAAAATTTTTTTGACAGAAAATATACGCCGTACGTCCTCATTTAAGGTGAGGCCTTAGTTATTTCAAATTTAAATATTTTTAAATTTACTCTCTTAATTTACTTATTCTTTGATATTATACATAATTCAATTTTTAATATTTTCATTATTTTAATTTGAAAAATTCTGGTTAGTTTTAATTCTTATTACAATTAAAATTTTGCTGTTACCTGTGTCACTAATTTTAATTAAAATCAAAGTTATTCGAAAGAAATATTAATTTGTGATAGAGTATATATTATCATAGTACATTAGTACATATATATAAAAGTTTATAAAATTTTATGGTTTTTAATGTAAATTAAAAACATTAATGCTTTGATTAGCTTTTTATCACAAAATTTAATAATTCAAATTTTTCAAAATTGAAATTAATTTAAATTCTTAGTATAAGTGCCTATTAGAAAAGCTTATAAATGAAAAATATGAAAAAATGTATTTCTGAAATACAATACAAATTTAGAAATTTTCATATAATTCATTTAAATATAAAAATACATTTTACATACATGCAGCCAGTAACTTTAAACACAACTTGAGTATCGTACACAATTTCTTAATTATATATTACCTATAGTAACAATTCAATAAAATATCTGATAAAATAAAAATATGTTTAATATGTTTTATAGTAATATAATAATATAAATTATAGTAATATGCATAATATGTTTTATAGTAAAATTCCTAGCCATTTAAAAATATAAAAGTGTAAAATAAGAACTAAAATTAAATGTCTTAGAAGTAATGGGGGTGGTACGCAAACCACTATTCACATAAACCATAGTTCATCGTATCCATCCCGCCTCTTCTTCACTACCAAATTCCTATTCAACCTTTTCATGTCGTTTGTTTAATAAACTACCGCTTAACTATAGAATTTAAGATCAGCTAATCTCTTCTGAAAACAAGTAAAGTTATGGCTTCTTAATTATAATTTTACTTACTTTATTTTTAATTTTTATTTTTACTGTGGTTTACATCTTCAATTTTTTGAATAACTCAAAAACTAAATTAGATAAAAAAGTTGAAACTGTATTCTATAGCGAATAAATAACTGTATCAAGTGCCGTCACAAAAAAAAATCACCGTTTTTAATTTTTTTTCCTAATCACACAACACGAACCTTTGCATATAATGTAAAATTACATGTGGGGTTAGAGAGAGTGTTTTCTAGGGCTTTCTTTAACCATAATAACTTCACAAATATAGGTGCTACGTATGTACCAGTAAAGTTTAAAAAAGTTCTGACCAATTTTTACAATATAACATACATAAAGTATACCCATACCAAAAGATTTAATATACCATTATCATTATTAAATGTTTTTTTACGGATTTATAATAATCTTAAGGTAAAATATAAAAATCGGTATTAATTGCAATAATATAAAAATATGAGTTTTACATTGTACTTATACATTATTAATTTGAATTTTTTATACTATGACAATGTAGTCTTGAAGAAATTTAGAAAATAAACGAAATGTTGGCCTTAACTAATTTCATTGTTATTTCGAAAACAAAAACATGTTATCAAAAATTAAAAATAAAAAGTTTCAGCTAAGGTTTGCAATAACAATAACTTGCAATAACCCAAATAAATATGTGAAATTTCGGAAAATTACGATTAAAGAAACCAAATAAAATCACACAATGTTTATGGGTAAAAAGAAATTATAATAAAATATTATCGATTAATTTTTCTATTTGTTTATGTGCATTTGAAAACGTGATAACATTTAAAAAGGTTAAATTTAAAAACAGAGATTACTTATTAATTTATTTTACTAGAAATTTTTGCTAAAACTTAAATATAATAAATACAATACAAACGTCACGTATTTTATTTTTCGTCATATTTTTCTATTTGTAATTAATTTTTTATAATTTATAAAATACTTATGTGTTTTGTTTATCAAATATCATATTATGTAAATTCGACTAATTCTTAATGAATTTGAGACAACTTTTTCCGAAAATTTCAACACATAAAATCGTAGTAGTTTTAATATTCGTATTAATACTTCAACAAAAATATTGCGTAAAGTATTAAAATTAACAAAAAATGTTTTATTTAAAAAAATATGTGGTAAAATGCAGACAAAGACTTTTTTTGTGAGGGTTAATTATTAGCTAGAAATTAAAAGCCAATTAGTTTACTTATACTTATTAAATTTAACCATAACAGAATCCTTACAAATTTCTTGCAACTAAGTGTGTAAAAAATATACTTAAAATATAACTTTATCTGAAGAAATTTATGCTGAGGTTTTAGTATATATTCATTATATTATATATTCATGCTTTTTTTGTAGCAAAACAACAATAAAAGTTGCTAGTTTTTCCAAACACAAACATCAGAAAAAAAATTTTGCAACTTCCTTTTTTCTTTAAGCTTTTTGCTACTGTTATATCTTCGGTTTTAACGTTACCTGTTTGTTCAAAATAAAACTATGAAAGTGTAGTTATAATAATTCGTTATTGACTAGTAGATGTTACACTACTCGCGATTCCTCTGTTTAGCTAAAAATTTTAATAAAAAGTTTTCTAATGAACTAATAAAAAATGTGGAGCAATTTCTGGACAGAGCTCTGATTATTCTGAATAAGAAATACGACTATTATTGTTTAATTTGATGATCACATTCAAATTTCAAACAACATTCTATGTTATTATTGTTAATTTTTTGATAACATACTTTTTTGAATTAATTATGTAAAGTAAAATTTGCTATAAATTTTTTTTTTTGCTATAAATCTTAAGATTGAGATTTAAAAAAAGACTTCGATCAACTTGACTATTATTTGTACTTTTGGCACCTTCAATATAATATAATACTAAATACTAAACTTATGAATTATGATATGTTAAATTTTGTTATACATATTATGTATTCATAGAGTTTTTTACAGCATTAACTCCAACTTTGGGTTCTTGACTTCAATAAATATATGTATATGTTTAGAATTATGTATTTATTAGAATAATATTTATATGTATTTAGAATTTTAATTTAATTTAACTGTACCAATTTATCCTCTCTTTAAAGCGGCTTTAGCTATAGAAATAAAACTCAAAAATCGGTACTTAACAACGTTTTAATAATTAAGAAAAATTATAAATTTTTTTTTAAGCAAATTTCAAGCGCAAGAATTGTTGACAACACTGTTGACATCATTTTTATTATGTATAGTCTAATATAATTTACACAAAACGAATTTTATATGTTAACTTAAAAGCAAAAATAGCTCGAATTTCGAGCACAGGGCGATACTAGTATAATGATTAAGCTTCCAATAATATATAATGCTGAAACTTCCATGTCTGTATAATTAATTCAATAAAATTTGCCAAACTTACCAGATGAAAAATCTTTTAATAGGTATTTACCAGCCAAAAGGACTAAAGCTGCAAAAAATGTTCATAAAACAAAAATCAAAGCAATTAAAGCAAATAATTTTTGAATTTTGATTAATTAGTAAAAACAAAACAATTTTTATTCTGTTTCTGTTTAAACATATTTCTATTCTATTCTTTAGTGTGTGAAGTCATTATAATAATTCAGGATGTGAAATATTTTTTTTACAAATTGGCAAGGTTTCGCCAACTCTTGTGTATTATATATATGATGATATATAAGAATATACATATATAAACTTTTAAAATACATATATATAAAATAAAAATTTCATTCACCATTTATATATTATGTATACAATTCCAACAAAACAAATGAATAAAATGTATAAATGCAATTATGTTTATATTTTTCAATAATTTTTGAACACTCCTAGAAAAAGAAATGTTATACACTATAACCTACACTAAAATTTTTCCGCATCTACATTCGAAACTATTGTAACCAAATCTAAGCTTAAAGGCTAATTTTCATTACAACAATTTGGGCAGAAGTTAGAGCATAGGCAGAAGATACAAAAATACTATTCGTTTGACAAAGAAAAAACGATAAATTACTAGGAGAGTCATCCATAATCCTTAGACAAGTATTGAGAGAGTTACCATAATTCTTGTCAAAAAGATGTTCTCTAAAGTCTTTTTCCTATAAAGTTGCTAGTTGCTACTACACACAAAAAAAAAGTGTATTCTACACAAAAATTTTTTGCATACTAATACATATTTTAATGGATACATGATATTTGAATTTTGTAAACAAACAAGAGAATGTAAACAAAGAAAAAAAAATTTTTTTATTATGGTTTGATGAAGGAATTTTTATTTAAAATTATTTGCAATTGATTAAAATTTTATCATTTATTTTAAATTAATAAAATTTTAACTTTGAATTGAAAAATTCACGAAATTTAAATTAAAAAATAAGGTAATGTAATTTTTTTTTATCAAAAGATATAAAAAAATTTTAATATAAATTTAATCATTTTGCTCTTTCTCTCCTATTGAGAGTATACTATATATCTCCCTTTCTAAAGTTAAGAATACTGGGCAAAGTTTTCTTATGCAAACCTGCCTTAATAATATCGCTAGGATATTTTGTTTACAATTATTTCTCTTTTTCTTACAAGTGAAATTCTTATTAGTGATCTTTTTTAATATTGTTTTGGTAAATATAAATACATACATATTTATCTGTTGGATAGCAAAATATTTTTATCGTGTGATAATAGGCCATAGAAAATCGTACTTCGTATTGTAATAGATATACTTTGCTAAAAATTTGTTATTGTTTTAAATTAAAATTGAGTATTTCATGAAAAATAGGAAAGGAATACAATTAAAGTTGAATTCGGTAAAATAATTTTAAAATGAAAATCAACAATTATTGCTCTGTTTACTTTTTCATATCTCTTAGTCGTACTTGTAATTGTATGTTGTAACTTTTTTCGAGAGGAGAATCAAATACTGCGAGAATAACCCACCTAAAGTGTGTTTTTTTGAATGAAATTTGAATCTTATGAAGATGATAAGAGTAGGAAGGGACGATGATTATAAAAATATAATTAAATTCACATTATCATAAATTTACATTATGTGAATTTTTTTTTAAAAAATTCTTCTACAAGAAACAGTGATTCAACTTTACTTCCTCCTTCAAACTAATTTTTTCCTGTTATTTTTATGAAATTTTGGAAAATTATTCCCAAAATTTTTGAAAGTAAAAAAAAATTTTTCTAAATTTTAAATTAATTAAGAAAATTTAAAAAATAATATAAAAATTATATTAATAAAGAAAACTCCAAATCTCTGGAATTTTTTTTTTTGTGTGAACAAAAACTTCTGATAGCCTATCTACAATGAACGCTCTCATTCGCTCTCTAGACCACTAGACGTTACTATCTGCCAAACTAAGTTAAATGTATTGAATTAAATACATTAATAAATACAATATAAATACCATAGACGCAGCCATGTCGCAGTCATTCCGCAATCAAGAAAAAAGTTGTTTAACTTTTAACTTTTTCGCTTTCTTTACGTGTTCAAATGTCAAATAAGTGAACTTGGGTAAATATTTTTTAATGAAAAATCAAAAAAAACATATCAGAATAAAAAATTAATAAAATTATTAATTCTTTTTCTATCTTGGGTTAAATAGTATCGAACCATTATTCAAAATAGCTATACAATAAATTTTAAACTATTGAATATTTTTTAATTCATGAAATTTGTAAACAAAACAAATTTTTTTAACGCAACCCTTGGTTTAGAATAGAAGCATTAAGGAATAAAAAGTGCAGATTTTCCTATTTTTTAGCAACTGTAACCTTGAGTACCGGTCCATCACCACCAAGTTTAAAAATTTTAACTGTACGACTTTTCCAAATAGGCCTATAAGTCTAAAGTCAGAGACTGAGCTTATGGGATATCATAGAATGATTTTTTTTTTAAGAAAAAATAAGTTTTTTATGTTTTTTTTATTTCTATATTAAGAAAAACATAAAAAAATAATGAATAAAAAAAAAGATTTTAATCGAATGAATTCAAGTATTCATGAAGATAATAAAAATTTATTTCACCCTTTATTGGGTAAAATTAAAATAAATCATTAAATGAAGAATTATTCCCTGAATCTTGGAAAAAATCAGTAATCGTTCCTGTAGAAAAAGTTCCTAAAGCGAAGAGTCGAGATCAATTTAGATCTCTCAATATGTTACCAATTTTTGAAAAGATATTAGAAAAGGTAGTATACAGTCAATTTGAAATTTAATTGATCAACAATAATGTATTATGTGAAGAGCAATCAGGTTTTAAGAAAAACCACTCAACTGGAAACTTCATTAAATTGGGTTTTAAATGAATGAAAAAAAGAAACGGATGAAGGAAATATAATCGTTGCAATATTCCTGGATTTAAAAAAATCCCTCGAAACGATGGATAGAAAAATTATGATTAAAAAATTATATTCATACGGAATTCAAGGTACGGACAAAAATTGTTTTTGAATTATCTAAGCAACAGAATTCCAAAAGATAAAATTAAAGGATGTACTATCTAACCCAAATAAAGTTGATTTAGGAGTGCCACAAAGATCTATTTTAGAAGTTTTACTCTTTTTATTATACATAAATTACATTAAAAGTTCGCTAAAATTTTAAAAAATTTGTTTGTTTGCTGATGATACTTTAATTTACATAGTTAGTAAGGATGCAACAATAGCGGAAAATCAAATGAATGAGGATGGAAGGAGTCTTTTTGAATGGCAGTGCAAAAATAAATTGAAATAGAATGTATCAAAAACGAAAAGTATGTGTGTGAATGGAAGAGGAGTAATTGTAAATGTAAATGAGAGAATAGTGTTTTAATAATGTGAAGTACCTTCGTGTTATAGTGGACAATGAATTAAGATTTAATGACCATGCTAACCTAATTTGTAAAAAAATAGCTAAAAAATAAGTTTTCTGGCAAAAATAAGAAACCAAATCTCCATTAAATGTGCAAAAATGCTAGAATCATATTGAGAAATAATAGGTGTGCAAACAGCGAACAACGGTTAAAACAACTAAACTTAATGCCAATTAATCAAAGACTAAAATTCAATTCGTTAATATTTATTTTTAAGGTAAAATATGGATATTTACCAGTATTTCTCCAAAGAAACTTAAGTTATGTTGGTGGCTATTATAATTTAAAGAAATGTAGGGGATTTTAGACTTCCACTTTATAGAAGATTAAGGACGCAAAACAGCCTATTGTACAAAGCAAAACTTTTCAACGCTCTACCGTAAAGTGTTAAACAAGAGAGAAACTTAAATAGATTTAAAAAATTGTTATTTGATGAATTAATATAATCAAACATAATAAACAAAAAATAAAACAAAAAAAAAAAAAGCATAAATAAGAAAAATAGTATCTAAAATTCAATTTTAAAGATAATTTCGTAATAATTATTTTGTAAATAATTTAAATTGTTTTATATTTTAATATCGTAAATTCTTCACAAATGTATTTTGTAAACTAATAAAAAAAAAAAAAATAAATAAATAAAGTACTTTTCTGTTCCACTCCTATACTCTTTATAATAAAATTACTACCACATATATCTTAACAGGTCCCAATGCTCAAATTTTTTTCCGAAATTAAAATTTCGTTTATAATTACAAAGACAATGCTTCCTTAATTTTTTCCGATTTAAATACATAATATATTTTTTTTCTTTGAGTTTAATGTTTTTTTTTTATTATTTTCTCTTTGTTTTGTCAATTCAAGGAGTTAAAGTATGCGTTGTATTTTTTATTTTCTAATAATTTAAAAACGTAAAATAAGGAAATGTATTAAAAAATTAATATGCTCATTTAAAAATTTCTATTCGAGAAAATGTTAATTTGGAGGAAGTTCATATTTTAAATTTAGAATGCCAATTAGGTGTGTAGTTGAAACTGTAAATATAAATATTCTGACAATGTACCATTCTGTGCTTTCTCAAAGCATAAAAAATGTATGGAAACAGAAAAAAAATTTAAAAATAAAATCTATGAAATGACTTCGTAAGTTAAGTTATTTTTTTTTTTTAGTTTAATTTGTGTTTTTAAATTAATGAATTAATTTTATGTTGTTATATTTATGCATCAATTTTAAATTAATTTTTAAAAAAATCAAATGCATAATATTATGTATTTATTCATATAAATATTAGTTATTTTTAATTTGTTCTCTGAACTGTGTGGCCTGATAGATACATGTCGCAGTAATGTAGTCTTTGTCAATAGTAAAGTTTAGAAAATAAATTTACCTGAAAGTGTTTAGAGCAGTCAGAACAACCAAAGAAATATTTAATGTAATCGTGAATAGCTTGCAAAACTTCAAGTGGATCAAAATTTTGCTCACTTTCTGCTGCTTGTACTGTAAGAAAATGGAACAACTTCCATAAACCACAGGTAAATCCACGATGAGATGGTTTAGAGCCAAGACATCCAATCCACAAATTAGACGATGTAAATAAAGGTACTAAACTTTCCTGTTCAATTTTTTTAATATAGTCTTCTAAATCACTCCCATTTATATATTGATTATTAGACGCAATATAATTTTGAATTTTTTTTATAAATTCCTCACCATTCTTTCCTAATGGATTGAAACGACTTATGACATTTATGAAACGTTGCAAAGCTAAAAAACGTTCACCACTTATGTTTATATACTTTGGAATTTCATGTAACATTGCATAATGCAAAGCGTGATCTAAATCTGCTTTGTAAACAATATGAAGACCATTTTTTTTTACATATTCTGTAATTTCGCTATTATTTTTATTATTGTTTAGATCTTGATGTACATCAATTATATTGGATATAATTTCCTGGATAGTTGCTTGTGTATGTAAATTATTTTCTTTTAAAAATTGATTTATGACATTTTTAAATGATATTTCTGTAGCATCTGTGGAATAAATATGCGTTGCAATAATACTTCTATCAATTAGAGCAATTGTTGTTGGACTTAAAATATTAAGTGCAATTGCGACCTCCGAATTTGTTGTACGTCTAATTTTTATTGATTCAAATAAACTGAAATCTAATATTAAATTTGATCCTAAAGTTGAATTTTCATTTTCATATATTACTAAAATATATTTGACTTTTTCGGGAAGATTTAAAATCAAGTTTTCTACCTTTTTGTCTAACAAATTTGTAAAATCTGGCCAATAATCATTATGCGATTCATTCATTGATTCTTTTATTAGAATCTATAATTAAATAAAAATTATGTAAACTTTTAAATTTTTAAATTTTAATGATTAGATAATTGTAAATTTAGTTTACTGTTACTTCCAATTATCTAGTTTTATATAATTAATTTTATTACTTTAACCTTTTAAACTGAAATGATTGAATTATAAACAAAAAAAATAAACAAATAATGTATGTGTATGTGTAATTTATATTAAAATTATGTATATATGGATAACCTGTACCTACTTACTAAGAAAATATATAACAAAAGTTAACTTTATTTCAGTATTGAATTGAGCCCATATTATTTAAATTTTAATATTTTATATGACAAGCTAACTTACATTTTGTCAAGAAAACAAAACATTTTTCGTGATATATATATTTGAAAATGCATTAAGAAATAATAGAAACTAAACTATTTAACTAAAAACACAGTACTTACAGATTTAAAAATATATGCCACGTTGTAAGAAACAAATATGTATGATATATTTTGTACTTATTTGAAATTACCAGACTGAACAAAATATTAAACGATTCAAAAACTGTAGAAAAAGCTGTTTTGTGTTCATTTATTTCTTAAGTAAAAATGTGGTTTTTAGTAAATATAATAAAAATTGATTTAATTTTTGTTATTTAGAAAACTTTACATTTGGCTTTAAAAATATAGATTATGTATTTTTTTTATGAATATGTTAATATATTTTTATATGAATCATTTTAATGAGATTAAATAAAAAACCAACTTGTTCTTTTAATTGGACGAACATAAAATTTATACGTTCTTTTTATATAACTTGGTAATGAAATATTGTGGGCTAATTACTTAAGCTCTTGATAAAATAAATTAATTTTTTATATATAAATTGCAAACCTGCTTTATTTCATCAATTTTTTGCGTTTGTATTGCTTTTCCAATATTAGATGGATCATCGCCTTTTAAATAGTAGGGTGGAAAATATCTTAAACTTGGATAAGCCATTACTTCGTATTCTCTACAAACATCATTATTCACATCATCTGCACAATCTATAGCACTTATTTTTATACATTTTCTCCAGGAATAAACTTCTTCAGCAAGTTCTTTATATTTCGGCGCAAATCTTCTACAATGGCCACAAAATGAATTATAAAATTCTAATAGTGTGCCATATTTTTGATTCGTTATAAATAATTTTATATTATTTTTATTTAAAGATATTACTTTGTCCGAAGAGTTATATAACCCTAAACTTTGTTCAACTTCTTCATTACGACTTAAAGGAACAGCCGTAAGTCCACCTTGCAAAGGTGAACCAATAAATATAAATATTATTGGAAATGCAAAATATGAATACATTTTGTACATTATTATTACGTAAAAATTAAATTTAAAAAAAAACGTAAATTTCAAAATAGTTTATATGAAAAAATATAAATTTGATTTTCTTAGTCAAACATATGGTTAATATAAATCAATAATGTGTATCACTATTTCCTTTTAATTTAGGCACATTTTAGCTGAAATCGTGGGTTTTAAACTTAAAAAATGTTATTTTAAAAATTTATATTAATTTTTTTTTTATTTATACCGGGATTTTCTTTTATAATTAAAAAAACATTGTTTCATTTGCGTTATAACTTTGACCATTACTTCTTTTGTTTTTGTGAAATATTTTGAATTATTAGAAATTTTTTAGCTTATAAAAATTGTACTTTTAAAAATGCAATACTTTCTCTTGTTTTTCAAATCTAGAAAATTTTAATATTTGCATATTAACATATTAACACATAACACTGACCAAATAACTAATCTGTTTCAAAAAGAAAAACAAAACAAACTAATTACTAAACCCTCCTTTACTTTACTTAACCCAGCTGACTGCTGACAATGGGCAGCACCATAGAATTACTAGGTAGTACTTGAATTGCAATAGAGCATAGAATTACTAGTACTAGAATGGAAATAGAGAAAAAATTTTCAGACAAATTTCAAAATTTGGTACGTGTACCGTTTGTATGTATTTACTAGTTTCTCCGCGATTCATTTCATTTTGAAAGTGAAATATAAAAGAAACTTTCAAGTACGATTCAAGTAAGATTTCAAAGTTAAAAGTAAATGATAACAAATTAGAAAATATATTCAAAAAATTTGTGTGTTGTTATGCTTTTTGAAGTTTTTTAAAAAAACATTAAATTAAATAAAGGATTATTAAGATGGGGAAAAAAGTGTTGCTTAAAGAATTTTTGTTATTTCTTGAGGTTTTACAAATTTCAGCCAATTTTTTTAAAATTATTTTAAAGGTATTTTCCTTTTGGTTTTTGCTCTCCATTCTTCATTATTATAAAGTGACCGTTCTGTAAATTTACCAAAACATTGTCTATTTTTGAATAGAATCAATTTGAAAATCATATTGCAATGCTAAAATTTTTAAATAATAAGTAAAATTTTTATTGAATAAAAAAAGGGTAAAGAAAAAACCTTTTAATTCTTTATTCGGAAACGTTAAGTTATTTGAAACAGAAATCAAAACCCTCCTTACGGTTAACATAAATGTAGATTTCATATTTGCAAAAGGTTCGTTCATATTTAAAAATGGCTAAAAATGTTTATATATTAACAAGACTATAAATACTTTTTGTTTTGTTCAAAAAATTATGATTTGTTTTTGATTTACTTATTTTCATTTCCACGATGAATAAATTAACCTACGATAAACCTTAAGATAAATCAAAATAGATATGTAAGTTAACTAAAATTAAACTAAAAATATACTTGTTGGAAAAATAATTGACTGCAATTTGTTCAAATATTATTCAAATTTTTTTCTTAATGTTTTGTTCAATTATATATTTAATATTAAAAAGTAAATATTTAAAATAAAAGTAAATTAAATAAAATAGTAAATATCTTTATTCGAAATAACTTACAATATACAAACTGCCCAATCCAAATGTATTTCTATGTAAAATATAAACAAAAAAACTAATAAGAAACTGCCTAATAAACATTCTCATTTACTTAAATGTAAGCAATGACAGATGAAGTAGCCGTACCATTTGTATACGCATAAGAAATTGCATATGAATTTTTTTGTCTGAATACCTCAGGATAGGAAATCACATTACAAAAAAAAAGTCTGGAACATCCTTTCGCCATTCTAGAACTAGTAATTCTATGCAATAGAGAAAAAATTTTCAAACAAATTTCAAAAATAAGTACGTGTACCGTTTAAATGTATAACTAACTAGTTTCTTGGCGAATAATTTCTTTTTGAAAGTGAAATATAAAAGAATCTGATATTATTTTAAATTATTTTAGAGTTATTTTTGTTTTGGTTTCTGCTTTCCAATTTTCATTATTATTAAGTTACCGTTCTGTAAATTTCCCAAAAAATTGTCTTTATTTATATAGAACAAATTTGAAAATCTATAATGCAAAAAATTTTTAATTAAATAAAATTTTAATTGAATGAAGGGTAAAGAAAAAACTTTTAATATTTTGTTCGCAAACGTTAAGTTATCTGATATAGAAATCAAAAACCTGCTTACGGATAACATAAATTTAGATTTCATATCTGCAAAAGGTTCGTTCATATTTAAAAATGGCGAAAAATGTTTATATATTCACAAAAAACTATAAATACTCATTGTTTTGTACAAAAAATTATAATTTTTTTTTGATTAACTTATTTTCATTTCCACGATGAATAAGAACCTGAAGATATATCAAGAAATATCAGTTCATTAAATTCACCTAAAAATATACGTGATGGAGATTCCATTATTGATATTGTGTTTTTTGATATTTTGTTCAATTATATATATTATATTAAAAAGTAAATACTTAAAATTAATAGAAAGTTAAATGAAATACTAAATATGTTTATACGAAATAACTTACAATACACAAACTTTCCAATTCAAATGTATTTCAATGTAAAAATGTTAACTAAAAAACTAATGAGAAACTGCTTGTTAAACATTCTCATTTATTTAAATATAAACAATGACAAAAGATAATGCATATGTATTTTATTGTCTGAAATACCTCAGGATAGGAAATCCCATTAGAAGAAAAGAGTCGGGATCATTCTTTTGCCATTATAGTATATGGTATCAATCAATACTTTTAAGGATTTCCGGATATTAGGTTAAAGGCCTAATATCCGGAAATCCCTAAAAGGCCGCAATAACGATAATTTTTTACCATTACTTGTCTGCTCAAGCTGCAAATTAAATTTTTAACCTTTTTTCATACAAATATCGACATTTTAGTTATGACAATAATAGAAAAATTACATTTTGACGTTCATATCATATGAAAAGAAGTAACATTTTGAAATTTAAAACTAATTTTTTGAAAGGGTTGTACAAATAAAATTTAATAGCATATTATAAAAAGTTTTTTTGTTAATTTTTATAAAATATTTAATATTTTATCAAATATTATGATTTATAAAAATTTTTGAAAAAGAAAGGATATTATTTTAAAGTTAATTTTTTACAAAAGTGTTCTTGCAAATTTTAAAAGTTATTTGTAAGTAATTTTTTCACCATCGGCTTTTTCATCTCATTTTAAAGAGAAGAAACTATATACCATTTCCATTTCCCACAAATAATTATTTGAAATTCATCATTAGAAAACTTCTGATTTGCAATTTACGTCAAATAAACGACATTTTTTGGAAGCCAGATGTTTAATTTTTGACTGAATTTTCTTGTACAGAAAAATACACTAGAGTGAAAGAGAAGCTGCCCATCTATTTATAACTATTTGTTTTATATGGTTTTATATCTATAATTCTTAATTCTCTCCTTTTTTAAGCTCGTTTAAATATTTTTTTTTTATTTTTTATATACACATACACATTAAGTAGGATTTGAAAATTTTTTTCGGATTCTTATAATTTTTATTTAGTATGCGACACAGCCATAGAAATACTGGTACTAGAATGGCAAAAGAATGTTCCCGACTCTTTTCTTCTAATGTGATTTCCTATCCTAAGGTATTCAGACAAAAAAATACATATGCAATTTCGTATGCATATATAAATGGTACGGCTACTTCATCTTTCATTGCTTAAATTTGAGTAAATGAGAATGTTTAACAGGCAGTTTCTCATTAGTTTTTGAATGTTTAACAGGCAGTTTGTTTACATTGTTACATAGAAATACATTTGGATTGGGCAGTTTGTATATTGTAAGTTATTTCGAATAAAATATTTACTATTTGGTTTAATTTACTTTTATTTTAAATATTTACTTTTTAATATTAAATATATAATTGAACAAAATATCAAGAAAAAAATTTGAATAATATTAGAAGAAATTGCAGTCAATTATTTTTAAAAATATATTTTGATTTATCTTAAGGTATTTATTCATCGTGCAAATGAAAATAAGTAAATCAAAAACAAATCATAATTTTTTGAAGGAGGGTTTTGATTTCTGTTTCAAATAACTGAACGTTTCCGAATAAAGAATTAAAAGGTTTTTTCTTTACCCTTTTTTTATTCAATCAAAACTTTACTTATTATTTAAAAATTTTAGCATTACAATATGATTTTCAAATAGATTCTGTTCAAAAATAGACAATGTTTTGGTAAATTTACAGAACGGTCACTTAATAATAACGAAAAATGGAAAGCAGGAACCAAAAGGAAAATACCTTTAAAATAATTTTAAAAAATCGGCTGAAATTTGTAAAACCGCAAAAAATAAAAAAAAATTCTTTAAGCAACGCTTTCTTCCCATCTTTATTTAATTAAATCCTTTATTTAATTTAATATTTTTATAAAAAACTTCAAAAAGCACAACAGCACACAAATTTTTTGAATATAATATTTTCTAAGTTGTTTTCATTTACTTTTAACTTTGAAATCTTACTTAAATCATACTTAAAAGTTTCTTTTATATTTCACTTTCAAAATGAAATGAATCGCGGAGAAACTAGTAAATACATACAAACGGTACACGTACTAAATTTTGAAATTTGTCTGAAAATTTTTTCTCTATTGCCATTCTAGTACTAGTAATTCTATGGACACAGCGATAGCATGTAAATGGAATTGAGTTCACTTCGCTAATTAGTGTTTTGTTTTAAAATTTAATATATGAATGAAAAGTAAAAATTTGTCCTTATTTTTCTTTTACAGCAGCAAGATAAAATTCCAAATTACCCCTAACCATAGAATTACTATACTAGAATGGCAAAAGAATGTTCCCGACTTTTTTCTGCTAATGTGATTTCCTATCCTGAGGTATTCAGACAAAAAAATTCATATGCAATTTCGTATGCGTATACAAATGGTACGGCTACTTCATTTGTCATTGCTTAAATTTGAGTAAATGAGAATGTTTATTAGGCAGTTTCTCATTAGTTTTTTTGTTTACATTGTTACATAGAAATACATTTGGATTGGGTAGTTTGTATATTGTAAGTTATTTCGAATAAATATATTTACTATTTGATTTAATTTACTTTTATATAAGTTAATTCCTGCTGCAGCTGAAACTGTCTTTATTCAAAATAATTAAAATAAAAAAGACCTTTTTTATTTTCATAAAATGATGTGTTTATTACACCAAGCGAAACTTATAACTAAAAATACAATTTTATTTTTTGTACCTCTACTTGAAAGCGTCAGTTTATAAAAATGCTTACAAAGCGCATTTTGTATTTTTTGTATTGATAAAATAACTAACAGAGTTCTTTGTTCTAATTTACTTTTATAAGCATTTTAGCTTATCATGCATTTTGCAATAAAAGAAATATGATTATAGTTTATAAAAAATGTAATAAAACAATTTTAGATTAGGAGATTATAGTTAACTTTGGTAACTCTTCCCCTCTTAGATTCAAATGTCCTCATTTGATTTAAAATAGTTTGCTATCGTAGAACTTCCTTCTTGAAACTTCTGGCTTGTGATATAGTGTTAGATCTATAGTAGTATTTGTAGAATTTTCCTTTTCACTATGATTGTCCTGTGAAGATAAAGATGGGTTTGGTTGTAATGTCGGTTTTGGTAATGATTCACTGGAATCTTCTTGCTCACTAATTGGTATGGTGTTTTCTATTACGGCTTTATTTTGTGATTTATTTTTAATAACGAACTTGGCTTTGAATCTCTTGATCAAAATTATTATGAAGAAAATGATTATGATTACTGTTGTTGAGCTGTAACTTATGAGTTGATCAGTATTATTTTTGGAGCGTAATATTTTAATTTCCTCGGTGTTATTCATGTGGATATCCCTTAGAAATTCTAATGATAGATGTTCTCTAAATTGTTTCTTGATTGAAAGTGGTTGAAGTACAGGTGGTAGAATTCTAACTGATGATTCTTCCTTTGAGGTGAATAATTTGTCACCAATTGAAATTGTAGAATTATGAAACTTGATGAGATAAGTACCTGAAAGGTTTTGTTGATTATCATCGATTTTGATAACGCCTTTGAATTGATTTAGAAGTAAGATGCCTTCAGATATTTCTTCCACAGTGGGAATATGTTGATTATTGATTACATTACACGTTGAATTTTTACTAGCTAACAAATTTGCAAGACAAGTAGAGGTATTTAGATTTACAATATTATTCTTGTTACAAATTGATATAGAATTAATTATTTTACAATTGTTTGAGATACCATACTTTTCATTTTTATTTAACAGAATTTTTTCATATTCAATTTGATTTACAATATTATCAAATTTTACAAATTTTTCATAAATTTCTTTATTAGTTAGAGGTATCTCTATAATATAAAATAAGTAGTACCCAAGTCTCGTTTGTCAGAGTAATGCATATTAAGACATTTTACTATTTGTTTCCAATCTAGTGGGGTGTTATAAGATTCAAGAGCAATGTCAGCGCTTCCGATAATTTTATTACGGACTACACTGAGGATGCCAAAATATTTCGAAGTACCCTTCAAGTGGTCATATGTTGTTAGTATTCGTTCAACACTTTTCTTCCATGACCCGAATTCACCGTTATCCCCGGAAAACTCCCTTAAGCTTTTAACAACATTTGGTATTTTATCCATACCGGATAAATTTCTATCATCGATACTTATAGTTTGGTCTAACTGTTCGTTTGTTTGAGTTCTATTTGTGAAACTTTCACTTTGTTTATTTTCAAAAATTCTTTTGAGTTCAGATTGGATTATTCCAGAGATAGTGAGTCTTAGTGACTCTTCCTCCAGAATTGCAGGCAACTGGTTAGAACTTGTGCTAGCACCTGTTCTTGGTAAAGGGTTTGATTCTGGTTCGGGTGAACCTATCATAGTCGAACTAAACGGTTGTGACATGTTTACAAACAGTGAAAGATTTTTATTATCTTAAAGTAAGATTATATTGTAAAACAAAAATGTATAAAAGGGTATTATTGGTATTGTGGAAACTATAATGTTATATCACAAAACTTTCCAAAATTTAGTGGATCAAGACAAAAGGAAAAAAGAATAAAGTTTTATAAAATAAGGCGAAAAAATAAACAGGACAAATATTGTATAAACCCTTCTGTAAAGGATAAAGTTTTTTCCTTTTTGAATTGAAAATAATTATCAAAATTAGAATCTCAATATAATTTAGAGATCAAGACGATGAACAAAATATTAATTTTACCGCAACTTGCAACTAAAGAGTTTAAAGTATAAATAAAGAGTTAAGTAAAATAGAATTATGAAAATTTTGAATTTCGTTCGATTCAATCGTAAACACTTTAAACACCAAAGTCAATAATAAAATTAATTTTTGCCTTATTAAATTTTTTTCCTTTTTTAACTATAAGGACAGTTTTTATAATCCTAACAGATATCGTTTCAACAATAACAAATGGAGATCCAAAAAATTCAATATCGGAAGTCAATAATAAAATTAAGTTGAGAGAGAGAAAAAACAAAAACAAAAATAAATAAAAAAAAATATATAAAAAAAATAATATAGAAAATATTAGAGAAATTTATAAATTTTATAAATTTGAATAAAATGTGTTTAAGTAGGTACTAACATGCGTTTTTTTAAAAAAAAATATTTTTCGAACAGTAATTGCTCAAAAAGCATAAATATTTTCAGTCGTAACAATTTCAAGAATATTTTAGAATGAAGAGACAATAAAAACAAAGGTATTACAAACGGGTGTTAAGCTTTCACAAATTATCAAAAATGTTTTTTCCTTTTTTTTTGTTTTTATAAAAATTTAGATAAAGAAAATGTTTTTCACAAAAGTTTTTAATTATTTCCAAAGAAAAAGAAAAATATACAAAAATGTATGAACAACACAAAAGGCTCGAATATCTTTTTGAGACAATTCGACAGATATCCAAATATTACAAGAGATTCGAGTGTAAATTTGTTTTTCAAATTTCGTAAAAAAAATTTATAAATATTTAATAATTTTTAAATACTATAGTTCTTTCACTTTAAAAGATAAAAAGAAAAATAATTATTACCATTTACATATAAAAATTTTAGAGCATATGCAAATGTTACTTAAATGTTACAATTCTAGTAATTTTTACAAACTATTAAATTACTATATAGATTTTTATAATTGCAATTATAATTCATAAGTGATTTAATAATAATTCTTAAATACTAATAAAAAAATTTTTTTATGTAATTTTTCAAAAATTTTACATACAATTTTTTATATAAATCACTTATTTTTCATTTAATAAACTTTTATTATTTGATTTTTTTTTTTATTTTTGGATTTTATAAATTCTAAGTTTATATCGATATTTCAATTTTTAGCGTTAATTTTAAGTTTTAGGGATCCCTTTTTAAAAAAAAATATATTATTTGTTATAACTTATTTATGCATTTGATTTTTTTCATTTAATTTTTTATTATTTTTTTTTGTTTTATAAGCTTTATATTATTTTTTTAATATTGAGAAATTTTTATTTTAATATTTGAAATTTTTTTTTCGTTTTTGCTTTATAAGCTTTTTTTTTTTTTTTATTTATACAAAAAAAATATTTTTAATTTCGATTTTTTTTCTTTTTTAGCTTTAGAAGCTTTTTAATTTTTTTTATTGAAAAATTTTTCTGATTCGTTTTGTTTCACATAGATGTAATAAAAAAAGGTAAAACTTACAGTTTCAACAAGATCAGCATTTTTGTTTTTTTCACAGGTAGATGACCGCGGTCTTTTAAACCCTGGCTAAACAGATGGCTGCTGGTTAAAGGATCTGTACGCAGCTCCTTTTTGCTTCCGCTACTAAGGGGCCTCTTTCCCTGTTGTCTATCACCGGATTTAAATTCGGGTAGGGTAGTTCCTATCCCCCTACTTGCCGCTCGCAACCGCAAAAGGATCCCTTGATCTTTTTGAAATATTTATTTTATGAAGCTAAAAGAATATAATTTTTGTTTTAGTTTTTTTTATTTTAAATTTTGTATATTTTTTATTTATAAGATGTTCTCGTAGATTTGAAATTTTTTTTTCGTTTTTGCTTTATAAGCTTTTTTTTTTTTTTTATTTATACAAAAAAAATATTTTTAATTTCGATTTTTTTTCTTTTTTAGCTTTAGAAGCTTTTTAATTTTTTTTATTGAAAAATTTTTCTGATTCGTTTTGTTTCACATAGATGTAATAAAAAAAGGTAAAACTAATAAAAAAAAATTTCTCGAAAAAAAAATTCAATTTCTTGTATTTGTTTCTTTCTATGCTTCCTTTTTATTCCCAGATCATCACTCGATTGTGATTGCTGGTTCGTCTACCTGTCCCTGGACCCTTGGATCCAGGGTCCCTGCTCGGGCGCCAGTTAATTCCTGCTGCAAGTGAAACTGTCTTTATTCAAAATAATTAAAATAAAAAAGACCTTTTTTATTTTCATAAAATGATGTGTTTATTACACCAAGCGAAACTTATAACTAAAAATACAATTTTAATTTTTGTACCTCTACTTGAAAGCGTCAGTTTATAAAAATGCTTACAAAGCGCATTTTGTATTTTTTGTATTGATAAAATAACTAACAGAGTTCTTTGTTCTAATTTAATTTTATAAGCATTTTAGCTTATCATGCATTTTGCAATAAAAGAAATATGATTATAGTTTATAAAAAATGTAATAAAACAATTTTAGATTAGGAGATTATAGTTAACTTTGGTAACTTATATAATTGAACAAAACATCAAGGAAAAAATTTGAATAATATTAGAAAAAATTGCAGTGAATTATTTTTAAAAATAATGGAATCTCCAACAAGTATATTTTTAGTTTAATTTTAATTAACTTACATATCTATTTTGATTTATCTTAAGGTTTATCGTAGGTTTATTTATTCATCGGGGAAATGAAAATAAGTAAACCAAAAACAAATTATAATTTTTTTAAACAAAACAAAAAGTATTTATAGTCTTGTGAATATATAAACATTTTTAGTCATTTTTAAATATGAACGAACCTTTTGCAGATATGAAATCTACATTTATGTTAACCGTAAGGAGGGTTTTGATTTCTGTTTCAAATAACTTAACGTTTCCGAGTAAAGAATTAAAAAGTTTTTTCACCCTTTTTTTATTCAATCAAAATTTTACTTATTATTTAAAAATTTTAGCATTACAATATGATTTTCAAATTGATTCTATTCGAAAATAGACAATGTTTTGGTAAATTTATAGAACGGGCATTTAATAATAATGAAAAATGGAAAGCATAAACCAAAAGGAAAATACCTTTAAAATAATTTAAAAAAAATCGGCTGAATTTTGTAAAACCTCAATAAATAAAAAAAAAATTCTTTAAGCAATACTTTCTTCCCATCTTAATAATCCTTTATTTAATTTAATGTTTTCTAAAAAAACTTCGAAAAGCACAACAACACACAAATTTTTTGAATATAATATTTTCTAATTTATTTTCATTTACTTTTAAGTTTGAAATCTTACTTAAAATTTTTTTTTATATTTCACTGTCAAAATGAAATGAACCGCGGAGAAACTAGTAAATACATACAAACGGAACCCGTACCAAATTTTGAAATTTGTCTGAAAATTTTTTCTCTATTGCCATTCTAGTACTAGTAATTCTATGCCCCTAACTATAATAGACATATGATGTCATATGAACTTTCGATAAATATTCGATATGATTACATATGATATACAAAATTATAACCCTAACTATAATAGTCATAACCAATCATACGCATAAAATGTAAAACATAAACATTTAATTATTAAAATACTTGTTATGTTAGATTTTGATTTTTTTTTATTCTTTTTAATTTTAGTTTAAGTTATTTTTAGTTTCTTTTCAATTTAGTTTGCTTGTATGTATGGTTTCATATGACATGCACGCTTCGTTTCGTATGCCTATGACTTGAAGAATGATTTCTTAATGATATCGAATGATGGCTATGACTATTATAGTTAGTAATATGAAAAGTCATACAATCGTACAAAATCATATGATATCATATGACATCATACGACTATGCTTATACCCTATTCACACTACGCGAAAGTAACATGTTATCTGCGTCATATTTCATGTTAAGTAAAATTCGTTTCAGACTACGTTTTTAGTTGTTAAATTTGGCAGTTTGATTTAAAATTTTTATTTATGTTTTTTATCAACAGAAGTTCATAATTAAATATAAAAATGAAATATATATATAATAATTAATATAATATAAATATAAATTTAAATGCACGTAGCGGAATTTCAATAAGAAATGCTATTAGTTTATATTTATCAGTAAGTTTATTTTTTATTTCATTTTATGGATTTATAATTTTTTTAACAATAATTCATTGAATTTAACAGTCTCTTCATATAATTTTTCTAAAGTTATAGTTTTTCTTTCTTCAAATGATATTAACTTATTTTCATTTTATCTTCAAAGCATTCGTCCATAAAGTCCATGGAATTTATGAATTTGCTGGACCCCAGAATATCCTTCATATCATCGAAGAATTCTCACTCAGAAGGTGATCCTCCTGTTGGACCAATATCCTTTTTTCTTTTCTTAAAAAAAAATCTTGTTACTGTTATAAAAATATGTTGAAAAAAAAATGACATACCTATATTTTGATTTTAAATTGTGCATCCTCGATTTTATATCAGCCACACTTGCTATAATTCCATTGATTTCAAGTTCGTTTTGCATTTCTAAAATGATATGGGAATTTCTCTTAGCTTTGTTTAAGTCTCCTTTTTTCTCTTTCCAAATATTTATAAAAATTTTGAATTGTTCATCATTCCAGAACACTTTTTTTTTTTCTTTTTTTTCAGACATCTGCAAATAAAAATTTAGTTAATATTTCACGTACATATATAATTTTTATTAAAAATTATTATTACAAATTTAAATTATATACTTACCTTTCTATATTGCAAATAACGAATAATTATTGATTCAAATTATATTTTTTTTTTATAATTAACTATGATTGATTCAAATTTCAAATTTCAAAACAGCTGTAATCCAAGGGTATGAAGACTCAAAAAAACTTCGATGAATCGAAAAAATATCGATTATATTAAAAAACAAGTAACATGTTACTTTCACAATACTTTTGACAATTTTTTTTCATACAAATTTCTAGTTACTTGGAAATTTTAACAACTAAGTAACACGTTAACGCAGGTAACATGTTACTTTCGAGTAGTGTGAATAGGGTATTATGTTCATAGTTGCAGAAAAATATGCGTCAACGTCTGGCATGTTTTTTTACCTGATAACTATGAACAAAAAATATGCGCATGTGCGTAGAAATTTTTTTTTGCAGTAATTGTTGTTCATAGAGGCAGGCACATGCAAAATTTGACAGTTTTAGCTGAATTCAATTTAAAGAGTTTTCGTTTGTTGAAGTGTAAACATCTTATAAATAAAAAATAAAAATGGATGGTGGTTTAAGAGTTTTGATGGAATTGTTGGATGACGATGGTGCGTCAACTTCATTTTATGAATCTTCTCTAAGAAAAAGAAAAAGAAAACGTGTGATACTTCAAAATATGGTACAAAAAAATAAACGAAGAACCGTACCAAAAATTGAAAATTACATGAAGGTTGTAGCGGTATATCCTAATGATGTTTTTAAAGTCCATTGTAGAATGGACATTGTAGAGGGAATCTTTTGAGGTAATTGCTCAGAATTTAAATTTTTATGAAAGTATTTTCTAATAATTTTGTTTAAAATTTCAGAAATTAATAAATGTAATAAAACCCTTTTGGCCGAAGAAAAAACGTGGTCCTGCAATCTCGTTGGAGAAGTCGTTATTTATAACAATTTATAAGTTGGCAAATAGGACGACCTTTCGTGAAACAGCAGATCGTTTTGGTGTTGCAAAAGGTGCAGCCTTTAAATATTTTATAAAAACGATAAAAATTTTGTATAACATGCAACATACATATATAAAATGGCCCAACACCGAGCTTGAACAAAAGAAAATCATGGAAAATTTCCAAAATTTAAGACCTAATCCGGTGCCCATGGTATTAGGATGTGTTGATGGTACTCATATACCATAAAATTAGTTATTTTAATAGAAAAGCGTTTTATTCTATAAATGTACAGGTAAATATCTTTTTTTTTGTTTTTTATAAGTTTTAAATTATATTTTAAAATCAATATTTTAGGGTATTTGTGACAGTTCGCTTAAATTTATTGACGTCTTTGTTGGTATGCCAGGAAGCTGTCATGATGCTCATGTGTGGAAACAAAGTCCAATTGGCAAATTCTTGGCGGAGGGAGAAAAACACATTGTGCAAGACGGATATCTATTGGGGGACTCAGCATACGCACTTTCACCTTACTTGATTACACCTTATCGCGACAATGGATTTCTTACTCGTACTCAAAAGCAGTTCAATATGTTTCATAGCTCCACAAGAGTTTGCATTGAACAAGCGTTTGGACGTCTAAAAGGAAAATTTCGAATTTTAAAAGGTTTTGAAGTGAAGAAAATGATTTATATTAAATACATAATAGCTTCCTGTTTTGTTCTACATAATTTTATCATCGAAAATGAAAATGAACACGTTGCAGAAGAATCACCTTCAACAATAGAAGAAGAAATTAACTTTCCAGAAGTTGAAACTAATGCTACAACGGAAGGTATAACAAAAAGGAATCGGTTAGCTGCTCTTTTTGAAAGTTAAAATAAAAACATTTTTTAAATTTTAAAGATTAACTTTTATTTGCATAATATTATTATGTTTTTGATTTTTTTTTCATTTAAATTTCTAGATATTTTCTTATGTACTAATTATTCTATTAACATAAAAATAAATAAAAAAAACTGAAAATTAAATATTTGGTATGTCATTTCTTATTTTAGTAGGTTACATTTTTAAAAATTTTGTACTTAGTACCTTTGATTTTTGAGATCTCAATTAAAATTTAAATATAAAAGAAAAAAAAAATTCAACACTTAAATCTAATTAATAGAATAGTAAAAAAAATTTAAGTTTTTCACAGCCTACCGGCTCATATTCAAAAATATTTCACGCATATCTCTTAATATTGCAATGCGCTGTTCTTCTAGTTTAAGTTTTTTGTTTTCCATTTCAATGTATTCTTTATGGCGTCTTTCATCTTCAAAAGCTTCACTTTTTAAAAATTCCAAAACCTCGTTTTTTTTCTTTGGTGGTTTAGGAGGAGTACTGTTTTCCTCAATAGGTGATGATGAAGATGAATTTAACAATTTTGCTGGGGGGCTTATGTTATGGCGTGAACCGTATACTTCATCGAAATCGCCGAAATACTCCCAGGTAGTGCTATCTCTTCCTGTGGAACTATTACGAAGTTTTATACGTTTGTAGGTAGTTTTTAAATTGTCAAATTTTTTTTTTAATTCCGCCTGAGTAAATATGATTGGTATTTCTTTCTTCATTTCTAGCAAAACCATCCCCCAGAGAACAGTTTTCTTTCTTCTTCCTGAAGAAAATTCATATTCCATCTTTAATCTTGTAGTTATTAATAGTTTTATTAAAGCATCACTCCAGCTATCTACATTTATTTCCCTAAAAATGAAACCTAAATTTTGTCAACTTCACAATTATATTATATTTTTTTATAATATGAATTACACTGTATTTATATATTTTTTATATAATATATACATATATAAATTTTAATTTTTTACTTACATGTTTTCGGAAGCCATTTTGTTCAAATTTGCATTTACTTGTTGTTACATAATGCACAATTGCAAGCGCACTAAAATATCTGCAAAATCTACCCGACGCTGACGTAACACTGATAACTATGAACTGTAGCGCCTGCTTTTTAACTTAGCAGATTTTTTGACAACATGCAACTATGAACAAAAAATTTTTTTTTTTGCGCAGGTGTGACAACTATGGACATGCCTATTTAGGGGTTTTATCCTTTTTTTATTTATTTATTAATTTTCGATCTTAATTCAAGCAAGTTACAAAGAAATATTAAAATTAATAAGCTACAATTAAACATTTACAAGAACAAAACAAAAAATTAATAAAAAAGTTAACAAAAATGATTGTATTTACCTTGTTTTTTTCACCTTGTTATGTTTAAGTTATGTAACATAAATTACGGCTTTTCTAAGGTTTAAGTAGTATCGGCGTAGGAACAAATGACTATATCTAAAAGATAGCTGGTTCTGCCAGCTTTCAAAAAATATATAGGTTTAATGCCGCATATTATCCTTTAAGGACGAAAAGGACATTTGAAAGTTTCCTTGTTATTTTAGTCTATTTTATAAAAACCGCTATATCTAGCGATCTGTTCGGTATATATATATATTTAATTGAAGCTATAAAAAGTTTTTTGCTCCATAAATGCTTATATCTTCTAAACGCTTTAATATAGGCATACATTATGTATTTTCTTTTTTTTTTATAGATGATCTGATGATTTTTGTATAATGATCTGGAATCTGGGTAAAAAAAATGCACAACTATGTCTATCTACTCTTTTATTAGAAGCACTAAGCTTTATTTATTTTTAGTTTTTGTAGAATCTTCGATTATTATAAATAGGTAGTTATTATTTTTGTATTTTTGCTTTAGTTTTCTTTTTGTTTAGTTCTTTAACAATTAGCACTCAATTCAAAATAAGTCACAAAAATTCTGTAAAAATTAAAATTTTTTTTTTTTTTATAAAAGTTTTGAACTTAAAATGTTCTTTAGTCTTTTTTTTTTTTTTTATTACTTTTTTAAAATTATTTATGCCAAATGTTTATTTCAAAATATAAAATGGGTTTGGGGTTCAAACGGTCAGCTAAATCTTTTTCACTCGACCTTTAACGACTTCACCAGTTATAAGATTAAATAAAAACTCCTTGTTTGTTTTTTCTCAATAAATATAATTACACTTTATTTTATTACTTTATTTATTTTCCTTTTATTTTAATTTAATTTATTTTAATTTCACTTTACGAGATCTTGCTTAATACTAACTTAAAATTATTATTTTAATTCTTAATTAGTTATAATTCACGTGTGATTGCAACGTGATTTTTTTGTGTGTGAATTAAAGGTAGTTTAAGTTCCCATTCTAATATTTTAAGGTGTAGGGTTACGTCTGATATGATTATGTTAAATAGTTGTTATAAAATTATGTAACAATATCGTCAACAGAGAAATTATTTTTGTAGTTCAAAGACACTGAATTATAGTGGTTCGAAAAGTTAAATTGAGGTGGAATGTCAACAGGTTTTTTTTAAACTAAGTTGAACATCATTGGCATTAGTAAATAGTTGTATCCATTCACAACAAGTTTTTAGGTGAAATAAGGGAGTACAGAATAGAAGAACTTTTTCAGCATTCACATCTGTTGTAATATCAAGTACCGATCTTCCATGTAAGCAAATACATTTCACAAAATTTAAATGAAACGATACTTTGATAAATCCAGTGCATTTTGAATCTAAAAATAAAGATTTCAGTTTTAGACTGAATTAATTTAAAATTTCGATTTCAAAGTAATTTAAATTCAATAACCACATTTTAGAAAGTTTGCTAAATTTTTTTATAGAATTACTATTCCTTACATATTCCAAAAGGTTGTTAAAATAATTGGACACCTTACTATAGTAAAATTTTTTATAGTGAGACTTATTACGCAAAGGTATGTTGACTAAATTTCTATTATTTATTCTTAAGTTATAAGAGTTTGAGACAAATTTAATGAGACAGCTATAAGCGAAGAGGTGTTTTAAAGGAAGCATGTTTAGAAAAGAGGCCAGCAGCTTATATCCCTACTTTATAAATTCATAATGCGAAGAATACATTTTTGAGCTTTGAGCAATGGCTCTATTGTAGAGAAATAAGAACCACCCCAACTCGTTATATCATACTTCAATTTAGAGTGCTTTTAGAACAGTATACACAGTATACTCAATATATAAAATTTTCTAATGCATAACAATAAATATTTATATAAATTGACCAAGTGAGTTTTCTCAGTTAAATTTATAGATTTATAGGAATCTTATTTACTTTTCCTTGAAATATTATCTAATCCACGATACAGGTAGTGGAAAGGTTAATTTCAGTATGAATGTAATGAATACGTATTACAATCATAATTTTCCTTTTATGTGTGACACCAATTTCCATTAAACTCAAAATTTTCGAAGAAATATTAATTTGTGATAATATGTATATGTATATATATATATTTATATATATAATGGTTTATATAATTTTATGGCTTTCAATATAAACTAGAAACATTAATGCTTTAATTAACTTTTTGTCAGGTCTTTATGCTTTTATAAAAAATAATTAAAACAATTTTTATATATATTTTTTTTAGGAGAACCTCCTAGGTTTAATTCCAAATTTTATCTGATCTTTTACAATGTCTGTTACAATTTTTATAGTGAAAATTACAATATTTTTATTTTCATATCGTTCTAATAAACTAGACTCTTTTTTACATTTTGTAAGAAATCACATTTTAACCTTAAATTATACGAGTGTTTCTCAATTTCTAAGTGGATTTCTGTTCCACAATTTTAGTTAAAAAAATTATTATTTTAAAATAATTTTCGCTTATTGGACAAAACAGTTTACAAAATTATCAAAAATAATAAATTACAATTTCTTTAAGTAATAAGAACCTACTTTCTAAACATGTGTTTAACATGCATTATTATTATTTAAAAAAACAAATTTTTTTGGTTTTTTTTTAAGTATTTAAGTTACAAAACAATATTAATATAATATAAGTATTCCAACAAATCGAAATCTTTTCGTTTGTTATTTATTTAAATTTTTTTTCATTTGGGATATTATAATAAAGAAAATGTTTATTAGGCAAATTTAACAATGAAATTTATTTTTGTATCAAGTATAAAGTGAATATTTACTTAATTTTATTTTTTGTTTTGTTTTCTTTTTTTAATTAAAATTGATTTGTATGAAATTATGTGGACTTTATAATGACTAGTATTTGATATTTTAATTAGATGAATTGGATGGGTACTTTAACATATTATAACTCTTCCCACCTTAAATTCAAATGTCCTCGTTTGATCACGTATCAAAAATTTATGTGTTGAATGTTCTTGTCTTTGGAACGAGTGAAGGTTTCCTTGCATGTGATTTTACTGTTGATGCGTTTATTATTGTTGATTTCGTATTATGTTGCTTTATATTTGGCTGTGGTGGTGGTTGTGGCATATAAGTTGGTGGTCATGGTATATTTGTTTCTTTTACTTCAGGTTTTGATATTGGTATTACTGTTTCTTTGGCTAATGATGTTTATGTTTTTTTTTGGTTCTCAGATGCTTTGTCAAGTTGGTTGCTAAATTTTATTTTATTTCTTTGTTTCGTATTTATGATGATTACGATTATTAGTATAAGACCATGGCTATTGGTCCTATACTAATGATGCTTAGAAGTTGATCGCTCATAGTTCTTGTCTTTAGTAAATCGATCACTTTTATATTATTGATATGTATTTCTTGAAGTAATTCTAGTGATAGTTTGTTGTAATTAGTTTGTGATGAATTGTGGTTGTAGTATGGCTGGTAGTATTTTTGTGGTTGATATTTCGTTTGAGTAGTAATGGTAATCTTTGTCACTTATGGTTATTGTTGAATTCTGTATTTTTATAAGATATGTTCTTTTAATTTGCCTTCCTTCCTTGTCAATTATAATTGGTCCCTCAAATTGGATGAGAAAAATTACATCATCTGTTAGTATTTGGAATGTGATGACTATTTGTTGTATTGCATGTTGAATTTTTACCTCTTATGATGTTTGGGATGCACTTAGAGTTAGTAATCCACCAATTCGTGTTCTTTAAAAATTGTTACATAATTTATTAATCTTTTTCTTTTATTTCATAAAATTTTACTTTATTTAATGATATGTAATCATAATCAATAATGGCCATTAATCAAAAATGTAGGTCAATATGTCGTGCAATATGGGTAGGCGATGCGATATGGCATGATTTTTTCCCAGGACAAAGTGTCCCAATACCTACTGATGTCTCTTAATGGTAAACTTTTGTGTTCTGTTGATCAAGATATTTGTTTAGAATCATTTTTAATTCATTTTCTATAAAACTTAGTCTTGTCACTAGGATATCTGTACCAAATCAATAAAATAATTTTAAGGTAAACCATCAAAGCAATCATCAATTTAAACCTGTATCATATTAGTCAAATATGGACAGACAAAGTTATAATAATACTAATAATTTTCAAAATGGACGTAATCACTGTAACACTAACAACAGTCCTAATAATCTCTAAAATAATCGAGGATACTATAATAACAGCAATAATATCGGTTATAATCAAACAGGACGCAATTACTATAATAAAAATTCGGAAAATTTCTAAAACAGAAGAAACTATTATAATCCACGGAACTTCAGGAAAAATTCCCCGCAAATCACACAAAAGCAGATAGGATATCAGGAGATTAATCAAACAGAAATTAATAAATATGAACAAAATAAAAAACAGAAAAGCAAGAACTATGTTGCTCATGCAAGGGTAATTTTTTAGATTAGACTATTCTTCTCTTCCGTATGTTGAACACCCATTGAGGAATGGAGAAATAATGAAATTATTAATAGATACGGGATCTAACAAAAATTACGTACATTCTAGATTCATAAGAAATGCTATACCAAACGAAAATTATTCCCAAGCTAATTCTATAGGTGGTGAAGTAACAATAACACACCACGTAGAAGTTGATGTTTTCAAAAATAACTTACCTAAAATAAAATTCTACTTACTCCCAAATTTAACGTCACCATACAATTCTCCAGTATGGATTGTACCCAAAAAAGAGGATGCTAAAAAATATATTAATATCTAACGACGTGACGTTAATATCTAACCTTTTATAAATTTTGTTCGATTATCATATAGTGACAAGACCAAGTTTTACAGAAAATGAATTAAAAATGATTCTAAAAAATTATCTTGATCAAAAACTTTGTCTATAAAAACTTCCTTTGTTATGTAATATGGTTATTTGTTGGTTATTATTACTTATTATCGTGCGTCCGGATGTTCCCCCCTGTTGTTTATTAATGGTTTCAAGTTTCAGACAGTGATGTAAGGCTTCTGGGAGATCTTTCGGTTTTCTCATACTTATAAACTTCGCAAATTCTCCGTTTAGTCCAATAACTAAAGTGTTGAGAGCTTTTTCTTGATAGTGTTCAGTGTCATATTAATCAAAGCTTCGGGTCTTAATCCAAGCAAAGGGAGTTTCTTCTTCATAAAATCGTTTTCCCTTGTTTCTTAGAAGTCATCTCATTTTGGATAATAACCTCTATTATCTGCATAATGTCGGTCTAGACTATCGACAATTCTAGGCCAACATGATGGTACCTTGCATGCCTCTAATTTTTTATTGTCTTCTACGATAATCTTGTTCCTATAATCCCATAATATTTAGGAGTATTTCTAATTGGATTGTAAATCATCAAAATTCCGGCATCACAATTTCCTCATATACCATACTCTCCTGGTTCCCCAGAAAAATTCTTCATTCTTTTTATCACATCTGGTATCCTGTCCATACCTTCCAAGTTATAATTTTATTGGTTTGTTTTTTTTCTTCATCTTGGTTTGCGTTGTTATCTTCTGTCTGTTGTCTGTTTAATTCGTTTCAATCTGAAACTCGTGTTGTCTTACCCTATTTCTTCGGTTTTTCCTTGTATTCCCTTCTGGATCTTCTACGATACTACTTAAATAGTCATTTCGGCGGAGAAAGAGATTTTCACTTGTCTGACAAAGGGTAGAAGAGGAGCCATAGTTCTTATTACCTTTTTATTTATTTATTTATTTGTTTAACTCAAACTTTACAAAATTTTAACAATTAGTTTTATACAATATATAAAAAAAATAATTAAGCTTATGAATTAAGTTACAATTTCATATTTCTTAAATTAAAATCTAAGTGAACAATAAAAACAACTAAATATATATATAAAAAAAAAGATCTTATATTTCTATTTATAAAATTTAAGTTTTTGTGATTGTTTTGAAAGTGTGAAATTGATGTTGTTCTTGTGTTTATTACCCATTATCAACATCCTATGAATCGGTTCATAATTGCCATAATTTGTTCTATGAAAACTTAATGTAAATAAATTAGTATTACGTAAAAGATTATTTGAATTAATTTTAATGTTATTGAGGATTTGAGCAGAAGAAATGTTGTCTTTTACAACTTCAGCAATAAAAATAACATCAGAAATTTCTCGTCTTAATTTTAAAGTTTGCAGGTAAGATCAGCGGGTTTGACCATTGAAGATTTCTCAAAGTAAATCTTAAAAAATTTCTTTGCACCGCCTCTATCCTATTAATATGTACCTCGTAATGGTGACCAAACTTGGCAAGCATATTCTAAATTAGGTCTAACAAGACAAGAATATAAAAATTTAAGAACATAAGGATCATTAAATTCTTTAGACCAACGTTTTATAAAACCAAGCATAAAATTAGCTTTATTTATAATATAACCACAAATGAAGTTTAAAATTAAGCTTATCATCGAAGTAAATGCCTAGGTTGTTAATAGAATTCGTTTTAGAAATGCTAATTCCGTTCAAGCACAAATTAAAACAAATCGGATTAAGACGACGTGTGAAACACATAAGTGCACATTTATTTACATTTAGAAGAAGATTATTGTTTTTACACCAATTAAAAAAATTATCTAACTCATTTTGTAAAAGTAAAGCATCATTTAGTGACTCAATTTTCTTAAAAATTTCCATGTCATCCGCATATATTTGAAGCTCACTATTAACAATGACTGAAGAAACATCATTTACGGAGATTATAAAAAAAAGAGGACCTAAGTGACTGCCTTGTGCAACTCCGGAATTGGCGTTGAAAAGTTTAGAAGTAATGTTTCTAAATAAAACACTGTAGGTCCTATCAGATAAATATGAGTCAACCCATTTCACAAAAATATCTGGGAAACCAAGTTTTCTTAGCTTATCAGTTGTATAGGGGAATGGTCTATAGAATGTGGTCAAACATCAAATGCTTTACTATAATCTGTAAAGATAACATCCGTTTGAAAACCTTGTTCCATAATTTTTGTAAAAGTTGAAACTGACTCATCAAGATGAGTAACTGTTGATTTTTTATCCATATATCCATGTTGATTATGAACCAAAAAAGATTTACAGTGACTATGAATAGAATCATACATTATTAATTCTAACAGTTTTGGAAGTGAAGAAAATTTCGCAATTGGTCGATAATTAATAATTTCATTTTTGGGATTCTTCTTATGAATAGGTCTAACATATGAGTGTTTCCAGATAGAAGGGAAAACTCCTGAATTTAAAGAAGAGTTAAACTGTATTGAAAGGGGAATAGCCAAAGCACTTTAACACTTTTTGAGTATAACTTCCGGAATACCATCAGGTTCAGGAAGAATATTATTTCCAAGTTTATCTAAATACATTTTAATTACACCTTCATTAATATTTATATTAGACCAAGTATTTTTCGGAAAAGTATCCAAATGAGAGAAGTCATTATAATTTGGTGTAAAAATAGAATTACTATAAGAAGAACAGAAATATTCACGAAAGAAATTAGATATTATTTTAGAATCATTACTTGAAACACCATTATACTTCATATGAGAGGGAAACTCGTCACTTTTCCTCTTGGAATTAACATATTTCCAGAAGCATTTTGGATTTGATATTAATTTTGAAGATGTACTAGTAATAAATTCATACAACGTCAAGCTTTATTCTTTTTGTTTCTGAGTTTTCTCAAATCCGAATTGAACCATGGCGGACTTAATAAAGGGTTTCGGTTCTTAGATTTTGGTACAAATTGCCGAAAGCCTTCAAAAATAACTTCATAAAACATTTTTGTCATTATATTAACATCTGTATTATTAAATACAGAATAAAAATCAAAGGAACTAATGAATTCATTTAAAGCAGCAAAATTAGCTTTGTTAAAATTAAAACTATAAGAATTAGAATAATTAGAATTGATTGGTGAATTAACACAAAGAGTAAAACTTAATGGTGGATGAAACTTATCAATACCTATTAAAGGGAAGGTATTTTCGCAGAAAATTAAATTGTTCCATTCAGAAGTAAACACTAAATCAAGTTGTTTACCCTGAAAGTTACAAATTTCTGAGACTTGTAGCAAATAATTAGTATTTAATTTATCAATTCGGTCTTAAAATGTTTCGGAATCATGAAATGTTCCTCGTCATGCTTTACCCATTTAAGATTGGGTAGATTAAAATCACCACATAAAATCAATTCAACTTTAGGACTAAAGTCATTGCAAATAAAATCTATCGTTTTACCTACAGAAGTATAAATATCAGAATCAGACGAAGGAGGAATATAGCAGTTAACAAGATATAAGTTTTTAGAAGGAAGTTCAATTTTCACAATAATAACTTCAAGGTCTTCTAAACTAGGGACATTGACTTGACTTGCATTAAAGTTATTTTTTACCGCAATTAAAACTCCACCCCCTTTAGGAATTACACCATTTGGGTAATCGGATGGATCAGAATATCTTTCCTTCCTAAAAACTGAATAACGGTTATCAAAAAGTCCAATATGGTTGGATTTAACCACGTTTCAGTTAATGCAAATACGTCAAAATTTAAAATAGATGAATTTAAAAAAACATCCCTAGTCTTTCTTTTCAAGCCTCTAAAATTTTGATAATAAAAGGACATATTATATTTATTTAAGTTACGGTTGATAGATACCTTGAGAAGATTATTTCGAGACACTGGGGAGAAAAAACTTATTATAACTTTCACGAGCTTAGTTTAAATGTTTATAGTAATTACTCTCACAGTGACTTCGATAAAATTTAAGATCATCTTTTACATCTTTTTGAGAAACATCTATAGAATTGTGAAATTTAATAAATAACTTATATAGGTCTACATATTTAGTTGGGAGTCCTTCGTTATTAATTAAAACTTTGAGGTTAGTACGAGTTTTACCTTCTAGAACACGATTATACGAATCATTGTGAAGGTAAGCTAAAAATAACCTAACGTTATTATAAACTCGTTCCTTCCGAAATCTTGAAAGAGCATATGCGCCCTTTCCGTGTAGTGATACATGAGTCATTCTAGTAATGGGTGGCATAAGAAGTTTAACAAACGACTTTTTTATTGTACCACCATTTACAGTATTAGAATGACTTTTTTCAAGTACATCTGTAGGTGAAACCGAATTAATGGCTACATTTGCATAGCTGGTAATATTATTACCATTGTCAATTTTACTATTGTGGATACCACCATGTACAAAATTATAGTACTTATTTTTATTTTTATCAATAGGAAAAGTTGAATAAGTTTCTGAAGTTAAAGAACTATTATTATTCGAAGTCGAATAAGTTAAAGTATTTAAAGAGCTAGTAAAAAGAGCTGATTTAAATTTTAAATTTTACCTAAAAATGGAAGTTTTTTATTACATTGATATTTCTTTTATTTAAAATTGTTATATCTAATTATGTTGCTTGGTAAATAAAATAATTTGGATATAACTGCTTCTGAAATGGTTTTTCATTAAATAATTTCAATATATTATTTTTTTTCTTATATAATTAAAATTGAACTTACTACTTATTAAAAAAATGGTGGTCACTTAAGAAAAAGAAAAACAACAATTTGATGTACTTTTTAATCATGTAGGTACTTTTACTTTATTTCAAATTCTGTAATATTGAACAAATAAAAACTAAAACTAATAATAATATTGAACAAATAAATTATATTATTGAACAAATAAAATATATTAGTGATATTCACAAAAAAATTAACTTAAATTATAAATAATAAATTTGAAGTGCTTCATTTGATATCAAATTGATAGTAAATAAATACACAACTAATTAAATACTTAATCACATAATATATAATTAAACACATAATAAATAATAAAAAATAGTAAATACTAAATAATACTAAATAAATAATACTACCATAAATAAATACAAAACTAAATTTTTGTTCACCACAGCACATGCACTATATATATTTGTCAACAAAATCAAGTGTCATCTGTCATTGTCAGCAAATGTTACATGTTCACACGAGCAACAGATGAAAACAGTGATGGCACATATTGAATATTTAATGCATATTGAATATCAAATGCATATTAATTATTAATAATAAAAATAATAATAAAAATAATAATAATAATAAAAATAATAATAACAATAACAATAATAATAATATAATTAACAATAACAATAATAATAATAATAATAATAATAATAATAATAATAATAATAATAATATTAATAATAATAATAATAATATTAATAATAATTTGAAGATTGAAACTGTCAAAATGTCAGGCAGTGGTTTGTGTAATTTGTGCAATAAAAAAATTAATTTACGTAAATCTAAGCTAATTTATTGTGATGGACCATGTAAAAGGTATTTTTGTGTAGCGTGCTCTAAACTAGACATTGAAGATTTTAAGAAACACACATTAAATCACGAGAAAATCTGGTTTTGCAACTCATGCAAAGTACAAAGACGTAGCCGGTTATCCACTAATTTAGCTTCGACGAGTACATCAAAGGAGCATCTCAACAATAATTCATATTGTGTACAAACTGATACCGAAAATATATCTGAAAAATTACAACATATTTTAAATAATCAGGCTGCACAAGGTGAGGAGTTTAAAAAGTTACAAAATGAGTTTAGGGAAATTAAAGAATACATAGATTCTTTAGTTGAAACACCAACTTAAGGAGTGAGAACAAAATTTTACAAGACAATATTAGGATTAACAAAGTCGAGATCGAAAAGTTAAAATAAAAAAAATTATTGAAGCAGATTGAAATTTGTGGTGTGCCAAGTGTATTTAGTAATAATCCAATTTCAGTTGTGAAAGCAATAGCTTATGAAACAGGTGTTGAGTTCGATGTCAACGAATTGAAGGATGTATTCAAAGCCAAACACCCATCAAAAAAGTCAGGTGAGCCAGATAACATTATTGTTAAATTTAAGCAATTGGAATCTAAGAACAAATTTATGAAAGGCTTAAAGAAAAAAACTCTTACAACTGCCATCTGAACTTAGAAGTAATGTAATTACAGGAACTAAATTAAATGCCACAAATGTAAATTCAGAAACCGACGTTCTAAATGTAGAAAATGTAAATGCAGAAACTGAAGTAATTGTAAAAACTAATACTAATCAAAATATAATCTTTGTTAATGAAAGTCTAACACCGTACTTCAAATATTTACATAAAAAGGCAAGATTATTAAAAAAAGATAAATCAATTGTTTTCACTTGGGTTAAAAATGGCAAACTGTTTATTAGAAAAACTGATAAAAGTAAAATAATACGTATTCTACAAGAAGAAAACTTATATGTTGAATAATATAGCATTTGATTTGCCATCAAATACCCATGTTAAAACAAACATCTTTAATTTTGATGATATAAATATTATAAACAGAGAGTCACTAAAAATATTATACTTTAACGCTCGAAGTCTTAAACACAAAATTGACGACATAGCTCACATATTAGATAAAATTAAACACTTAGTACATATAATTGCAATTACGGAAACCTGGATAATGGATTATGAATGCCAATATATTAAAATAAAAAACTATAATAATTTATTCTCTTGCAGAAACAATAGACGTGGAGGAGGTGCTGCTTTATTTATACACAATAATGTAAAATATAACACTAATGAAATTTATTGTGATGAATTCAATAGTTTTATCAACATTGAAATCACTGATAAAAATAATAAATTCAGCTTCACATCTATATACAGACCACTTGAAACATCGCTTCTACATATTAACAAATTTCTGGTAAAACTGGATTCACACCTAGAAAACATCAAAAATAAAAATAGTATCATTATAGGTGATTTGAATTTTAATATTAGAAATTTAGATGATCTAAGTGTGCAAAAGTACTTAACAACAATTGAGACGAATGGATACACTATATGCAGTGATGAAATTACCAGGCCTGATTCCAGTACATGCCTTGATCACGTTATTAAAAAAAATCCAGAATCCAAAATTGCAATTTCCTTAATCCATCATAATTTATCCGATCATTTAGGAATGTTTGTGGAAGTGAATGATGTTTATTTAAAAAATAAACAAAAGTCTTTTGCTAAGCTGTCAATTAAAAAAACAAACTACGTGTACCTTAAAAAAAAATTAAATAATTATGTCACTGCTACAACTGATGTTAATCAACTAGCAAAAGAACTTGTAATTAATTGTCAAAATGCAGTAAATAGTGCTACCGTTGTGAAGAAAGTTAATAGAAAACATAGTAAATTTTCTGCACCCTGGATTGACAATGAGTGTGCCAAAGCGATTGAAACAAAAAATTACTGGTACAAAAAATTTGCGGAAAATAGTAACTTTTAATTAAAAACAAATATAAATACTGGTTGAACTTAACAACAAGTTTGAAAAGAAAAAAAAGGAAGTTATATGATGAAATGCAATTCCAAAAAGCTGAAAATGATCCTAAGAAAAACTGGAAATACATTAAAAATATTTTATGCTGTGAATACAAAAAAGAAAATGATTTTTTTGCAAGCTGTGAACTAAATAAAGTCAAAAAATATGATAAAATCAACAGCTTTAATGAATTTTATGCAAACATAGGTGAAAAAATGGCTGGTAAATTTAATAACATAGTATATGTACCAAAAACTAGAACAACTTCAGAATTTAAATTTAAAACTATTAACCAAAAAGAGTGCTTAAAATTAATAAATGGGTTATCAGACACGTATGCAGCAGGTCAGGACCAAATTTCACCACACATAATCAAAATATGTAAAAATGAACTGACTAATAATTTAACGAAACTGATTAATTATTCATTAACCCAAGCTGAAGTTCCGCAATGTATTAAATTCAGTAAAATTATTCCAGTTTATAAAAAATCAGGAAATACTTCTGATTTCAATAATTATAGACCTATTGCTATATTATCAGTATTTAGCAAAATTGTGGAGACCGTAGTCAACAACCAAATTACGGATTATTTATATAAAAACAAATTAAACAAACAACAACAATATGGTTTTATAAGAAGATCTAGCACTCAAGCTGCTCTATTTGATGTGATTAGCGATATTCAATCCTCAATTGACAAACGGAATAAAGTTGCAGCTGTTTTCTTCGATGTTCAAAAAGCTTTTGACAGTGTTGACAGGAAATTATTACTTAGAATTCTATTCGAACATGGCATAAAAGGTAATGAATTCAAATGGTTCAAAAGTTACCTTTCTCAGAGAAATCAGTATGCTGAATGTGATGGTGTGACCAGTGGCCTGGAGAAAAATGACTTTGGTGTTATACAAGGGAGTTCGCTAGGCCCTACATTATTCTCAGTTTATATAAGCGGTTTACTTAATTTAAAGCTAAATGGAAAGCCGTATATGTATGCAGATGATCTGGCTATAGTATATGCTGAAACTACTTGCAAGAGACTAGAAGAAGCAATTAACATAGATCTAGTATTAATTCAGGAATGGATGAATCAACACAAGCTCACTCTAAATACAAATAAAACTAAATATATAATATTCAAGAGGAAAGTAACTGATATGCTTCATATCAAAATTGGCTGTTATGACTTAGATTTAGTGAGATGCTATAAATACTTGGGTGTTATTATAGATGAAAATCTTACTTGGGAGTAACAAATTAGAGAACAACTAACTAAGGCCAGAAAGTCTGCAGGTTTATTTAAATTAATTAGAAATAGAGTCCCACATAAACTAAAGCGTTCATTATACTTCAGTATGTTTCATGCAACAGCTACGTATGGTATACATTTATGGGGAAATGTGTGTAACAAGTACATTAAACTAATTCAAACTGTTCAAAACAAAGCCATAAAAAATTTATTTGGTTATAAAATCAGAACGGCAACTCAACAGATCCATATTGAGAATAATATTCTACCTATAAATCAATTGATTAAAAGTAAGCTAGCAATGCATGTTCATGCTATGTGTGCTAACAACATTAACACAAATGTCAAATTCAGTCTGAACAGTGAAGTACATAAATATAGAACCAGAAATGCTGAGAAAATACATATTACATCGTCTAAAATGAGATTTAATAAACAAGATACAATATACAACAAGGCTTTTGCGATCTATAATGATTTGCCAGCAGAACTTAAACAAATAAATAACTTTGTGAAATTTAAAAACTATGTCAATAGTTACTTTTTAGGTTGTTTTTCGAATAGTAGTAACAGTTAACTTTAAGTAAATAAATAAAAAAAAAAAAAAAAAAAAGGGAAAAAAAACAAAAAGACTACATTGTTTCTTAGTAGGTATCAATTTTGTGTTTTGACTTTAATTATGAATTTTTAATATAATGTTATTTTTTAGTTTCACTCTTAATAATTTTTAATTTTTAAGTTTTTCTTTTTATTTTTTCTGTATATTTTGCATTTCTTTCTATTTATTGGCTCTTAGATATGATTAGCGACAATAATATTGTTATTGAATTAATGCAGTTAGTAGGATTAATTTTTTATTGCATTTTATTATTGAATTATCACTGTATTTTGAATTAAAAAAAAAAAAAAAAAAAAAAAAAAAAAGAATTTATGTATATAATTTATGTATTATAATTATAATAGGATTTGATTTACAAATTTATTTTCTTTATGAATTATAAAACTCTGTACGAGCTATATTAGCTCTTTTGAGATCTGAAATAAATAAATAAATAAATAAAAAAAAAAAAAAAAAATTAATTTTTTACTAATTTTAATTAAAATTAATAATTTATACCAGCATTATCATCAAGTATAAAAAATAAAATAACTTTTAAATTTTAAGGAATAAAATTTTTAAAAATAATTATTAATAATAAAATTAACCTTAAAATGAATAAAATTTTAATGACTTCCAAAAAGTCAGAGATTAAATTATCAATTTAAATAAAACAAACAAACTAATTTTACAAAAAAATTAAAAAAATTCTGATTAAATTAAAATCAAATTATTCTAATAAACCTGTTATTATGTGCATAAAACAAAAGAAAAAAACAATTTTATTAAATTATTTTCTCATTTATGTTACTTGAATTAAAATTTATTTTAATCTCCTTTTTTTTATTTTAACGAAATAGTATCTTCTTAATAAATTTACCTCATTAATTAGTCAATCAAATCAAATTTATACAGATTTATAAATATTTTTTATTCTTTACTTGAATTCTTCTTAATCAAAAATAAAAAGTTAAAATGGCTAATCCCCATATAATTCGGCCATCGATCCTTAATAACGGCGCATACCATATAATGAAAAGTTAGATACACTCATTAGTAATATAGTAAGCCGTGTTTTTAATTCTCAAGGTCGTGCGCTAGGCAGTTCAATTATAAATCCAAATTCAGACTTAGCCAACAGTACAGATCAAACTATTAACCCTGAACATTTACCTGAAAATTTCGTGAAAATTAAAATGATCTTGACCAAATTCCTGATGTTGTGAAATGCTTCAGGGATTTTTTTGGTAACCAAGAGGAATTTAGTTATTGAAAAAAAGCATAGATCGTATTCTTCAGAATTATGATTACTTAAAAGGCACCCCAAAATATTACGGCATTACCAACATAATCCTTATGTTATGTCCAACATAATAATGACTGCCTTAATCCAAGGAAATTTAAGAATTTTATAAAAAAGTATACTACCACCTTTCATTAATTCTAAATAAAATTTCATGTTTAAATGATGGTAATGAAGCTTTAAAGTTATTTACAGATACATATAGAGGCAAAGTTTCAGATACTTTCATTCGGGGACAAATTCTTCTTGAACTACCAAATGAACTACCCGAATTATTGGGTACACGCCATCCAACTGACTTACCCCAAGCGTTGCATTTATGTTTGAAATTAAAGAACCAAACTTACAGATCTAACCATGCTATGAACAACTAAAATAAAAGGTGAAATTCGAAAAACCTCTGATACTCCGATTTATAGCTACTGTTATCCGTATTTAAAACGCACCGATATGGATAGTGCAGAAAACAAGGATGCGGCTGGAAAACAAAAGTACAGGATGGTTATCGACTATCGTAAATTAAACATGGTTAAGATAGCAGATCGATATCTTATACCTGAGATAAATGAAGCACTGTCCCAGTTAGGAAAACACAAATGGTTTACCTTTCCTGACATTAGAAGAGGGTGAAATCCGATTAAGTTGCAGGAATCTGACGTTGAGAAGATAGCTTCAAAGGGCAACGGACATATATCTTAAAATCAGTATAACTCAAAAAATAATGCCGCTATTTTGATGAAATTTAAACTCTAGGTTAATAATAATGAAAGTACCATGGAAATTGGTTTTGGTTGAGTTCGGACAATGATTTCGGATTCTTGCTTTTGATTGATTTGAGGCCAAACGAGTATAATTTCGAAGCCAAAGAATATATTTCATATTTCCTATGTTCCCCGAAATATAAACTTAATTGTAGTATTGGTTCAGATGCCTCCTAAAAAATTCCAAAACTAAAAAGCTTATCTTCGAAATTCAAGAAGATAGAAACTTTAAATTTAATGCACAAGGGTTCTTTCCTATTTCCGTTTTTATTTAACACTTTTATATTTTTGAAAGGCTAAGAATTTTACCATAAAACATAATATTTTATAAATTAAAAACAAAATATTTTTTTAATAAACGGTTAAATTCCTTTTTTTTAATGTTAATCATATCATATATTTTATTGAATTATTACCAATGATGATATATAATTAAGACATTGTGTACAATACTTAAGCTATATTCAAAGGTACTTCCTGCATTAATGTAAAATTTATTTTTATATTTAAATGAATTATATGAAAAGTTCTAAAATTGTAATTGTACTTTAGAAATATATTTATAGCATGTTTTCCGTTTATAAGCTCCCCGCCATACCTTTAATACTAGTTAACCTTTGTACACAATTCGGGATGCCTTTTACGCTTTCTACTACTTTTTGCATTAGAGGATTTACTACTTGCTGTAAATAAAAATTTTTATGATAGTCTTAATTTTGTTTCATTAAGAATAAAGAATAAAGTAGGTATACTAGGTCGGTAAGGGTCATGTAGGTTTACTGGGATATTCGACCATGGGTTCGGAACCTAGAACTTTTTGATCGAATTTAGGCCAAATGATCATAATTCCGAAGATAGAACCTCCCAATTTGGTATCAAGGTGTCCATTCCTATTTCTTTAGTGTCCTTGATTTTTGGACTTGATTTTCGGAGTAGTAGGTCGAGGACCAGCCACACATTTCCGAAGACCTTAAAGCATATCTATAAAATTAATAAAAATAGCACCTTGAAACAGAACCAAATTTGAAACTTCTAAATTTGTTTGAAGCTACTATCTTTATTGATTTCGAAAATATGCTTCAAGGTCTTCGGAACTGTGTGGCTGGTGCCCAACCCACTACTCCAAATGGTCCCAAATTTCAAGGTCACCAAGGAAATAGAAAGAGACACCCTGATACCAAGTTTGGAGGTTCTATCTTCATTTGTTTCGGAATTATGCTCGTTTGGCCTAAATTCGATCAAAAAGTTCTAAGCTCCGAACCCGTTGTACATTACCCACCGTACGCAATTACCGCCGTAATTTCATTACCAGTACCCTACACCACAAATTTTATGAAGATAGCGTCATTAGTTGTTGAATTATCGTAATTTTTTATATATGTTCGTTAGCCCTTAGACTGATTAAAAGGTCCAGAATCCGAACCCTTGGTCTGGTTTCGCCCATATGCAATCCGCGCTGTACTTTAAATACTAGTTAACCCTTGTACACAAGTGGAACGTTATATTTTAATTTTAAGTTACTATTTTTAGTAATTTGATTTATAAGCTTTTAAACCTTGGGTGGTCTAAGAGGGGTAATGAACCACCACTCCAATCGATCCCAAATTAGGGAGACACATAAGAAATAGTAAAGAACACCCTTGCGCAGAAATTTAAAGCTTCTACATTTTTTCAAGCTGCTATCTTTATTCATTTTAAAGATATTCTTCAAGGTCTTCAGAAATGTGTGGCTGGTCCCCGACCCACTACTCCAATGGGGCCCAAATTTCAAGTACATTAAGGAAAAAGAAAGAGACACCTTGATACCAAATTTGGAGGTTCTATTTTCATTGGTTTCGAAATTATGTAAGTTGGGCCTAAATTCGACCAAAAAGTTCTAAGTTCCGAACCCATTGTATATTACCCACCGTACGCAATTACCGCCGTAGTTTCATTACCAGTACCCTACAACTCAAATTTTGTGAAGATAGCGTCATTATTTGTTCGTGATTTTTTTTTATATGTTCGTTAGCCCTTAGACTGATTGAATCCGAACCCATAGGCCGATTTCGCCCATTTGCAATCCCCGCCGTACTTTCAGTCCTAGTAACCTACAGTTAAAATTTCATCAAGAAAACTACATTATTTTTTGGGTTATCATGCCTACGGACGGAAGGACATGGCTATATCGACTAAGGAGGTCACGCTGATCACAAATAAATATACTTTTCCATATCTAGCTCGCTTCCTTTAGGTGGTTACAAACACCACACCAAAGTTAATATACCCCTTTACCTAGGTGTAGGGTATAAAAAAATTGGACAGGTATTCAAGTTACAGGTGGTTAAAAATAGCAAAATTTCCATTTTCGAGCCCTTATAGCTTCTTAACAGGGGGCATGACGAAAAAATTTTGTTAACCGACTCCTACTAATTTTTGAGGATCTAACTTATCCCAAAATTTCAAGAACAAGAAAAAATTTATCAACGTCAATAAATTTAACTTATATATTGGGAAATTATTGCTCTACTAAAATCGCTACTAAAGTATACCATGCTTTATTTCAATCTAAGCTTCAATATGTGATTGTTTGTTGGGGAGGAGCATACAATAATAAAATTATGCTATTCAAATCTTAAAAGGATGCTTTTACATCATTTAGTTTGTAAAGATAGAAACTTTTCATCTTACAATCTTACAATCTTATAATGTTTCAAGTAATAAAAGTTGTTTAGTTACTGTGCCTCGCTGCAATAAAAAACAATTTTCCTCATTATTATAAAATAATAGCACCTAGAATTTTTATCCAATTACCACCAGCATTTCAAATCATCAAGTTGCCAGAATTTTTAAAATTAGTTTAATTCTACCTTCTTGATAAAAATTATGAAGAAATTGATAGATTGTTATATATTATTATATAAGCTAATAGAAATATTTCTTGTTTTGTTTTTTGCATACGTTCTAAGACTTCAATGATATATTTATTTTTTCATTCAAAAATTATTCATATTTTCTAAACGTAATATTAAATTTTGATTTTTGTACTCTACACCATTCAATTTCATATTTTCATTAATTAATTTTTTTTATTTTTTATTTTTGCTTCTAATACCAATGTTTAATTATTTTAATATATTTTATTCGTTTCATTGCCCTTCACAAAACTGTCTTTATACCCGTATGACTATATAGGCAAAGGGTATAATAAATTTGCCATTACGTTTGTAACGCAGAGAAGGAGGGGAGGTAGATATAGACTCAAGTGTATGGATCGGATCAGAATCGAAAAATAAATCGATTTAGCTATGTATGTCCGTCCTTCCGTCTGTCCGTCCATCCGCACGATAACTCAAAAACTAAATGAGCTAGAATCTTGAAATTTTCGCAAATTAATTTTTTTGCTATAGCCGTCATCGCTGTTTAAATCCAACCATTTTGGTCCATGGGTTCGGGTTGCTGCCATACAACTTCTTTTTTTATATGAGTATTTCTCTGTACCTATTACAGCTGCGTGTCTGAAATTTTGTCAAAAGTAGTTTAGTTTTATGGCCAAAGTTTCTGCAAAATTTGGTTTGTCTCCTGCAATGGGTTCGACTAGCTGCCATACAACTTCTTATTT